>OV651821.1:17586524-18186524 GCA_927349885.1 Psylliodes chrysocephalus | reverse complement strand
ATCTAATGTCAAAGGTAAATACCTAAATATTATTATTTTCGAAAGCAGAGATTTTCATAAAGAATAACTTTTTTTCGTAAAACTTACAAGAAAATAGTTTCCCATATAATGCCAACTTTTTCAGACATACTGTATAAAAGCCTAGCACAACTTTATTGGACTAACCCCTGTTATTAAAATATTTATCAATAACTTACCATGATTGACCCAAATGAAATCTACATCCAACCATACGTGTCTTCTCCCAAGTTTCTAGCGCACTTTGGTAGATTGCCTCTTCAAAAAATCTGCCACTACTGTTGTTGGTGCCAATATTTTACCAATCTTTTGACATTCTTGTATTGCATATATTAATGCCAACATATAACTTTTCTTTTGTTTATTTGGAAGTGCGAAAAAGACTAGAGATACATAATGGTCGCCTGCTAATCCGTGAATGGAGAAAAAATTTAGTGCAGCAATTGAATGTCCCATCCACATATATGGATTTCAAACTGCACAAGAACTCTAAATTCCTTTTCGATGAGAACATAATTATATTGTTTTCTGTGTCGTTTACAAGAAGAAAAGTTTCGCCCCGATTTTCATGACAGGATAGAAATTAAGAACGTTGTGAACTTCTCGTTGAGTTGTTGGTAGTTTTGGTAGAAAGCTCCTTCGAGAGTGGTATATATTGTTTCTTATACATGTGACATCGCAATTAGTCAATGTTTCGCCATCTCCTTTCCTCAGTTCTCGGTGAATGAATTTTAAAGGTCTCTCACTTAAATCTTCTGAAGCCTTTCTTTTCAAGGAATTACTCACTTCATTCCTATTAAGAATTTTTTCATCAAGTGGCGGGTAGTTATGGTTGTCAACAACTTCAATTATATTTGTTTTCCCCTCTGTCTTCAAATAGGCCGTACACTTTTTATTTCCACTTACCGAACACACCCAACGTTTGATACCACCAGTTAGTTCTTTATGAAAACGACATTTATATCCATCTAAGACTAGAAGCTCCTTTCCTTTCTCGCTAAGTATACACTTTAATGCACTCATAATTTAATCTAATTCACTTGTCGGTTTGTAAACTAAACTAAAACGGTAATAAACAAATGACATAATTTAATATTTTTATTTTCGGGGATGTAGAAGGGGGCCAATCAATATGTACTTTTCATGTTCACAAAAAAATAATAGGTAGTTCTTGAAATATATATTAATACTAGATATTACTAAATATTTAAATTCGTAATCTAGGTAGTTAATCCTTTAATGATTTAATCTGACCCCGGACTCTCCTCAGCCATCTAAGTTTTTGACCGATATTATATCAGGTAAAAACGGGACTCTACTCCGTTCTGCCCGATTTTAGTGCTAGGAACAGTGATGCAAATTGCTTGTTGGCTACTAGAATTTATAAGCAAAAATATCCTGATCGCCGACAACCTCGTAAAGATGAGACTTTTGAGAACCTGTTGGCAATATTTAGGAGATATTTTATATTTTAATTAAAAAACTATTAGCCAAATAAAAGTAAACACAACAAATAATAAATTGATTAATAAATTTACTTTTTCATAGTACAAAAAAATAACATTATCCATATAAAATTCCACCAACAAGTATAGAATTATTAAAAAATAAAAAAGAATTAATAAACACACATCGAACAATTAAAAATTGATTTTCAAAAATTATACTTATAATTAAAAAATAGATAGAAATGTAAAGATTATTTAGATTTTTCCAATGATATTAGAAAAGTTACTGCTTTATCGCAGTCTAAGCACTCACCGAAATGTTATTACAACTCAACGGTCGATTTAGGAAAAAAATCAGAGAATGAATTCAATCACGGCTTTGAGAGGTTTGTCCCCTCTCCACAATGTTCGTCGCGTCGACAATTTTATTTTAAATAATTTTTATAGAAATTAAACTATATATACTCGCTCTCATTTAAAATAACATTTTTTAAAATGTTACAAATTAACAAAACAATAATTTTCTTTTCTATTATTGTAATTTTTTAAGTTTTTAATTTTAAAACAAAATACATAAATTGATTGGTTTTCATACATTTCCCACTGTGTAATTAGTAAAGCATTTACTATGACAATGTCACTGAAATTTTGGTACATTCAAAAACGTATTGAGAGATTCGCTTCGTGGGTGGATATTTTTTGGTTACACGCAAATTGGAATCCCGCCTAATGAATAGCAGTCATTGCAATATAAGATATATGACTAGGAACATTGTCTTAATGGAACAGCTTAACCTTCACGCAATTTTTCACGACGTTTATATTTTAACGAATCGCGGAATTTTTAAATTAGTTGTGCGTAATAATTGGCTGTTAATAGCTTCCCCCATACAGTCCAGACCTTGCTTCCATCGATTTATTTTTGTTGCAGCTGGGTGTAAAGAAATTTCCAGCCGCCAGTGGTATTATACAATAAATATCCGTTTAATCATATTTTTGAACGATCAGTTTTTTTTTTACTAAAAAGGTTTATGATTATCTTAACGAACACTTCATATAACCGCCTCACAAAAATTTAATTATTTTGCATCGTTTTCAAAATTAGACCTGCTACCGAGTAGTAATTTTATATTCGACTTTTTTTTACCGGAGTTAATATCCACATTAAATCTCCAATCTACCGGGTCCTTCCTACCAATAAAAAATAAAGACTGTTGATACACCTGAATTATAAAAACCAGTAGTTGATTGGGTGTAGATTAAACTACAGAGTGATTCTTCACTATTATTGTGGTTCTGTTTTTAAGTTTAAGAAACATTAGAGGTGAGGACATTCGCCGTCAGACATGCAAAGTTTACTGCGAAAGAGGAATTAGTGACAGGGCTGCCAGATTCAGTACGTTTGTACTGAATTCAATACTTTCTCAATTTTTTCAGTACGTCAGTGTTACGTTGTTAGTTTTAGTACGTTTTTGTTAAAAATGGTCAATTTAGTACCATTTTTAGTACTATTTGGACATTTTTCGAATAGTGACATATTTTATCAACAAAATAGTCATTTCAGTATTTTGTATTTGGACATTTTTTGAATAAAGTGACGTATCTTATCAACGATGGATCACAGTTGACAGTTAAGTCATATGATGAGTCAAATAATTTATTTAAAATTGAAATTTATTGCACGTTTGTTGGCTGTATAATTTGGATAGTAAAATAGTATAAAGATGATTGTTATACAATAAAGATTATATGATTAAATAAGTGTAAAACCACAAGAAAATAATTTTTATTTTACTTTTGCATTATTTCTCATATTATGGGCCTATTTGTTTATACCTTCGTTTTTATAGGGTAAAATTATAGAATTTTGAAAATTTTTCTATGAAAGTTAATTAATAGTTAATGAATTTAAAGTTCCAGCCATTTTAGGCTTTGGTACATTTTTATAAAATAGAGCTTTTTTAAAGTTGCTTATTCAGTACGTTTTTTTGAGATTTAGTACGTTTTAAACAATGTTTCAGTACGATTTGAATTTTCATTCTGGGGGCCCTGATGAGTGATAATAAAGTGCGAAAATGTCGTCGGGTGTGATTCTGCTCCACGACAACACAAGTCTTTGTGAACAACTGGATCATCCGTATTACAAACCTTGCTTCCAGTGACTATCAGATCTATCACTTGTTTCAGTACCTAAAGGATTTCCTTGGCGATGATAGGAAGCAGTGTTGTCAGAATATATTTTTGTTATGTATCAGATTTGTCTAAAAAATGTACCAGATTTGTCTAAAAATGTACCAGATTCTATAAATTGTACCCAGATTTTTCGAATTGTGATGGTTTTGTTCATTGAAAAACAAAAAAAGACGAACAACATAAACAAGGAAGACCTCCCCCCCCCCCCAACAATATATTTTACACGTCAAATGGAAACATACGCTGAAAAAAATTAAAGTACTAGATTTTTCTTCGAGTGTACTAGAGTACCAGATTTTTAGATAATGTACTAGACTGGCAACACTGCTACGAAGGCAAATTTCTCTGAGATGAAAATAAAATACTCATAAGTATCTGAGTATGAGTACTTATATGAATAATACTCAAAACAAATGAGTAATTTTGCATATTTTAGAGAGTACTCGTGAAAAAAACGAGTAATGAGATCGAGTACCTTATCTATTTTAAATAATTCTAGTTAGTGACTCAAGTTTAGAAGAAAAGAATTATGATAATTCGTAATAGTAACTCAGTAAGTAACAAACAAAAAACGAAAGTGTCATTTATCTTCTATTAATTAGTTAACACTTACCATTAATGTGTACGTAACTTTTCATTTTAATGTTAAAGTAAAGTAATAAAGGTATTATGTAGAGACAGATATACAGATAAAGAAATCTTAAAAGATTAGTCATATATTTTAAAACATATGTTGCCAGAATTCCGTCATTTGACATATTCTTAGTGGATGTAAATGAACTTGTAGTGGACTGTAATCTTGATTTTTCACATTAAATAAACCACTTGATACGTTTGTGAAACAATATTTATTCCTCCTTTCGCAGCGTGCAGTTACCGAATATCGAATGTAAAAAAACAAAACAACTTTTTTATCTGGATATTGGCGATGTTGCCAAACTCTACATAATATCTAGTTTTACACTAAATAATACATTTTATATAAAAAGGCCGCTACAAACCTAACCACTTAGCTTGTCCATCCTGTATCGTTTACGACGATAAGTTATTCGGAAAAGCCTTAGGGTTGTGACGACGATGGTAGTGGAATTTTAAAAATTAATGGAATGTTCAGATTTATTTTTAAAACATTGACAAAGGGTGTTGGAATTGTCAGTTGGGAGATTAAAAAAAAAGTCAGAACATATTATATTGAAGTTAAGATAGATAGTTAGATATTAAAGTTGAGGATTTTACATCCTAGAGATGAAATATAAAAAAAAATATTAACAAAGAAAGATGAAGAGAGTTTTGTTTAAATTAAAGATAAAGGTGAATGGAATAGTAAGGAGGGCTTAGCAGAAAGGAGAGTTCGTCAGGAGGAGTAAGATGAGAAAGTAGAGAAAAATAGCAAGATGAGACCAGACAGGAGAGCAGGAGGTACATAAAAGTCAGGAGTTAGAGCAGAAAGCAGAAGAACAGGAAACAAGAAGAAAGAAGCGAAGCGGCAGATTGAGATTTTTTTGTTAAATTCAACATATATCGATTAGTATTATTTTTAGTTATTTTTTTGAAATTTTTGTTGAAGTCAAATAAGCTATAATCCTAAAAGCGCTCGCGTCGGTACTCGTACTCGTTATTTCGTTACTCGTAGCTGTAGGAATAAAAAGTACTGACTATTCTAAAATATAAAGTTCTCGAAATTTTTTGAGTACGAGTCCCATTAGGATAAAAGTACTTACAAGTACCAATTACTGAGTTCTTTGACTACTCGAGTACAATTTTTTAACTTTTTAACGTCAATCTTAGAACGTGCTAAAATGACAAGGTCATCAGCATATTATATTAGAAACAAAACCTCATTTTTATCGTCAATAGAACGCCCTTTGTTATCAGAGCCCTTTATTTGTACCGTATCGTGCTAGTAAAGCATTTTTGATGACAATCCTAAATAAAATAATTTTTACAAGTGCACACAACCAAAGTCAAAGTCTCTTTTAAAATCAACAAACACTGTCAGTATTAGTATCACCTCGTATAAATGATCCTCTTAATTTTTCAAATTAATTATCCAGACATTGAAAAATGGCCAGTTGGGAAATCTACTTAGGTATAAATCCTGTGTATTATCCTGTATAATATCATTCAACCCTCTAAGAGAACAGTGATTTTTACGGAGGATGGGCCAATTATGTTTTTAATGACGATTGCATCCGGCCCCGGCCCAAAAAATAAACTCTGAAAGAAAAAAAAACGAGGAGAAGCAGTCACTCAAGTGATGTGTCTATTTTTTCATGGTTGATCGGCCTAAATCATTACCCGCCTCCTTGGTTTGACCACTTCTTCACCCACAGAACCTTCACAAAAAATGTTAATTAGTTTTCAGGTTCCCGTAATGATTTATCTTTATGTATAAAAACTAGATTTAAATCTTCCTTTCCGAGTGAAAAGATGTCTATTGTCTAATAAAGATTGCCCTCGAGATTATTGCCAAAAACTTTTGTTGTATTTTTTTATATAGTTGTCAACCTTCCGGCTAATTTGGTAAATTAATCTCTCCCTACGCAATAATTTTAAAAAACCAGTATTACTATTTATTTAAATAAATGAGCTAAAAACTTATATATTCATTATTCTTCTTAAATGAATGAATTAATTAATACTTGTAGTGGAAGAATATAAAAAACATTTACAATATTGTAACGTTTATTTTTTAATTTATTTACACTATATTTACTAATTTATTTACAACTTAATTGATCTTAACCTAATACAACACTAATTTTTCTTAAATTCCTATTTATTAATTTACTGTGACAGCAATATATCGACTTAAACTGACTGCTGCAACAGCAAAACAGCCTATTTTTGATATAAGTGATATTTCTCGCGCATATTAACCAAAATTTATTAGTATATTGTATCCACCAAAATCGACGTTTCTGGAAATTTCGTCGTCATTCTAGAACAATCTAGATCAGTGTATCCACCGAAATCGATGTTTCTGAAAGCATCGTTGTCATTCTAAAACAATCTAGATCAGTGTATCTACCAAATGTTCAAAGTTAATAGTCCATAGTCCCCCAATAGGGCAGGTTTCGGAGGTTTATTATTCTATCGAATAGTCTTGGTAATCGGACAAGTGAAGGCCGTAAAAGGCTCAAATAAAACAAAGATTGTAGCAGTACCGGACTAATCAAAAATTGCTCGTATGATATAATATCAACTATAAAGTGTCACACATTAATGAAGAATTTTATAGGTTTACTTCCGTTTGTCCGAAGTCATGTTTTTTGTCCGCACGATAAGTCAAAAACGACCCATGATATCAACTTGAAAATATCAGAAAAAATCAAGCTCTATAAGGGACCGAAACCTATTAATTATGAAAAAAAAAATCTGAATAAAAATTGGGGGGGGGTTGAGGAGGTTAAAATATTAAAAAAATTATAAATCATAACGAAAAAGTGTTATCAACATGAAATTTTTAGTAAAAATCAAGTTCTATAAGCGAAAGAAAGAAGCCCTTCCAGAACAGGTCTGACGCGCCACATTTTTATATAAATAGTCTAATTTTGTAGTTTAAATTCAGTAAAAGGTTAGAGATCGATTTGTTAAGAACATATTGTTAATATAAGTTAGTATACAGGGTGTTCCATCTCAGACGAGCCACCCCGTAGGTATATTTCTTATCCCATAGTAATTGGAAAAATTTCCCGAAACATGTCGGATGATTTTCTTTGGGGTACATCTTTTGACGCATATTTGAAGTTTGAACGAGCAACCCCCTATGAGGGGGCGCGTCAACCCCTCAAAGTTGAATAGTGAAGAGGGGTTGAGTGATACTTTATTTGTAAGGTCTTCGAAGCCTCTTTACAACGGTGTATGAAAAAAATCACATTCTTAAAAAAAAATTAATTGTATGTATACTTAAGTGCAAATATTTTTAAGAGGTGAAAGAGTTAAATATTTTTATAATATAAAAATCTGCTGTGCATCAAAGGCAAAATCTGCTGTGCCTCAAAGGCAAAATCTGCTGTGCCCCAAAAGCAAAATCTGCTGGGCTCAATAGAAAAACTTATATTTTTACCACCACTTCTCAATAACAATATTTCAAATATTTTCTGTAAACAAGATTAAGAATATGCGAATATGAGTATTTTTTTATCATTCCACCTAAATTAGTTAAAATATTATGTGTATTTAAAACATTTCAATTCACATTGTAATTACATTAAACATAAATTTACATACATGTACAAAAATTCTTAAAATCAGAAGTAGGAATTGCAAATTGTTTGAATTGCGTCAATAATTTGTATGGAAATTGTTGGAAGTTCAAACAATTTGTAAATCCTAATCAAAACAGCATTGACAGCGCGTGACCAAAATATTGCGGTTCACAATGACAGAGAATATAGATATCAGTACAGATTTAGGAAAAAACTTTCAATGTTTATAATATATCTTTCTAAAACACTGAAATTTTTTACTTAAATCTGTACTGAGATCTATGTACTCTTAATGTGAACCCACAATATTTTGGTGACGAGCCGCCGCTGTAAAAAGCGACACACACAATCTAAAAAATCAACGACTCAATCGTCTTTAAATCTTTCGTTCAAATTCAAATCGTTTCTGGTTTCTTTTATACCTACGAGTTTGGTCGTGGTGGACTCAGTTTCGATAATATGGAAACTATCAACTTAGTGTATATCTCATTATAAAAAAATGTATGAAATATTCTTTACTAAATAAATAACACAATTAATCAATTTTTTTGATAAATAATAGAGAACGCAACCGAGTTGAAAGCGTCAATATTTTGATCATAAAAAATCGCCAAACATTATTCACGCCAGGCACTTAACGCTACCCGAAAAAATATTTCTCCTAGTTTTATTCATAAATATATCCAACATTCAACATTGAAAGTTTAATGAATGACACACACAAACACGCCCGTGTCTAATGGTTTCAAAAATATCATGTAAACAAGTTCAAGCGGTGAATTCATCAATTTTTCATCATCAAAACTAGAAAAGCTTGAAAGTGTGGATGTCAAGTTTTCAACGTGATTGATACAGATCTAAATGAGTCGACGCAACTCCTTTTCTTTTAAAGCAGGACCGGTAATAGAGAATTTGTTTGTGACCATTTTTGAAAACAATCAGAATATAATAATGTTATCACTATTTAGACATTAAAGGATAGAATAATGGATAGTTACAACTGTTCGGTAAGACGTAAAAGTTCTACTAATAAAATCATTTCTACTAAATCTGTAAATATATCCAGTGTATCCAAATTATTTCTAGACATTTTTTTTCTCAGAATCGGTCAGACATATATACTTTTGGTAAAATTTAAGCTAAATGGAATGTCACTATCTACAAGAACAACTCTTTCAAAAATGGCTCCTCCTATTTTATTTTTTCAAAAAGCTCCCAATTTTTTGGCATTTTTCTTTTTTTTATTCTTATGAGCATAAATATGGCAAGGCATCACAGTTTATACTTTTATTCAAGATTGTGTATATTCTTAGACTAAAAAAGAGACTGACTGCGGCTAAATATCGATCAGCCGCCATTTTTTTGATGTCAGAAAAGTTTGGTGTCATTTGTGTATTTTGAGATGTTTTACAAAAATAATACTACTGTACATGATTACAATGGTAGAGTGTTCAGCTTGTGGCTGTATTAGCAGAAGTGAAACAAGTTATAAAAATAATTTAAAAAAACCGACTTCAAAATCGTACAAATGCCCTTATAAATTGAGAGTATTTTTTTTCTGACCAATTATATGAAATTAGCTCTGCGGTATCCCCTTTCTAACAAAAAAGAATCAGAAATCGGACAACGTGGTAAAGAATTATCACTGAACATACATAAAAAAAATACATATTCCAAAAACTAAGAACTTCCCACTTTTTTAAAGTTGGTTAAACAGAGATTATGGAATTACATTTCCCAAGAAAAAAAAAACACGAATGTAAAACTAGAATAGTAGTTTTTCTACACCCACATAAATATTAGCTTATCTACGCACAGATTACAAAACGAAAGAGTATACTATTGCCTTTAACTGAACGAATATATTTCATATCCATTCTAGGTAGTGAGAACACTGAAAAAAAAATGAAATCCACCGATCACCGTTCATATTTTGATCAACAGACTGCTATTATTTTTAAAATTTTAAATAAGTGACAATTCTGTCAAACTAATTGTCAGTAGGAAGGAAAATTTAATGAATTTTTTGTTGAACTACAAATTTGTGATTTCTCTTTAATGTCATTATAGTTTCCCCTTCCTATCCTAGAAACAACGGTTTTAAGCATTTTTTGATAGATATCTTTTGTTTGTGAGATATAGCCAGCATTAGACGACCATTTCTACCATGTGCACCCAACAATATTGGCGTTCCATTTAAATATACAGTTCACTGTCTTTTCGTCACACCTCTAGTATAAATGATTTGACATAACGAAACTAACAATAATTATAATTAATGTAGAGTAGGCTTTTGTCAAAACTGTAAAGAAATTCTAAAACTAAACAGCATTAAGTGTTTCGTGAATTATAAATAAAATAATTATTGTAAGGAAGTGTAAAAGGAAATGTAATTTATTTCCCTATTTTCTTTTGTGATTTCTTCAATTATTATGTTTGATTTCTATCAATAAACCAACTGGTGAGGTGCTACATTGTGATATATGATTTTATTTCTGTGTCCTATGCGTACACTTTAATAAACAAAACACCTGGAACATTCTTTAAATAGTTGTGGTCGTAAGAAAAATTGTGTACATAACTCGTTGAAAAGTATATTTTATGCACTTTCCAAATATTATCCATACTCACAGATTAATCAGACTATTTTTTTACTTAATTTCAGTATACCTCTTACTACTAAAACTATTTTTATCACTGAAAAAAAGGGGACGTGTTTTCGTATGTTCTGACGCATTTTTGGCCTCGACCCATCGGACCCCCTCTAAATATATATGAATTTTGCTTAGAATTGCTAATCCTACAATTCTCTGTCCATGTTTGCTGACTGGGAAAATAAATACCGAAAATCGTCACTGTCTCCTAGACTATACAGTTAGTAGATGATAATGAGGCGCTGGCAGATATGTTTTACGAAGATAATCGGCCCTCTCACTCTGATTTAGAGATGGTGTGATGGCTTCACAAAAATACACTTTTACCAATGGCTGTAACCCATTGTAAGTTTTTAAATTGTCACACTGTATACCGAAATAGAGTCATACGAAGTTTTCGTGCGTACATCCGATATATCTTATACAAGATGCATTGAGTGATTTCCTGTTTTTACTTTCCTATCTGTATACAGATATAAGGAAAGTCTAGGAATCATGATTTTTTTTTCGACCTCGAGTTTTCGACGGATTTTTTACGTTTTGAGGTCCCCTGAATCCGTTTTGACTATTTTCGCGATGATATCTGTGTGTGCGTGTGCGTGCGCGTGTGCGTGTGTGTTTGTGTGTGTGTGTGCGTGTGCGTATCTGTGTGTTTGTGTGTGTGTGTGTGTGTTTGTGTGCGTGCGTGTGCGTGTGCGTGTGCGTGTGCGTGTGCGTGTGCGTGTGTGTGTGTGTGTGTGTGGGTGTGGGTGCGTGCGAGCGTGTGTGTGTGTGTTTGTGTGTGTGTGTGTGTGTGTGTGTGTGTGTGTGTGTGTGTGTGTGTGTGTGCGTGCGTGCGTGTGCGGGTGCGTGAGGGTGTGCGTGTGTATGTGTGTGTATGTCGCATAACTCATGAACCGATACACAGAAAAACACCAAATTTTAAACTTAAGCTTTATTCCAGCGTCTAATGAACTGATTATATTTTGGGCAGAGTCGGAACATCTGGGGGGTACTTTATAGGTGGTCATTTTTATATTTTATGGAATATATCTGTATCCGTATTCGAGAAATTTGATAAAATGTAAAAAAAATATTTTTTTATAAAAATTGTTCAAATAAAAGTTACTTCTAATATTATCTATAATTTTTGTTTTATGTCAAAATTTCCTGAAATGGTCCGTATTCGAGAAATTTGACAAAATGTGCTAAATTCTGATTTTTATGAAAATTGTTGAACTAAAAGTTGTTTGCGATATCGATCTCTATAATTTTTGTTTATACATGATTTTTCTAAAATGGACCGTAATGGAAAAGTGCTAAATTTAAAGTTTTCAGTATTTTCGTTTTCAATAAATATCTATAGAAAAATGTTTCGAGGTAGATGTATGTGGACAATGTATATATTTAGTTTATCCTCTAAACATTTATAGAGATGCTGCAATAGGTTGTAAAAAAAAACCGGAAAAAGCCTATAATAACTAGATAGGAAAGTCATGTGTCGGACACATCAGATTTTTTTTTACAAATGTTTATTACTTTTAGTTATCATGTTTTATGATCAAATGTTTGTTTGCCATTCGAAGAATCGTTATAGGTTCATTAAACCACTCGTGCCATATCTTCGACACCTCAAAACTTCCGTATGCACTCATTTTGAATCAAATAAATTTCGCTGACATGTGAAATAAATAAATTCAATTTTCACAGTTTACATTATTCAAGAGCAGTTTTAATTAATTTTCACCGGTAAATAAAATGAATGTAATATGTGGGGCAATACATTATTATCACATGCGTGCGGTAAAGAATTATTTCACTTATTACGTAAATAACTGTTATTCAAGAAGTTTCATAAAACCGCAAAAAAATATACAATGGGTTTAAGTTATGAGGTCGACATTTCTCAAAACGTGTAAGAAGATTAAAAAGGGACCTAATTAAACCCTTTTAGCATAGTTGTTGTATTAGGAGTCTGAAAAAACACTGTTTCACAAGTGATGTACAATATTTTTTCTACGATCTCAAAATAATTTCCTAAAATCAAGAATCTGGCTATGGAGATTTAATTAAAATGTAGCTGGTATTAGATTTGTTTTTTATATGCCTTGTTGAATATTTTTTTTAAGTATTTTACAGACGATGTTTGTTGAAATTAAAAACGTTGTGATTCCATTTACAAACACTTTTATAGGATGATAAACGTAAAATAACATTAGGTACAAAAAATATTAGAATACATAAATGTTTTTTATTAGTTTATTTTATTTTAAAAATACTACTATTAATAAGATGAACAACCGAGAACAAGAACTTTTTTCATTATTAAAGATGATATACCTACTTACCTACTTAACATTTTTTCTGAACTGTTAAATTGCCTAACTGTAGGGGTTATATAATGTTAAATAAAATGTATTTAAAAACAATAGTTGTATTTTTCTATTTTCATATTTTTCCAAAATAAAAAAGATTGCTTTTATCGGGAATTGAACCTGTGTCGATAAAGCCAAATTTAAAAAAGTTAACACTCAACGAACCGAGCCCTTAGGCTTATGTCGAGTGTAAAGAAAGAAAACTCAAAGTCATTTATAACAGAATTGTATTGTTTAAGCGGCTACTAGTTTCGACCTCTATGGGTCATCATGAGGTCTAAAAAAAGTGGGTTACAAAGCAAATAATTCGACAGTTTTTGAAATAACTAACCAAAAAAAAATTATTTTTTAAAGTAATTTGTGGGTCACAAATCCAATATTCCAAAATAAAATAATTTTAGATATGCAGAAGTTGTTTTTAAGAATGTTGAATCAAACCATGCGAACTTTAGATTGATTAAAAGAGGGGGGGGCAAAGAGAGGAAGGTGCAGATTTTAGGGAGGTGTGGCGGGGGTTAACTCGAGTTAGTGAAGGTATCCTAGAAAAGGAACTACCTACATAATATAAAAAATTAAGAGATTACCAGGAATCATTTCTTAGAGTTATTGTGGAGAAAATGGGGACAGCAGATTTAGGGGTCGACAAATGTCGGAAAACGTGGATGTGTCACCAGAAGCCCTATTAAAAGTATTGGGCTTCTTAAATGAAATCAGATGTAAGGAGATTCCTAAAGAACCTTAAAAATGGTCGAAATAAATTGGCCACATCAATAAGAGATTTGACGAAAAAGGGGGTATTAGGGATGCTATGTTCTGACAAGGGAGAAGTATAAAAGGGGAAGGGGAAAGTATAAAGGGTAAGGGAGAAAGGAAGGGACTAAGGACATTTTATTCAAAATCCGAAAGAGTGGAATTCATCTTCCATTTTTATCTTAGCCACATGGAGGTAATATGGAGCAATTCATCGTATGTTTAGTGGAAGTAAGCGTGAAAGCCTAAAATTATGTTAACGTTTATTGGAATTATGAAAGAGTAGATATTTTGTAATTGTGAATGCTTCAAAAAATTTGATATACGATGGCGTTAACGTACTGAAATGTAATTGAAGAATGTTAATTCAAGTTTGTGACAGTGTTGCCAATTTTAGAAATTGAAATTTCCTATAATAATATTGGCCGAATGGAAGACAGAAGGGTATTAGAAAGGTAGAAGGGAATGTGTGGTTTGATTTTATGATGTAGAAAGTTTAAAGGAATCTGACAAGTTCTGTTGACAAACTTTGAAAAAGTTTTAAAAATGGTTTTAATAAAATTTAATAAAATTAAAACTAAGTATAATACTGAAAAATTAAGTTAGTAAAGTGTGGTGGATAAAAAGAAGAAAATAACGATTTGACAGTTGACAGCAAATATTAAAAATGGCATAGTATTAAAGTTAAGAAAGAATAGATATTCGTTAAGATCTAATAGTTAAACACCTAAGAAACAATTTGATAAAATTTGAGATTATTAAACCAAATAAGATTAATGCTGAATAATGATGTTAGTATAGTGCGGTGAATAGAAAGAAGAAAGTGACAATTGACAAATAATTTGACAGTTGACAAATAAATATAAAAAATGACTAAATTTTCGTTAAGATCTAATAATTAACTGTTCATTTTGGAACTCCTTGTTGCAAGAGTGTAATAGTTTAATGTTGGACTTTAAAGTGGTATGTTTTTTAAGAATGGCATGGTTTGCTATAGAAGCTGTGTTATTAAGATCAGTGTTTTTATATTTTTTGATGTAATTAAAGGGTTTATTGAAAAAAAAAATAAAAAAAGATAATTTACCGAGAATTGACCAAGCGTCACGAAATGGTCGCGAGATACCAAATTGAAAAAGTTAAACACTATACGATTTGCGGTTTTGTCATTTGACTTATCTAATTAAATATGTATATGAACCAGAAAAAAAACAAAAATAATGTAGATAGTTACTTTAAAATTCTTTTAATAATTTGATAAAAAGAAATATCCAAGATCTATATTTAAAAATTAATGTTAACAATCTAATTATCAAATCGATTTTAACATTAAAACGAACATTACATCAATCAAAATATAAATTAGACGTCTGACATATTTGACAGCTTATGTGGAAAGTAGATTCATATTCCCACACGGGTGGAAAGTAGATTTATCCACACGCGTGTGATATAAGGCACTTCTCATAAGACTAAATAGTGTAATAGATGTCACTTTCCTAAGTGGTCGTAGGAAAAGTAAAAGGTACAGAAATCAATGTTAATAAATTAATCATCAAATATATTTTACTATTAATATGGACATTTCGTAGATCGAAATATAAAATATGCCCCTGACATGTTTGATAGCTGATGCGGAAAGTAGATTCTTATCTACACGCATGTGATATCCTGTGTAGTCATAGGAAAATATATTTTTGTTCACTAGCATCAGTGATTAAACCTTGTAGTTAGAAATTAATAGATCAAGAACCTTTTTTTGTAGTAGAAATTTGACTAAATACACATTTTGATTAAGCAGTAGCTTACCATACTTTAATTGCCTTATTGTTTTTAAAAAAACTGTTCTATTTTTTATTATTTTAAATGGTCGATAACCTGCTCCAGTTCTATCTCGGTTAAAAGGGCTTTAATTAAAAAAGTATTTTCAATAATAATAAATTAATCTTTTCACTTATTTTATAAATCCAAATACTTTCATTAAAGCCAAAAAATATGTTTTAATTACGAATTCTATTAAAAATTATAATATCAATATACGTAAATATCGCCCTTTAGTTCATGCATTTGTTGGCGCTGCTGTCACAAATCGCACAACTCGATATACACTGCTCAATAGTTGAAATAATATTTCAAGAAATTTTACATTTTACCGTTTAGTCAGTATTTATTAATTAAGGATATGATATAAATAAATAAGTAACTTAAAAATAAGGTAGGAATGTAAAAAGTAACTTATAAAGTTGTTCTATTGCGAAATTCAAAACAATATAGTAGATAAGCAAAGAATGTACCGCGATATATATAGGGAATTCAATGTGTTAGAGAGAGGTCCTCGGCCGCAGTGCGATCGAGATAGATGTGTATATTATCTTACGTGACGTTGGTGGGTGACGTAAATTAACGTTGGAGAGAAAAATTATGCGCAGTGGCACTTCTACCTCACAACGGCCTTTGTTACATGTAAATCGGAAATCGGACCAATAGCAACGAAGATATAGACTTATGCCCTTGTGGCATTGCCACTGCGCATGATTTTTCTCTCCAACGTTAATCTACGTCACGTAAGATTATATACACATATATCTCTCTCGTTCGCATTACGGCATTGCGGCTGGGGACCTCTCTCTAACACATTGAATTCCTTATAATATTCCCTCGTAATATCGTTAATACCACCCCTAGCTTACATTAATGCTCTATTTGAAAGAATCATCAAATTATTGATAAAATGCTGAGGTATGGTTTGTCAAATAAACCAGAGATGGCAGCTGAAGTCGGTTTAATCGCCTAAAAAAATCGTCTATAGATCTTCAGTAGTGCGATTATTTTTACATTTTTACATTTTTAAATTCAAGAACTTTTAAACGAGGTAGAAATGGAAATGGTTGTATAATGTCAACAATTTTATAAAGCGTTTTCAAAAATTAAATATCAGATAATTTGGCAGTTTACAAACTTTTTTCCCTTTTGTATTTAATACACTTTAGTAGAAAAATTAAACTTAAAAAATAGCCGCGTATACGAGACAGTTTCAGAATTGGAACTTTTTTAAAGTTTTATTTCAATTTTAAAAACTGAAAATCCGCAACATGAACCTCATCTGCTTTCACTTAAAACGTCCACACAGGGATATAAATCATTCAATTCCTAATAAATAGAAGGTAAGGAATTATCAACTGATTTATCTTTCAAGAATCTAAAGCCCTCCCTGTCCCAAAGACAGGATGTGTGAGTGATGTTCGAGGAAATAGGAAGCATGCTTCTTAATATTTTTGCGGTAGAGAATCATCAGCGGAGGAGAAAAGATAAAATTAACCGCGATTACCGCAGAGATAACTCCTCCGTCTCGGTCGGCATAGTAAGTATCTCTAGGAAAAACTCTAGGCGTGGAAAATTTTATGCACATTTTTAAAAATATCTAAAGCGTTCGTTGCGTTCTAGAAACATTAGTAAATGAGTATGTATAAAACAAATGTGAGGGTGATAAAGGTGTTCTTTAGAAGATGTTTTTCTAAAATTAAACTAATACTATAAGTATACAGGGATTCCCAAATGTCATATGTCGTATCAATATTGAAGGAGATAGTTCATTGGCCTATTTTATTACTTAAAGTTCATATAAACAAGTGCTCTAAATTGTTGTTTTTAAGATACAAGGTGTTATTTTTTTAAATCGCTTTTTTGATAATATTGTTATTAATATATTATTTTTATATTAACGTTCTATTATTAATTACTTATATGCCTGTTGTGTTTGAAAAATTTTTTGTTGCAAGAGATTTCTTTATTCTTAACCCTTTTTTCCTTACTTCTTCAGAAGTAGAAGGTTAGCTTGTGTATTATACTTCTTACTATCTCTGTTTGATCGTCGCGCTAGTGAAGTTGGTTGAACTTTATTACGTCAACCTCTCTTGATGATATTCACAGCAGAAGAAATATTGTAAAATAATTCTTCATTATCCAAACTTTCCTTTTTATGATTCAATTTCATCAATTCTTTTAGCATATGCTTTAATGGATGCGACTCTGCAAAATTATAAATGTCCTCTAAAGTTTTATTTAAATTTTTCTTTTTGATAATTTTCTGACCGCTGCACATTAGTCTTATTGACGATATTAATGTCAAAGTTTTCCTAAACATTATTATAGATACTCAATCGTTTTTTTAATTTTTTTTTAATAATTTGTTTTTTGACACATTATTGATGTCGATTATATTTTTATCACTGATCTGTATTATATACAGATCAGTGATTTTTATCTATAAAAAAATAATATTTGTCTAGCTGTTAGATTAGATTACAAGGAGTTGGGTATTATTTGTCCTTGTCCACGGCGATTTTTTTAGGTCTATTGGGACTTTTTTTTATTAGATAGCTTTGACAGTGGCTTCCGCATATAATTACATACGTTTGGCTTTATTCGCCTAATGTTAAAAACCCCAATCTAGCCAGGCCTTTACTCTTGCACAGGGCGTGGATTGTTGTTTCCGCTTCTTCACAGAACCTGCACAAAGTTGCTTCTTCTGCTGGATTGATGACACTCATTGGCCTTCTAAGGCGACAGTGTCCAGTAAGAAGACCTATTGTTATCCTAACGATTTGACGTTTTTCATCTAGTAGGTCTTTCTTTAACTTGGCCTATGGTTTCTTGATGAACTGTTTGGCCTGTCTCAGTCTTGGATAGTTGTTCCACCATTCCTAAGACTCTTTTTGAATCCACAATGCTTTAGCAAGTCCACAAAAGGGTTAGGGGCCTGCCATGGCCTTATCTGAGCTTTCTCAGGCTATTTCGTCGGCCTTTTCGTCGCCCTGATATCCCTCATGACCTGACATTCAGGCTAGAGTCATCTTGTTTTGACTACTTAGCTCTGCCAGGTCTTCTAGACAGTCTTTCACCAGTTGTGATTTGATTTCTGGTGAGAGAATTGCCTTAGAGCTGCTTGGCTATTAGAGTATATTGCGATAGTTTTGCCAGATACTTGCTGATTTAATATTTTAATATTCTCCTAGAAATCGATGTTTTCATGTCTGGCTGTTACGGATTTAATGCATTTTCTTTAGCTACGATGTCATAATCGTCCAATTTTGTAAATGCCTTTAGTTCTAAAGAGATGTTTAAATTTATGAAAACAGTATATATAAACTTCTTTAGTCTATAATAACTATGGACAATATATCTAGGGTTGCCAGATGGTCTGGATTCTGCCAACATTTGATTTATATACAAAAGAGCGAAATCTTATGGCTTTTGATTTGATAAAAGCTGAATTAGTAATCTTTGATGTTAATAATTTAAATTTTAAATCATGGTGCAACGTAAACATCAAGTTAATTATGTGCCAAAATATTGTTGAACCTTTTTGTAAACTGTTGTTTTAAAAAATAAAAAGTAACATTTTGATTTATAATATTTATTTCTCCCGACAACAACCCTAAATTCCCGGCATTTTGAAATTTTGTGCAGATATTTTGGTCTTCAGATCTGACAACCCTAAATACGTTCCAGTTGAACACAACTAAGTCTCCTTATACCAAAGAAAAAGTTACAGAAGATCTACCTTGATCGCGTAGGGTGGATGCACAATATACAAAAGGATTGCAATGGAAAATTGGAGAGAGTGGAGTCAGAAATATACAAAAAAAAAGGGTCTGCACTAACACTAATTTTAACTCAATTACTATTATCTAAGGTAAGACAATGACTCAAAATCAATCGTACATAAACAAATTTTATTAACAATGTTATACGATAACTAGTTTCGAACTTAGACCATCATTAGGTCTACAAGTGAAAAAAGGAAAACAGGTTTTAAACAAGTATGCAAAAGAATAATATTTTTACGTACCTAAATAATAAGTGATAAGCGCATACAATAATGAGACGTCTTAAAATTATTAAATTTTGTTAATACCGAACACCAATTAGGTTAAGTTAGTAGGAAAAAATACCATGTAGGAAAATGAAATAACACATAAATGGAACAGTGATGAAGATAGTTACATAAATGGAAAATAATTTAAGCAAATATTCGTGTTAAAGACCAATACTACTTTTCGTCAACAAGAAGTGGAAACCCTTTTTCAGTTACTATTATCTATTATCGTCTACGTTTGTCCAAGGTTCTCATTTATTAGAAAATTGGTGTTCAGTAAGACTTAGCTAACACCGGCCGCTATATTAAATCTGCAGGCTAGTTCTCAACTTAGGAGAATGCACAATGGGCCTGATGAGGCCTAAGTACTGTGGGGGTAACCCACCCTACACACTTTACAGATACATATAGAAAAATAGAATAGAAAAATGCAACCGGTAACTAGGAATATTATCTTTGAGTTGACGTATATACTTTCGGCCGACTTGATTTCAATTTTAATTATTTGTTATTAGAATAAAAATTATACACCTTCTAATATTCTCCATCATATAATGATCGTTTAACATTTCCACTACACCGTAACTAGATTCATTATTTTCTAATTTTAGTTTGGGATAAATATTTTTAATATCTTTTTGAGTAAAGGATGACATCCACATACCAGATTTTTGGTGCTCTTCTTCCTCTTCTCATTCTTATTTATTATATACCTTCTGGGACTACATAATCTCCATCACTTTCAAATGGCATCCAAATGATGAAAAACACAACTCATAATTTTGAAAAATTTATCAATTAATATTATAAGCAGTAAAATGCGTCAAATTTTCATAGCCTATGAATTCAGGGTGAATTTAAAAACATACGACTGTACAGCGTATACAATAGTCAGTGTTGCCGCGCTGAGTTTATGAAATGTACTGAGCAAAAGCAATAAAATGTACTAGATTGTACTAAAATTTACGATAAATAAATAAATAAAATATTCCCGTTTCTCATAGAATATACCTATTTTTTGCATTAATGAAATTAAGCCCGATTCCACCGTTGTGTTAATCGAAGTTTAAATTACCAAACGAATATTAAAATGACATTGTTAATGTAAAAATGACATTTTAATCTTCGTTTAGTAATTTAAACTTTGTTTAACACAACGGTCCTTAAACAATTATGTTTTGCAAAGTATTTTTATTTTCTTATCACAAGATATCCACGAAACAAAAAATATAAATATAAAAACATAAAAAACAAAAAACTATTATTTTTAAAATATATACAAACGATGCAATATATTTTATAATATACGCCAAAAATCAAACAGAAAACTATTTTTTTTTTAATATTCATAATATATAGCATAAAATACATACGAAAAAAAAAAAAAACTATCAAAAAAAAACCGAAAACTTTAACATATAATAAAATGTTTTAATAAAATTAATTACTTATTCTGCAGGAAGTTGCCACTCCCAACAAGTTGTATTTCTAATGAATGCTTTGGTTAATAGTACATTATGGTCAGCAACACTGGTTTGCATTTGCGGTTTATGTTCGGGAAATCCTCGACCGATTTCTATGTCCCTGGTCCTATTTAAAAATGTATTAGAATTAGGCCTATTTTTGATGAAATGAACTTTTGTACTTTGCTGTCGAAAATGTACTAGAAAAATTGTAGTAAAACGGCAAAACTTACAATAGTAGTTTGTTATTCGCTAAGTGCGAAGTCATGGTAGGGGAAGCAAAAGCGATACTATCACAATTTTGGCGTACCAAATACACGTATACATTTTACTGTTTTTTCAAAAAACAATACAAAAAGCAACCGGAGTTGCTGTGTTGTAAATTGTAAAAATACTAGCAAAAAAAAGTGTTAATTATAAAAATTTTCAGTAGAAAAGTGGAAATTAAATCAAAAAATAAATGGATTGCTGTACATTAAGAAAAAAATGCCTTTATTTTTTGTAATAATAATAGTACTGCTGAAAATAGTAGACATCAGAAACTTGAAAGGTTTTAAATAAACAATTTATCATTTTATGATGTTCCTCAATATCCCTTTAATCTTAAATGTTCAGCAAGAGCTAGATTTCTGTCTTTGATCATTGTATGTGGCTGAAATGCAATTTTGTGACTTACTCATAGGAATCCAGTTTTAATCATTCATTATATGTGTTCTTTCGTACAAAAATGAAGAAAATATAAATAACAATCCTTCTGTTTATACATTTTAACTTCACGCTATTATTTAATGGTATTTTTTTATATGTACGCAAAATAGTCTATTAGTACATACATTAATTGGCGCTGCTGTCACGCACGGAACGAATAAGGACGAAAATTTGTTTTTCGATTTTCGGGCGACTACGTCTCGCCTCGCAACTCGTAGGAGTTCGAAAATGCACTTTTTGTCCATGTTTTATGCATTATTTTTATAGCTATTTAAAAATCCGAAATGATAGTTATTAATTTTTCTTATAACTGAGATAGCTGCTGTGATTGATAAGAATAGCTATGTTTTTGTACAACTATCAGAAAAATTTGACATTTCTGCATCTCTATTGATGCATAAATGTTTACTTTTTTCATCGTGAAAAATAGAATTTTTTTTCACTGCCAAAATAATTCACAAAATAAACATGAAATCGTCGCTGGGCCTGCAAAAAACGCTATGTACAAATAGCACTATTGTACAGGGGAACAAAAAAACCTTTTCCTTCATACATTTCTTGAATTATGTTAAAATGATAAAGCTAGGGAGGTAAAGATTTTAACCAAGGATCACGTAATAAAAAAAGGTCCTAAAAATAGAAATACATTATGTGGTTAAAAAATATATTGAATTTTCTGCATCACATAACTACTTTTACTTGCGCCTTTTAAACACATGGCGGTTTTTGTTTACAAAAGTTTAAGGAAAATTATTTAAAACACTCAGAATACAAAAACAGTAAGGTTCATTAAAAAAAACATTCCAAAAATTAAATGTTCCATAGCCGATTATTATTACTGATGACTCAATGAATCATAAAAAATTTGAAAATGTCTGTGCATAAATGGTTTTAAAGACTGCCTATTGCCAAGGTTTACAGGGTCATGTTGTTTCAATTTACTTTTTCGCTGTGGTAATTGTTGTCAGTCATCAGTATGTCGTAGTTTAAAAAACACGTCTCCATTTTTATAAAGCAAACCGCGAATGTCTGTGACTGTTGGGTCTCCTGCTTTTTTTCTGGCTTAATTGAGGAATAATTACTTGGTAGATCTTCAAAATATAAAAAAAAATTGTAATCTACATGATTTATAATGTATGGCTGTTGTGGTCTTGCTTGTCCCAAGCGACTAATGTAATCAAGTGGGTTGTAAATAGGTGGCGAGAAAAGTTTCTCGAGCGTAGATTGTACACTATCCACCTCCATCATTGTGTGCCCTTTTTCCAATATAATCTGGTGAAATTCCATGTTGGCGTCCCTTGATACACTCGGTTTTTGTTTTGGTAGGCACATCCGTCTGAAATCATTTTTTTTTTTTTTTTTAATTAGAATTCATTTTTACGAAATGGGTTATACACGTTGTGAATTCATTAGATGAGACGGAACCATCACCTTCGTGCCAGATGTACATGTGCACATCCTTATTATCGGAGACATAGATTGTAAACTTGTAATTTCTGTTTATAATGCTGACTGGATACAAGTAATTTTGAACAAGTCAAAACACTTTGTACGTCCATAGTAAAAACCAGCGTGATATCCGATGATAAAGACGTTGCAATCTGTTTAGTATTTCGAGCTTGATCTTTTTTTAATACATGAAAATCATACTCTTCCTATGTCAAATTGCCTTCCTTAAAAGCAACACATGTGTCGCATTGGTCTTTGCGCGGTTTATGTATTGAAACTTTTTGAGATTCCAGAATTTCGCAAAACTTTTTATGTTCTACTGAAGGGACCCCTGATTCATACACCATTCATTATACACACTATATACATGTGGACCATTGATCTGAAGCTTGATTCCACGTAAACTCTTGAAGTATTAGATCGGCAGTCTAGGCATGACTAGGAACTTTTGGTATCTCATTTAACCACGTAAGCACACTACTTAATTTTTGCAGAGTCGGAGCACTAGATTTTTTCTATTTGTTTCACTAGATTTTTATATTTTTCCTTTATTTTTCCCTCTACAGTACTTTATTCTTCTGATCTTTCATTTCCGCCTTCATCATGATTTCTATTTGTAGCTTCTTCTTTTAACCAGATGTTAAAACAATCCTTTTTTTAAATCTAGAGTGGATAAGAAAAAATCGCGTACCTTAATTCCACTAGCATCTGGTAATAGCCATAACTATATTTCTTTTTTGCCGTTTCCATTTTTATTCCAACTCTCTTTCTCTTGGGAAATCGAAAATCAGTTAGACCTCTTAAATAGGCTTTCTTAGCGTTCCAATTTTGTATTTTCCAAAATCCATTGAAAATAGTTTTTCTTACCTCTTCAGTAAAATCACAACAATTATTGTATTGTTTCACCCTACTGTAAAATCATCCATGTGCGGCGCAGATAAAACAATAACAACTGGAAAAATCCGCTATGTGAACATAACGGTTTTTGAAAGCGCATTTTAAATAGACGGCACATGGCTGATTTTATGGTTTGGCATTTGAGAAGAAATCTATTTTACTGTGGGCGTCAAGAAAACTACAAAACGGTAGGTCTTGCTGTTAAGTATGGATGGCGCAAAAAATCACGTTTAGGGAAAAAGTGCAGGCGCAGCGACGAAATATTACTTTTTGAAGGATTTATTTTTAACAGAATCAATTATTAATTGATTATTCATCATAAAACAATTTCATTTTTTGAAATAATAATTGATAATAAAGTTTGAACAATTACTTCCAACATAAATTCCTGAAGATGTTCCATGTTGCTGCTGATGAGAAATGTTAGATATTTCTTAAAGAGTTGATTCCACAATTTTATCAGATATTTTAATTTGTTTGGAAGAAGATGTATAATTCAATATTTTGTTAGAAATCTCAAATTTGTTATTCAAACTATCTTCTTCTATATATGCTTCTGCTACGAAGGCAGATTTCCAGCCACCGTGACGTTTTATGGATGCAATGTAATTCATTTTCCTCTGGAATATTTCAAAAATAATCTGTTACTTTTTGTATGAGGTGGCCGTAGTGCTCTATACTTGCGATATATCTCAATATAATCAAAATTTGAAACAGTAAACGTTCTTGCGCAATAGGTCTTCGGATCAGGTATTTTAACAATCAATATAGATCCAGCATCTTCAATGGCATCAATAGTTGTATGTAATAATTCTTCACGGCGACAAGCACCGCTGATACCAATAATTAGGACAACCTACAAATAAAAAATATTGTAATTACTACTAATCTTACAAAATTATGATTATATCTGTACCTTATAAAGTAAATTTGTTTCATTATCAGCATCTTGAAAAAATTTATTGATATCATCCCTTGATAAAACTTTAGATTTCTTTCCTCGGTATCCGACGCTTTTGTTCTTAATAAGCGGGATCAATTTTAAAAACTTCCTTATATTAATATTTTCCTTAACATTCAATGTACTTTTCAACATTAAGTAGACACTTCATAATGTAGGAGGTTTTATAATTTTTGATTTTTCCTCAAAATAGCATATAAGCACATTTTCAGAAACCTTTATAACTTGTTTCTTTTCGCACCATTCACGAAATTGGTCATGTTTTCTCATATACTAACTTGGATTTGACCGGTAACATATTAGATGCTATTGCATTTGCTTTCTCAGATATATCTGATGGGGTATCACTACTACTATCATAATCAACATCCATCTTTTTGAAAATAACTTGAAATTGAAGCAACTACAAGCAAACACAGTCAAACAATCAAACATGCCATTAAAAAAACACTCATTTTACGCACTTAATACAAAAATAATTATTTTTTTATAAAAAGGAGTATAAATTTATCCGCTAATAGTTATTTAATTAATTAATAAATTTTTGTTATAAATAACCTCAGAATAAAACGTAAAACTAAACACATGAAACATTTTATGAATGAACGGACTTCCGAGGCGCATGTGAATTTTTTCATTAAACATTCTGGCCTCCTCGACAATTACCAAGGTACTTATACCGCGCACACAATTCATTCCGTCTCTTTCATTTCATTCATTCATAAAACTACTTCATCGACGAATGACTTCTGTTAACAAGTCTTCACACCCTTCTTCCTTTGTAACTCCTGAGAACCGGAGATTCTCATGAGAAAATGAAAAACTTATTTGTTATTCACGTCGAACAAGGATGAGGTAAACGACGGGTATAAGAAGTATGTTATGTTTAGTACCATTTAGGACAATTAGTCCTAGAGGTATGAGTCTATTTTTTAATTTATAATAAATCGTTTTTCTACAGCTAAAATACAAAACTACACTTTTTCAACTGTTTTTGAGATTTCCTTACAAAAAGTCATCATTTGCAAAAACTGCAATTAAGCGTTTTTACTATATATGTAACTATTGAAGGGTGTTCGGTACAAACAGGCTAAGTGCCATTTTTCATTATGTTTTTAGTTTTGCGTAAAAACATTCTAAGTACCATCAGCTATACCCTCAAAAAATGCTAAGTGCCAAGATTGCCGAACACAGTTGGAATCCACTATTAAAGGTGGGGGAACCTACAAATCACATGCCTATTTTCGGTACAAACAAGCCAAGTTCCATCGACCGAATTAAAACGCCTGCGTATGATGTTCAGTTAGTATTTGCTTGTTTACTTGTTAGTGAAGTGTTAATTAACGTTGTTTGTTATGGAAAACAAGAGAAAAAGAGGCAGTAGTCGATATAGAGATTAACAACAAAAATTGAAAGCTTCCGAGTTAGAATATAAAACGATACGAAATAAAGCTATTCCAAAAAAAACAGAACCGAAACAAGAGGTAAGTTTAAGTTTATGCAAATATATTTTAAATGCTTAAGGAACTGCAAATTATAATGGCGGCATTGATAGCTGTTTAAATCACTACGCGTGCTCTTTCTTCCATCAATGAATCCAGCGCTAAACACGTAATAACGTTAATAGAAAGCGACAACATGTTTGCTCTCTTTCCAGCACTAAATTAAAGAACACGACCATTGCTTAGTTAAAGTTCAGGTGAATAGGGATGTAATTTTCATTTCAGCTGTCCTGCAAGTACTACCATTCTTGCAAACGTATTTCGTATGAAAGAATGCTAGATCTATACCAGAAATATTACAAAGAAACTCCCAGTGCACAAGGTAGTTTTATTATGAACCTTATTAGCCTAGCTCGGGTTAAAAGAAGAAGTCATGGAAACTATGAGGACGCACGTGAGAGTCATCGTCAAAGTACCTTTTTTTATTTTGTGTCTGATGGAACGGTTGAAATGGTAACAGTTTGCAAACAAACATTTATGAGTATTTTTGCTCTGACAAAAATGAAGCTTGAAACTATAATAACGAAAAAGAAGATGGGATATACAAGTTTTAAGGATAACCGAACATCTCATAAGTCCAAGAAATTTTCGGCTGATGATCGCACTGCAGTTATTCGTCATATCGCTTCATTTCCTAGGGTTGAAGGTCACTACTTGAGATCACAGTCTGCTAAAGAATTTTTAAGCCCGGACCTAAATATTCACCGTTTATATAAGGCGTTTGTTACCAAATGTCCAAATAGAAACTGTTCATATAGATTCTACCAAAGAGTTTTCCGATAGGAGTTTCCTAATTTAAAATTTCGCCCACCTAGAAGTGATCTTGTAGAGTTTGTGACAAGCTAATGTTTCAAAGTCTAGAGCTTCACCATCGCAAATCAGAACAGGCAATAGCTTGATGAAAAAGGATATAGCCTCTTCATTAACACATTCTGATATGTTTCATGCAAGTCAGCTTAGCTGTTACAATTCATTGCAGTAACACTAATAGTGTCTTCAGGAACGAAGGAGTAGTAGGCAGAGGAAGCAACGAAATGGTTTCTTTCATACTTAAATTTTTAAATAATAGTATTGAAGTCAGACCAAATCGACTCTTTTTCTTTGGACAGACAACTACGCAGAACATTCATTTTCTTGGTGTGCCATGGAATTTTTGAGAATATTCAGCATAAGTTTTTAATTAGTGGGCACTCTTTTATGGCATATGACCGCGATTTTGCGCTAATCGAGAAGAAGAAGGGAGTTATGAAGGCAATGGTTCCTCAAGACTTGCACAACGTAATCAGGTCAGCAAAGTATCATCTCTCGTTTCAGATTATCAATATGGATTTTGGAATTGCGGAGAGATTGCGGAAAACCTTATTGATACTAAAAAAACTAAATATTAGTAAAGCAGTCATGATCTGTATCGATAAGGAGAATCCTGAAGTGGCAAGAGTAAAATATTCATACAGCGATGTCGAAACTTGTAAAGAAGTACCAGTTTTAAAGAAGAACAAAACTATACATCATGTTAAAGAAATCACCCGCAAGCTTTTACCTGTGGACAACAAAATATCAGACAACAAAAAAATCATTAATCTGTATAATCGATTTCCTTGAAAATAAAGATCATAAAGACTATTATCTAAACTCTTAGAATTAGCTTAAAGATATGTGTTCCAGGCAATATTACCTATTTTAAGTTTTTGTAGAAGTTAGAGTTAAAATTAATTTGGCATTAAATAGTATTTCTTCCTTAAAACACTTCCTGGCACTTAACATGTTTCTTATAAAAAAAAATGTTTTTTCCATAATACTTTCTTTGAATTAGCTTTTAAAACAAGCCTGTACTCATATGTTCTAACGGAAAAAAAAATCAAAGTTAATTAATTTTTTCTCTTTTGGAAATAACCAGTAATAATTTAGTTTTTCTTTAATATCTCTGTTTCTGAATTTTGGCACTTTTGTACCAAACACCCTTCTATTAATAGAAATTTTATTTAATTTAGTGTTTCAGTGTGTTTTAGATTGATTTAAGGATTTATCTCTTTTGCAGTGATTTTGAATTTTTATTATTCTAATTGAAAAACTATATTTGTGAATATGGCACACGTTCATGACAATGAATAAAATTAAAAATTATTACAAAATTGGTAATAAATGGTGCATATATTTCAATAAATAACATTTCTGGCTAATAAGAACTTATAAAGTAGTATTAGTAAGCAATAAATATTATTTTTTCCGAAGAAAGCTTTAGACAAAAATATACGATGAATTTCAGTGTCCACCAAAAAGTTATTACTTTTTTGTGATAAAAATATAATTAAGAATATTATATGTTTAAAAAACGTTTTTATTCAAGTCATAAAAATTGTGGAATCGATCGGCAAGTTTTATAAATGACTAACGTACATTTCGATTTCCGATAGGTTTACAAAAAAAAATTATAAATACTGCTATAAGTCAATTAGAACTAGGATGGGTGCATCATTACTCCAAAATAAAACAATAATATTTTTTTAAACACTACACCCTGTATTAAATTTAAAATACAACCGTTAAAACCGATTAGTGCTAACTGTATTAGTCTTAAAGTTATACTCATTTAAAAAGGTAAATTATAGGGACATTTTTATTACCAAAATAATTAATGGAAAAAAATAGCGTATTAATTGTATTTAATTAGATGCTCAAAGTATCCTCCTTGTTCTCTTTGGAAGTATCCAATTCTATTATAAACAACTGATAAGATATTCTATTTCTAAAATCATCATCATCTAATTAAATAAAATTAATGAGTTATTTATTCCTGCTGATTATTTTGGTAATAAAAATGTTTCTATAATTTACCTTTTTTAAATGAATATAACTTTCAGACTAATAGGTACAGTTAACACTAATCGGTTTTAATGGTTGTGTTTTAAATTTAATAAAGTACGAAAAACTGAAAAAATATTCAAGGTGTAGTATTAAAAAATATATCCTTGCCCTATTTTGGAATAATGGTATGCTCAGTACATTTCTGATTGACCTATACCGATAACTTGATTCATTTGATAAAATTTTTATTCAAATTTTTTTTTTATAAACCTATCAGGAATCGAAATATTAGCACTTTTTGTACACACTCTGTAGGAATTACCGGTTACAAGATGTTTTGAAAATAAAAGTTGTACTAGTTTGTATGTATGTACAATTTTTTGAAATTTTCGTTTGGGACTGGCATTTTTGTAAAACTTAAAAGTGTAAAAGTTATTAAAAGATAATTTTTTTCTTATACCGCCAGTACTGCTTGTTTTGTTTATAGGAAGAACTATTTAATACCACCAGCAGTGCGATTCGAGAAAATGGGTTATGGGAGAGAAAGGAAATAAGTGAACCCTAGTTCCTTGCATGCTTTTGTTTTATTTCTTAAGAACAGGAAAGAAATTAAAAACATTAAATTCGCTTAGTAATGAAAATTGGTGTTTTGAAGTGTTATTCCAATCTCCCACAAAACCTTTTACCTATGAGTTATTTGAAATACCTTCCTGTTATTAGATCTTAGTACAAGATTTAAAATTCTGCTGAGATGTTTCTAGAACTAATATATTTGTTTTATTGTCGTGGAGAATTGAAACAGAATATATATTAAAATTAGAAAGAAAAAAAATATTTTCCAGCTGATCCGGGTCATTTTATCCAATTATAATTTTGTGGGTAGGTATCCATAATTATTACCTTTTGACCATTTGTACCACGCCTCTGTCTAGACTTGCAACAACAAAAACCATTGTAAACTGATTCCATTTTAAAAACAGGTGTCAATTGTCATTCAAACGCAACTACGACGTACATTTTTGATCGTTTGTCACAGATGATATTTATTTCCTCTTTATTTTTGTAAATTACCTTTAAATGTCCGTATTAAGAGTAACACATCATGTGGTAGTACTGTGATGGATATTGAATTACGACCAATTATGAATTGTAAACAAAAACAGCCAGCGAACTGGTTTTAATTAAATAAATGAATTGACCTCTTGCTTTCAAGGTCAGCTTGTATGACCCATCGCTCGTGGGTGGAGATTTACGGTTCTTGTGTTACACTGGATTGGATATAATGATGTATCTATTTTAAACATCGATTCAAGAACGCGTATTTTATCCAACACTGATTTATTTGAGTTAAAATATTTTTGAGTAATAAGAGCCACTTCAGTATCCGGATGTGGCTCTGAACTTTAAATTACTATCGAGAATTTTACAAGAATTGTATTTTGTAAAACGTTGAAAGACGCCTACTGATTAATTAATGGGAATGTTAGGTAAATTTTTATCAGAGCTGGGACGAATCCTCAAAAAATAGATTCGAATTCACGAGATGTGATTCAAATCACGGATCCTACTTTTACAAGTGATTCGAATCCAGTTTTTCGAATCACAAATACGAATCACTGTCAAGGTCATACCATGATATTATGTATAGTCGGCGGCACAAATAAATTTTACTACATCAGTATTAATAATATATCTAATTAATTATACACCGCGCTCCCTTCTTCAGATGAAAAGTAAACGTAGTACTCATTTATGAGCTAGTTGTGCACCATAGTCCAAAGCCAAAAACTGATAACCTAACTCTCTATGTAATTCCCGCGCTCTGCGGGCGTGGCTGTCACTTTTCATTTTGGTGCAAAGTTGTGATGGGAAAACATTCTTATTCATCATCGGACACGTCCGACAGCGACTCAGAATTATGTCGTTTAAGGAAGGAGATAAGAAGCGATTCTCCTGAAGAAAATCGCCAACATAAGAAGCAGAAGAAAAAACCGAGATCTAGAAAATTCAGTTCATCCGGTTGTAGTTCTCTGGCAGAAGAACCAGAAATAGTATTTATAGATAAACAGAACGATGCAGGTAGGATAAAATGATACTGAATTGTTTTAGGTAACAAATTAAGAAATACGAGAAGGACGATGGTAAACGGGACATACTTTATTTTCGGATCACATTACTTTACATGTGATTCCAGATAGTTCCATAACTCAGTGCGAGTTTTACCTAGAACCTGTGAGGGTTTATAACAAATCCAGCGAGAATTTGGACCCAGTGCGGGTCCCAGGTTCAGTGCGGACCTGTTAAATCACTAAAGCAAAAAGAAGTTGGTTTTTTGATAGTGTTGTCAAACGTCCAGCAAAATAATGTATGAAGGCTAAGACTATGATGTCATATTGTTTGAATAATATTGGGAGATATTGTGAGGTTCAGTTTACTTACGTCCTAACATTTGTGAATTGTAATTATTTACATTTTGTGGTTCTACTTTGATTTTTCTTTTAAGATATAAATCAAAAAGAAGACGACCCTCTGAATGAAACTCAAGGTCCATCACTGAATGAGAATATTCTTAAAATTTTGGGCAATAAGCACAATACAGATAAAAGTACTGGTGAAATCATTCAAATAGATGTAGCTTCCTCATGGCTTGAAATCTTGGAGTCAGGACTAGATGTAAATACTAGATCAAAACTTATTTCCAAATACCCTACACCCATAAATTGTCCTTCAATTACGCCACCCAAAGTCAACCCAGAGGCTAAGGCAGCAGCTTCTAATACAGCTATTAAAAGAGATGACAAATTAAAATCTTTACACATTGGCAAAACTCGGAAACAAGAAGAAATCTTGCATTAGAATTCAAAAGTGACCTTAAAGAAGTAATAGGGGAGGCTAAGTTAGATGAATGGCTATTTGGGAACCACTTAGGAGACCGAATTAAATCAGCAAAAGCTATGAAGTGTTCAGGTGAAGATTTAAAGCTGAGATCTAAGTCAAACGTATCTCACAAGACTTTAAACTACAAGAGTCCCTCCGGACAACAAAAGTACTCACGGGGTTCCCCCGGACAACAGAAGTACTCACGCCCAGGGGGACATCAACAGAAAGCTTGGAAAAGACCCCAGAAACATCAACCCAAACAGAGTCATTCATACAACAGAGCTCGACTTCTCAAGTGAAAGTAAGTGTTCTAGTGTTCTAAGTAAATATTACAGATTCTGGAAAAATATTTCAGAGGATCCATTTATAAGGTCTTGGATTAAAGGTTACTCCTTAAACTTTATTTCTCCACCCATACAAAATATGATTCCAATTGAACCTGTCAGATCTTTAAATGATCATCAGCAGATCTTATCAGAAATAAACCATCTACTTGAAATTAAGGCCATCCCGCCCTTGTAAGCCATGTAAGGAACAATTTATATCCAACACTTTTTTAGTAAAATAGTCAAATGGCAAATTTCGTTTAGTTATAAACTTAAAAAATCTGAATAAGTTCATCGAAACAGAACATTTTAAGTTGGAAGATGAAAGTACAGTAGCAAAATTAATTAGCAGAGGTTGTTTTATGGCAACTTTGGACTTAAAAGAACCTTATTTTTAGTTAATATCAAAATCTCAAGCAGAAAGTATTCAAGATTCTATTTCAATAATATTTTATATGAATTTCGTTGTCTCACATTTGGATTATGCATTGCTCCACTAGTTTTTACACAAATTATGAAGCCTGTGATATCCACTCTTAGAGCTAAAGGGTTGCTATCTGTAGTATACCTAGATGATTTTATATTGTTGGGAAAATCCTTTGAACATTGTAAACAAAATATTAAAGAGACTTTATCTCTTTTAACAACATTAGGTTTTATAATTAACATGGAGAAGAGTAACCTCAATCCATCCACTAGCTGCAATTTCTTAGGGTTTAATTTTAATTCGACACTAATGACTATGTCTCTTACCGAAGAAAAGAGGTTAAATATTTTACGTTTGCTCAATTCTTTCCTAGAGATGTATTCCTGTTTAATTAGAGAATTTTCTAGACTAATAGGCGTTCTGGTAGCTGCATGTCCAGCAATCGGATATGGTTGGGTTTACATTAAAATCCTAGAACATATTAGATTTGCAGCATTAAAAAGATCAAATGATTATGAGGCTATAATGATTCTCAGGTATAATCAATTAGACTGGGCCAAAAAAATAACTATTTTTTTTTTGAAAGATATATCGAGAATATCATTCAGAATGATAAAAAAAAAAATTTCGTGAAAATTTGAGCCCTTAATATTAATTTTAAGAGGTCTATCATCGCTATTTTTGATTATTTGTCATAATTTGATGTTTTACGTTAGAACTGTCAAAACATTAAAGTGAAAAAAATTCCTTTTCACTTATTCTGATATAAAATTAAATTCTCTACGAAAATGGTCTGATTGAAAATTTTCGTCAGACGAGCTGTTTCCAAGTAATTTCGTAACTAATAAATAACTTTTGAAGAATTAAATTTAGGCAAAAATATTAAGAGACTTTTTTTGTAGAACATTAATTTTCCTTTAAGAATCCGACGTGGGCTTTTTTTAAATATGCATTGATTCATTAGTTACGAAATTACTCGAAAACGGCTCGTCTCACAAAAATTTTAATAGGGCCTTTTTTGTAGAGAATTTAATTTTACATAAGAATAAGTAAAAAAGATTTTTTTTCACCTTAATGTTTTGACAGTTCTAACGTAAAACATCAAATTATGACTAAAAATCAAAATAGCGATAAAATTAATATTAAGGGCTCAAATTTTTAGGAAATTTTTTTTTTCATCATTCTGAATGAGATTCTCGATATATCTTTCAAAAAAAAAAAAATTGTTATTTTTTTGGCCCAGTCTAATAATCATGTGTTAAATTAGATATTAAATGGTGGATTCAAAACATCCCAACAAGCTTTGAATACATCACTAGATCTTCCTTTGCTTTTGAAATATTTTCTGATGCGTCATTATCAGGTTGGGGGGCAGTACATAAGAACCAAAGGGTTTCGGGTAGCTGGACTGATCATGAAAAATCACACCGTATACATTTTTTAGAGTTTAGGGCTGCCTATTTTGCTTTAAGATGTTTTGTAAACGAAGAGAAATATTGTAATGTCCTCAAAATTGATAACACCACGGCTGTTTCATATATAAACAAAAAGGGGGACATACGCTACCCCAAGCTCAACATTTTAGCAAGAACAATATGGCAGTGGTGTGAAGCTCGTGGTATTTACATATTTGCTTCTTATATAAGTTCAACAGATAATTTCGAAGCAGACTTTGAATCTAGGAGGTCTCCAGAGACTTAATGGGAACTAAATAATGAGGCGTTTCAAGAAAGTTTGGACAACCTTCAATCGATTTTTTTGCAAGCCGCACAAATGCTAAATGTACGAGGTATGTCTCATGGAAGAAAGACCCTTATGCCTTAGCCATTGATGCATTCACCTTAAATTGGTCCAATTAAAATAACTTTTACAGTTTTCCGCCTTTTTCTTTGGTCCTACCAGTAATACAAAAAATTATAAATGATAATGCCTCAGGGTTAGTAGCAGTACCCTTTTGGACTACCCAACCTTGGTGGTCCTTGTTTATGAGTATTTTAAGTCCAGAACTGCTTAAATTCAACCCTGATTCCTTACTTTTACTATCTGTTGACAGGTCTCCACACCCCTTGGCAAGAAACCTTTCCCTGGTGGCAGGATTTTTATCCAACAGGCGTTCACCCTAAAGAGCCTGGAATGCAGTATTATTGAGATTATGTTGTCATCCATTTCAACTTCTACCTTAAAACAATATACGCTGGGGTTGAAACTGTGGTGGAAGTTTTGTATGTCAGAGGGAACATACCCTTTCACAGGTGATATTTTTAAGGTTTTAAAATTTTTACAAGAACGGTTCCAGGAGAGATCAACATACTGGTTATTAAATAACTACAGATCAGCACTTTCTTTAATTTTGACACCGGACATTGCTGTGGACTTTAGGGTCAAAAGATTTTTTAAGGGTGTTAGTAACCTAAGACCTTCTCTGCCAAGGTACGACTTAATTTGGAACACTATTGGCTTTAGTTACTGCACATAGAATGCAAACCTTTAGTCTTATTAGATTGGAGAATATTTGTAGAACTCCAGATGGATTCTCAATAAAGATTCCTGATAAGATTAAGTCATCAGGTAGAAACAGACTCCAACCATGTTTAACTCTTCCCTTCTTTGATCAGGATCCTAATATTTGCCCTGGAAGAACATTAGACTCATACATAGAGCGAACTAAGGTCGTTAGAGGAGAATCTGTAAAAAACCTTTTTATATCCTATAGAAAACCTTTTAATTCAGTCTCCGCTCAGACCTTAAGTCGTTGGGTAAAGCGAACACTAAAAAAGTGCGGGGTTGATACGAACATCTTTCATGCTCACAGTACGAGACATGCTGCGACGTCAGCAGCGTTAAATAAAGGACTGAACTTAGATGTTATAAGGTCCACAGCAGGTTGGTCAAGTGAATCTTCGTGTTTCGCTAAGTTTTATAATCGGCCTATAAGGCAGGATCCCAGTTCTTTTGCTGAGACCATTCTTATTTAGTTTTTGTAGTTAAACTTTCGTTTGTTTTTGTTACAGTTGTAAACTTTTCAATAATTTTATAACTTCAAAACCTAAATGGAACATAAAAGTTTGTCCTACTAAGATAAGAGGTCGTATCTACAAAATGAATATTTTTGGTAGGTAGATAATTACGTCCTTTTAGACTTCGTAAATAAGTTTTGCATATTTTACTAACCTTTTCTTATAATTATAGTAAATATTTTCTAATGCAAGTAGGCCTTTATTATTTTGTGTCATAATAAAATAAAATGTAAGCTTATTAAATTTGTAAGAATCTGGAAATCGTAATTTTCGTAGATACGACCTCTTGTCTTGGCAAGGCAGAAGTCGTCTTTCCAAAAAGTCGTCATCCAGCATCATACATTTTTTTTACTTCTATTCCAGTTTGTTTCGTGTTCTTATGATTATAAATTTACTTATATATAATAATAATACCTAACAAGAAGTGAACTAAATATACTTACATTTAAATATTGGTATCAGGTCGCTGAGGCTCCATTCATTTAACAAATGTTCAATTTCAATTTAATTTATTCATACACTTATTAATTGAATCACAAAGAATTTCTAACAAATTGCCAGATTCTCTACAAATGCGTTGTGTCTCTGACTTCCGAATAACAAGTATCACATCTCAACATGTGCCAGTCATATATCTACCGTATCAGTGCAGTGGTTGCATTTAAAAATAAGTTTCAGCTGGCAACACAGTGCAGTTAATTTGTACTAGCTATAATCTTTTGTGAAGTACATAGGTTTTGATTCGACTTGTTTAATTCTTGTTCTGAAATTTAAATGCTTTGAATCGAATCCTTTTATAACATTGAATCAAGTACGCCATAGTCGGTTTTAAGAGCATATTATACTTATAATAAACGTAAGAGCTTTCTTGGATTAATTCACAATTCTATACTCGAATGAAATAATTTATTCTCAGATTAATTATTATAACTCTTAAAATACAAGATTATGCCTATACTTCACTCAACATTTATTTTCTTATTGTATCGAGAAATATTATTTGAAGCAAACTCTGCTTTATTTCAAACAAATGTAATCTTCCAAGTGTAAAGGTTTTCTTGAAAGTAGATGATAATTTTTTTCTGTGTACACACGGTGCTATTTTAATAAATGTAATGAATTGAGATGTGCAATTTCGTGAAATTGTAGAGCATACTTTTTTACCTAATATGTGACTTATCTCAATTTTCAATTTTTCGAGTTACGTCACTTCGTGATATTGACGACGATATGCGGTACCACAAAAAAATTATTGTGGTGGTACATATTTGTAACACCAATTTAAAAAAAAAAAACTATGTTTGATTCTGAAATGTTACTCGTTGCAGCATATCAAGCATTTAACAAAAAATAACACTTTCAAAAAATGTTGATTAAAAAGGCCCATTAAAAAATTAAAAAGATTGAATATGAGTAAGATAGAGCGATTTGTACACTGGGAATATTTAGACGTGATGAGAATAGATGTTATTCATAAGTATTAGAAGTGACGATCTTGAGTGGATTGAAGGTAATATTTTATTAATTTATAGTGGGTTGATTAGGAAAATTTATTTTATTTTCAATAATAAATACCTACCTGTTAAAATGCTTGCGGAAAATTATTATGAACGTTCCATTTTTTTATCTATAAAATTCTAGTTGTGAAAGCAGATCAGTTTAGTTATTTTATGGTACACTACGGCCTTTTACTTAATGGTTTCTATACAACCTTGTAGAATAATGGTAAATTTAGTAATCGTTCAAGGATCAAGCTTCTAATATTCTAAAATTTGCATTCATATTTTCTGATAGGAGAAAATACTGAAATACAGTCGAGACAAATTTCAATTGCATCAATGCACAGTCCGATTAAACCCTACATGGCACATAAATAATTTTCGCCTTGACTTTAGACTAGAAATTGCGCAATTATTGAGTATTCAAAGCTGTGTTGAATGCATCCGGTCGGTCGGCATTCGGTTTGGATGCTGATGCACATGTTCGTACTTCCGTCCTTAATCATTTTCTATTAAAAAATTGTAGTCTCACTCTCTCGATTGCTACGTGGATGCAAGTTAATAGTTCAAATGCAGGACTGGCGTCTTAAATAAGCTGGTTTTAGAAGATGCTTGGTCAAGAATTACTCGCGGGTAATTTTTTTAACGTCATGTTTTGAAAAAAAAAAAAAGCGAAAATAATACGGATAATTCGTTGCTAATAGACCGTCAATTTTCCGATACAAGCCTTCATTCCGTTCACATCCTAGTCATGCAAGTTTATTGTAATAAAATAATTGAAAAATCGAAAAAAAAATCGGTTAAATTGTTTAACCTCTAAATCTACCACTGGCGCCACTCAAGCCAATATGTTTTTCGAGCTAGTGGAGATGTACATTCATACTTTCGATAGGCTTGTGTGGAAAAATCGGTAAAAATATTGGATTTTTCTTTACAAGATTGTGGTACTTGGTGAACGAAATCAATGTCTGGTTATTTCAATGTTGTTCCATGGATTCGATTTTTCTTTTTAAAACAACATTTTCTTTCGATAGTCGCTATTTTGGCCAAATTTCGATGTTGTGATTTGATCGCTACAGAAATTGATAAACCCAAAAGGCGGGTACAGATCTGAGCATGTATGCGTATGAGGCAAGCCAAGGACGCATGAGCATGCAGATGTGGACAGGCTTACGAGGCGCGGCAAATTGCCTCGTTGTGGGCGCCGTACGACCTCGCCCCGATCCGTTTGTTTACGGTACATCAAAGGGAGGCAGTGCGCAGTACGTGCTCAGTCTGGACGGGGAATTTGTACCATACAGCACCGTATAGATTATAGCGACTTTTTAGGATTTATTTTGCATGGAGTAGAATTAGGAAAACCTTTTACTTCTCCTGGATTTAAATAATCAGCGTGATATATTAAGAGACAACACCATAAAAAAAAGAATATTCTAGGCAGGAAATCGACCATCGATTCCTTTCTCTCTTTTGTTCTTTAATGTGTCGGATAAAATAATAAAACATGCACTCAACTCCGCGACGTCATCCTCATCCTTCATTTTTGTTTTAATTTTACGAATGTTCTAGGTAAACGGTTGTGTGCTCGCGAATTTACTGGATCAGTGGCGAACAGCGCCTCGTGCGTCCATTATTTGTGTATAAAAAATGCGCCGCACGAGGCATTCGGTTCGGCCTCGGCTTGCATCATACGCGTACGTGCTCAAATCTGTACCCGCCTAAAGACACTATAATATTTTTCATTTAGATCACGCTGTATGTAAATTAATTTTTTTTCCGTTTTGAATATGATGGGTCTATTCTTGGTGTATTATTTTTCGTTTTCGTGTAAATTTTTTTCAAAGTTTTCCGTTCTCATCCTTTTTATATAATGATATAAATATTCCTACTTCGCAGTGCTTCTGGTATTGTCTCTTCTTTTCATATTTTATTGAATGGCTTAATTAACGGTTCCACACAGAAAAAAAAAGTGTACTATATTCAAGATGAATGGTCTTATTTCAATGCTTTGTTGTGTTTGTATATCCGCAAGTAAATTTCGTCTCGATTTGAAACTGTAGTAATACTTGTTCAACAATAGCTAATAAGCCTTGCTTCAAGAATAAAATCTACTTGCCCTAACTAAAATACCTCTAATTAAATGAAGAGTATCTATTGCTTAATTGCAGTATTATGTACATCTTACATGAAATAGTCTTACACTTTTTTTAAATATACTTTATTTATATTCAATAATATCTTGTTCTTAAATCCAATACAACTAAATTTGTTACAATAATAATATGAACTGTTCCAAGAAATGTTAATATTGGCTTTGATATAAATATATTGATTTTGGTTGAATTATAGGATAGTTTCATTGAAGAAATTATTAATCTTGAAATAAGAACATGTTGTTGCTTTTTAATAGGGTTCTCACTGGTACCTATCTACCGAAAAACATATTTCAAAATTGGTTTTAGTTAATGTACCAAATTCCTCTGTTCTCTGAGGTGTCCCATCTATAATTAAAAAAAAAAATAATTTGTTAACTACAAAACCTAAATGGAACATAAAAGTTTGTCAGGGTGGTCTGCCCTGGTTACAAAAGTAACCTAGCTAGCTAATTCCTAATGGTGTCGTGTGCGCGTGTGGGACCTGTGTGGCAGGTTGTGTTCCCCAAGAATATCGCCAATTTTGCTATTTCCAACCCCATAAGTAGACAAGTCCAAGTATAAGGTGGGGAATATGATTTAGGAAAACCACAAAACCTAAATCACGATATTGTACATATATTGTGAATTTCTAATTATATGATTGGGAAGAGTTTATCTAATACTTAGGGGGGCTGATTCCAGCAGATCCTTGAGTTCAGCGGTGAGGGGGGCCTTGGGCGTCTGAGAGAAGTTTCAGATTTGGTTGTGGCATTTTTCTTTTCGGTTTTCGAAATAGTGGAAGTTGGTTTGGGCGCCATGGGGTTCGTAGAGTGTCTTGAGAGTGTGTGTTGGTGCCTTTCAGCGTGCGAGAGATGTTTTGTTTCCTGAGGATCTGGAAACGTGTGAGGATGGGGGTGTTGGGGATGTTTTGAAAACATCTCCGCTGGGATAGCGATAGGGGAGATACTGGCAACGTCTGAGAATACGTCTCTCGAGTGTGGTGAATTTGTGGGACAGGTGTGTGGGAAGTACGCCGTAAGGTACCGCTCTGTATTCGGCAACGGGTCGGATGAAGGAGTTATATGTGTGAATAAGGGTGTTTGTGTTACAACGCCCCATTCGTCCGCACAAATCCCCAAGGAGACTGGCTCGTTTTCGCATCTTGTCAAGAGTGCATTGGACGTCAGAGGACCAGTTAAGTGTACGAGAAAATCGTACCCCCAAATAGTCAACTTCAGTCTGTTGAGCGAGCCTAGGACTCTTAGGAGATTTACATTTACGAGTTGGGGGTTCTGGGAGGTTCTTTTGGAATTTGGGTGTTTAAAGACGATAAATTTTGTTTTCTGTGGATTTAATGAGACCCTCCATCTGCTACACCAGTGAGAGTGCTGGTTCAACAGATTTTGGGTTCGAATATTTAGTTAGAATTTTTGGCTATAGAGATTAGAGCTGTATCGTCAGCGTATAGGAGGCATTTGGTTGTAGGGTGGTTTGGGGGGGGATGTCGTGTGTGTATATGAGGTAGAGTAGAGGGGCCAGGACGGAGCCCTGTGGGACACCTGCGAGTGGGGTGAATGTGTCTGATATGGATTTGCCCACTTTGACGGTGAATAAAATAAAATGTAAGTTTATTAAATTGGTAAGAATCTTAAAATCAGAATTTTCGTAAATACGACCTCTTGTCTTAGCAAGGCAGAAGTCGTCTTTCCAAAAAGTGCTCATCCAGCATCATACATTTTTTTTACTTCTATTCTAGTTTGTTTCGTGTTCTTCTGATTATAAATTTACTTATATACAGGGTGAGTCATGAGGAACCTTACAGACTTCTACCATATGTAGAGTCCCTTAAGGGGTATATCATATGAGCATTAAAAAGTGGCAACTCCCCTTCGTTATTAATAGACGGGGTGTTTTGTGAATTTTGACAAAACTTTATATGGCCGTAAAATCTACAAGGATTACTAGATTTCTTTAATTTTTTGGTGGAGCATTACACTGGTGTCTAGCATTTAATTCATATCATCAAAAGTTAAAAATTCCAGGATTGGCTTAGGAAAAATTAATCTCGACGATTCATATCAAAAAGTTCGCCCTGTATAAGATTTTTTTAAATTATAATAAGATATTTTTAAAGTACATAGATAGACAATCAAAACTATGTATGTGACATTTTTGTCACCTTTTTTTTATTAAGGTTCGATTTTGGGTAAAACTGAAAAATCACCTTAAGGGGTCACATACATTATGTTATAACATAAAGAAAACATTGTTAATTGTATACATTTGAACTAAACGAGCCAAACATAAGCCTTTAGTGAGCTTACTAAATCGTTAAATTCATTTTCGTCAATTTCCAGATCCGGATTAGTTCATTTTTAAATTTTAAATAGAAATCGGCCTATTTTTGTAGACTATAGAAACTACTCAACTAAATTAAACATGTCAATAATCAATAAATAAATTGTAGCGAATAACAATAACGAACAATAAATTCACACTTATTAATTAATAATTATAAATGCTATTTATTAACCTCTAATAAAAACTGCACATTTTATTCTTGCAACTAAGATATTATGTGGTTTTATTTTTATTATAAATACATAGTAGGTACCTATGTATCAAGGTAGGTTGTGATAGTTTGACGTTTGTTTGTTCTTATTTATTTGTCATTTGCAACCATTATTTATACGTGTAAAATAATATTTCGCTTTGTTTTATCTATTTTACAATAGTGTTAGAATTTTTGTTGTTGGTGTTGTTATTCAAAATGCCCCATAAGTTTTTGAATGCAGAATATGCAGATATCATTTTTATGTACGGATTCTGTAATGGGAATGGCAGAGCTGCAGCAAGAGAATATCATAGAAGATTTCCTGGTCGTCGAGTTCCCTGTCATTCAACATTTGCATCAGTTTTTAATTATTTGCGAGAACATGGCACATTCCCTAAAGCAAATACAGAACGAAATGTAGATCATGAGCAGGAAGATAATATTCTTGATGCTGTTATTGCGAACCCCACAATAAGCACCAGGAAAGTAAGTCGACAACTTTATGTTACCCAATCAAAAGTGACTAGAGTTTTACGAAAAAATAATTTACACCCATATCATATTCAATTAGTTCAGCGGCTACACCCTGGAGATGAAATCCATAGGTTGGAATTTTGTAGGTGGATTGCAAATCATAGACCAGTACTGTATAGAACATTGTTTACAGATGAAGCACAGTTTACAAGGGATGGGATAAATAATTCCCGTAATTTACATGTGTGGGCAGTAGACAATCCCCATGCTGTTTGAGAGTTTCGGTCTCAGTTAAGGTTTTCCGTGAAAGTGTGGATTGGTGTGATAAATAACCAATTTATAGGACCTCACTTTTTTGATGGTAAGAAACCATCTAAATAATGTTTTTGGCAACAGATGGATAGGACGTGCAGGTCCTATTTCATGGCCTCCAAGATCCCCAGATTTTAACCCCGTAGATTACTATATTTGGGGACGATTGAAAGAATTAGTTTATTCACAAAATATTAATGACCGACAACAATTAATTGATAGAATTATCCTTTGCTCTAATGTTATTAGAAACGATCCCTTGACTATCCGTAGGCACTTAACGATTCGGCAACAAAAATGCGTAGAAGCTGGAGGGTTTCATTTCGAACAACTACTGTAATTGTTAATTTATTACCATGATTTTATTTTCTAGTATACATGTTATCATTATTCTATGTATGTAGTATTAGTTTTTTTTTAAATTTCTTAGTTGTTCGTTATTCTAATTCGTTAAAATTTATTTATTGTTTGTTGATAACATTTAAACGAAATAAAATATTTCTAATAAATACATATGAACTTATGTTTAATTTATTTGAGTCTCCAAAAATGTACAGGGTGATTTTTGTTTAAAAATTAATTAAAAATTTATAACTAGGCCTGGAAATTGAATAAAATGATATTAACGGTGTAGGCACTAAAGGCTTATGTTAGACTCGTTTTAGTTCAAATGTATACCATTAACAATTTTTTCTTTAAGTTATAACATTATAATGTGACCCCTTAAGTTGATTTTTCAGTTTTGCTCAAAATCAAAACTTAATAAAAAAATTAAAGAAAATGTGACAAAAATGTCACATACACAGTTTTGATTGTCTATCTATGTACTTTAAAAATATCTTATTATAATTTAAAAAAATCTTATACAGGGCGAACTTTTTGATATGAATCGTCGAGATTAATTTTTCCTAAGCCAATCCTGGAGTTTTTAAATTTTGAGGATATGAATTAAATGCTAGACACCAGTGTAAAGATCCACCAAAAAATTAGAGAAATCTCTTTAAGTTATAACATTATAATGTGACCCCTTAAGGTGATTTTTCAGTTTTGCCCAAAATCAAAACTTAATAAAAAAATTAAAGAAAATGTGACAAAAATGTCACATACACAGTTTTGATTGCCTATCTATGTACTTTAAAAATATCTTATTATAATTTAAAAAAATCTTATACAGGGGAACTTTTTGATATGAATCGTCGAGATTAATTTTTCCTAAGCCAATCCTGGAATTTTTAACTTTTGAGGATATGAATTAAATGATAGACACCAGTGTAAAGCTTCACCAAAAAATTAAAGAAATCTAGTAATCCTTGTAGATTTTACGGCCATATAAAGTTTGGTCAAAATTATTATTATTAAATATTAATAACGAAGGGGAGTTGCCACTTTTTAATGCTCATATGATATACCCCTTAAGGGACTCTACATATGGTAGAAGTCTGTAAGGTTCCTCATGACTCACCCTGTATAATATAATGCCTAACAAGAAGTGAACTAAATATACTACATTTAAATATTGGTATCAGATCGTTGAGGCTCCATCCATCTAACAAATCTTCCATTTCAATTTAATTTATTCATACACTTATTAATTGAATCACAAAGAATTTCTAACAAAAAGTAGAACGCAACCCTAACGTTACGATGCAAACTTGTTAGAAAATGGACAATAGGATGAACACGTGCTAATGTCAATTTGCCAGATTCTCTATAAATACGTTGTGTCTCTAGCTTCCGAATAATAAGTATCACATCTCAAAACTATCACATCTCAACATGTACCACCTATTAGTGCAGTGGTTGGCATTTTAAAATAAGTTACAGCTGACAAAACCGTGCAGTGAATTTGTACTTGCTAATCTTTTGTGAAGTACATAGATTTTTGATACGGATGCTCTGGGAATCCTCATAATTTGGTCCCAAATACTCTACTTGAACAATTTAAGTTTAAATTAACTTTTAAGTTGCTCTTGGTGGCTAGAGGGGAGTGGGGGTGAAAAAACGAATGACACCGAAACGTTCAACCTTTGGTTTCCATACACGCCGGTCATATTATTTGTTCATTTCCATTCAGTGCATTTTGTTTTTTAGATGCACATATTTTGGTATAAGTATATGTTTTATGACGTCATCATTTTTTGAAATATGACGTCATCATTTTTTGAAATATGACGTCATCACGAGTTTTTTAAATAGCACCACCATATGTTGATAGTACCATTTATTAGAAACAAGCAAGAAATTCTCAACCGGGCCCCTATTTCTTTACTTTTTTCTAGAAATAACTAATAATTGGATTTAGTAAACACCTTCTCAATTTTCCCCTCTCTTATCATCTGGGCTAGAGAGGCTAGGAGGGTAAATTTTAAAACGCTATACAGGGTGTAATTTTGATCCGATTCAAATGAAATTTGGGCATCAGGGACTAGACTAAATATTATGCAGGGATCAAAGAAGGCGAGACTTTTGGTACTACTTACGCCATCCCTCTTTTCAAAAGTCGGCACAAGTAAAAATCTGAGGATATTCAAAGAATCCGTATTTACCCATCCCTCTTCAAGATCCCCAAGTCAACCAAGAGTAACCTGTACATACGCCATTTAAATTTATAGTTCGAAAATAAAATTCCATGTTCGAATAAAGAATTCTGTGTTCAAACACGGGATTCTTGAGTTAGAACAAGAAATTCCGTGTTCGAACATGGAATTCCGTGTTTTTGTATACGGAATTCCGTGTTTGGATAAGGAATTCCATGTTCGAACAAAGAAATCCGTGTTCGAACACAGAATATCAGAATAAAATAAAAAACGTGACCGTTCTACGCTGCCATAGGTTCTAGAATTTCATAATTTTCATGGTTACATTAATATTAACATATTAATTTAGAAAAATGAAAAATAAAAAATATTTTTTATTAAATACAATTTTTCAAAAGAGAAAAGATGTCCGTGTTTTCTAAATACTTTTTATTATCCCTTTCCATTTTATTTTTTATAAGAGATTTAACACTAATTCAAAAAATCACCCTTGCAAAGCTAACCAATTAGTGTATTTGTTACCTTTTGTAATCTGTGCGTGGATAAGCTAATATCCATGCGGGTGTAGAACAATTTTTTAAAGTACTGAAGAAGGGTCCAATCGGTGCGTAAAAGATACGTTTCATTTATTTTCGCATTGATAGCTAAAGCCAAGAATATAGAAGATAGGTATCCAATTTACTTAGATTTTTTTGGGACCTTTTCATATCTATTTTGTGGATAATCCAATTTACTAATATTATTGGTATGATCATTTTAAATGACCTGCGACTAAAAGTATCAGTACACTTTTTACTAATCACTAGTGGGTAACTACAATTACCTGTTGATTAGCGGTTTTTGTAATAAATAAACCAATAAATTATTTGTTTAAATTGTTTATCTTTTTTTATTGACATTAGAGTAACATTTACCTTGAGAATGCGAAATAGGTCAGTAGGTTTTTTGTATTCGGTTTATTCATCCCATGTTTGTACTCTTTATCTCAAGGCGCGTAAGTATGTGAGGAATTTTAAAAAACACCTTTATGTGATTCACTACCGGAACAATAACTATTTAAAAAAACACACATGGGTCTATTAAACAGGAAGGATGTCGAACAATTTAACGTGCGATTAGATTAGTTTATGTTTACTCATAAGATGATTTACTGCTTATAATATTCAGACATCGAAGAGAATGAGTATCGATATTATGAACTACATGGGTGGTTTCGTATTTTATGATTGCAAAATCAATATTATTGCCTCTAATCTAGTTTATTACTAAAAATAACGATATAAGTAAAAATAGATATTCAAATACTTTGGGGTCATATTATGGCTCAAATCAACCTATAATTAGAGTACCTCAGTGTGTAAAATTACTTTAATAATATTAGGCTAAGTTTTTTCGGGTAAACGCCTGCAATATTATTGTAATTACTGAAAGTAGAATTTAAAATATTTGAAAAATTTGTCATGAAACGTTATAGTAATACCACCACAGAAAAAAAAGTAGACGAACCTATTTAAGTAGGCTAACATTATTTAACAAAAAGTTTAATTTATTTTTACATTTTACTGTAAGGTTTGTGTGATGGATAACCCCAGGGTCCCCTGAACAATACCTCATCAAAGATAAATAACTGGAAATCAGTCCCACATACAAAAAGTTTTATTGAAGTTAGACAACAACCGGTTTCGGCATTAAGCCAGCATTAGGTCTACATTTGAAGAAGAAACATGTGTTAACATTTGAAACATACATAAAAATCTTTACATTAGTACATACCTATGTGACAAGTGAAAAGCGCTTACAATACTGAGAAACCTTCAAAATTGTAAAAACAAATTTACAATAATAATAATAATAATAATAATAATAATAATAATAATAATAATAATAATAATATTTATTTCCAATTGAATTACACTTTTTTTTAGGTACACATACGAAAATATATAAAATGAACGGAAATAAATATAAGATCCATAGAAGCCTGTATGGCTAGTGTATGGTTTCTCTAATATATTTCTGTTTTTTTTTATATTGATGTTAACATATTTTTTTTGTCTATTTTATTTTGTATTAAATAACCTAAATAATCATTTGGAACATTTGCGACATTTCATTCCTAATCAAAATTTCAAATTAATCATTAATTTAGACATTATAAATTAAGCATTAATTAAACATTATAAACTAAATATCGTATTTTAAATTAAAAATGAAATATTAAATATCTCAAAGTAAACATTTTAAATTAAACGCTTTAAATTAAATAATTCAAATTAAACACTGTTAATAAAATATTCTAAATCAAAGACTCTAAATTACATATTTTAAATTAAATACAATATAATTGAATATATCACTGTAATAAGAAGTGCAGAAGAATTAAGTGAGGTACGTATTTTATTTTTTATTCGAATTTTATTTTCTTTAATTAAGATACCTTTTTAAATTATATTAATATCGTTTTAAATTAATCAGATTACTTACTTGTTCTTTTGGTAGTTGCAATATCCATTTTTTTAGTTTTATTTTAAATATATTATTTTTTAAATTTTTTAATTTGTTTGGAATATGAGGATATATATGTCTTGCCGTAAAATAAAATGATCTTTGACCTATGGTCTTTTGTGCTTTTGCGGTTTGCGTTATTTGATTTTGTTTATACCGAGTGTCGTGATCATGATTTATTTTTTCTAACATATGCTTTTTCTTATGTTGTAGGGTCAATATTTTAAACATGTATATTTGATTAATATCCATAAGATAACTTTCTTTATATAGAAGGTTAGTATCATATCGTTTAGGTTTCTTTAGAATAATTTTTATAAACATTTTTTGGATAGTTTCTAATTTTTTAATTTGATTTTTATATGCCCCTCCCCATCCTGCTATTCCGTATTGTAGTAATGAGTGTACTAATGAGAAATAAATTGTTTTCAAATGATCAGATTTTAAAATTGATCGAAGTCTTCTAAATTTATACACTATGTATCTGATTTTTTTAATTAATGATGATATATGTACATCCCATTTTAAAAACCTGTCAATTTCGATTCCCAGATATCTACAACTATTTGTCTCATGTATTTCTAATGTATTATGATTTTGATTTAAAGTTAGCTTTTTGAAATTTGGTATTCTTTTTTTGTTACATGAAAAGGGTATATAATTTGTTTTTTCGAAATTAATTGTTAAGGACATTAAGTCAAACCAATTTTTTATATTGACTAGATCTTTCTCGGCTTTTTCTTTTACCAGTTTCCAAGATTTATCCGAATATTGTATAACGGTATCATCAGCAAAAGACGATATGGTACCATTACTTCTTATTTCTAAAAGACCATTAATATATATGGAGAATAGAATGGGCCCCAGTACTGTTCCTTGTGGAACACCATATGTTACAATGCATGGATCACTTAGCTTATCTTCAATTTTAACATATTAAACTCTGTTAGCTAGGTAAGATTTTAGTATATTTGCTATTACTCCTCTGAAACCAAGGTCCTCTAGTACATCGATCAATATTTTATGATCAACGGTATCGAAGGCCTTTGCTAAGTCTAAAAATACACATAAGGTTGGTGTACTTTCATCAAGTTTTTTATAAATGTTATTAGTTAAAAATGTTATAGCATCTTCTGTTGACATACCTTGCTTAAAACCAAATTGTCGTTCCGATATATAATGATTTTTTTCCAGGAAGGTCACTATTCTCAATTTTATAATTTTCTCCACAACTTTAGTAATATTTGTTATTAATGATACTGGTCTATAATTGGAAGTATTTCTTTTATCGCCCTTTTTGTGTAGAGGCTTAATTAAACCCGTTTTTAGAGGTCCTGGAAATTGACCCTTTAGAAATATTTCATTTACTAAATGAGTAAGAGGTTTCTTTATAAATTCCTTAATAAGTAATAAGTGTTCACTAGTTATTCCGTCTATTCCTGGTGCTTTTTTAGGTTTTAGATCTCTTATGGAATTTTCTATTTCCTCTTCACAAGTTGGTAGAAAAAAAGCAGATTGGCAACTATATTTTCGATTCCATGTCATTTTTGGTTTTTTAATTTTTTCTGCCAAGGTTTTACCTACATTAGAAAAATACTCATTGAAATAGTTTGCTACATCTTTTTTTTCAGTTAGTTTAACATTGTTTTTATCTATTTCAATTTTATCATTTTGTTCAGGTTGTTTTCCAACGAAGGTATTTACGGTTTTCCATAGAGTTTTACTATCTTTACTGTCTCCAATTCTATTAATAAAATAATCTTCTTTAGTTTTTTTTATAAGTTTATTAAATTTGTTTTTATATCTGTTATATTCTAGTCTTTTTGTCTCATTTTCTGGATCCTTTTTTTGAACAAGATATAAAGTTTCTTTGTGCTTTGCCGATTTCATCAGACCTTGTGTAATCCACGTTTGCCTTTTTTTGAATTTATTAAAATAATTCATTTGAATAGTTCCAGTTGTTATTGAGTCATTTATTTTGTTTATTAGTATGTCTGTTTTTTCATCAATGTTTTCAGTTTTGTAAAAATTGTCCCAGTTTTCGTTTTTAATAGAATTTAAAAATTTATTTTCATCTAACTTTGTATTTTTCTTTGTTTCAGATGAAAGTAAACAGGTTTGTTCCAATTCGTTTATTAATATTATGGGAAAGTGATCTGTAGTATCGTCCCTAAGAATAAACGTTTGATGTTTTACATTTTCTGGCCCGTTATATAAAAAATGATCAACGCATGATTTTGATCCCTGTTGAATACGTGTATACTTATTTACTAATATTTTGTAGCCGTTTTCAGCTAATAAATTTAGATAATCTTGTGATTGTTTTTTATTTGATTTAGTATCTATATTTATATCTCCCACGAGGTAATAATGATTTACGTTAAGCGTTTTTCTGTTTTCTATGTATATCTCTAAATCATCTAAAAATTGGTTAATATTTACATTATGACAACGGTAAAGAGCACTGACGGAAACTGTTTATTCTTAAATTTTTATCACAATGTCTATTGTTTTTATTTTCCCAATATTATTTGTTTCACTTTGTTGTATACAATTTCTATATGTGTTTTTTATATATATTATCACCCCATCATTTTGGTTAATTTGACTATCATTATAGAGAGAGAAGAAACCATCAATGTTAAAGAAATTTAGATGTTCCACCTTCCAAGTTTCTGTAAAGACTATAATATCAAACTTAAATTTAAATTTATTTAGTAAAATCAATACTTTATCAAAATTTGCATTTACGCTTCTTATATTACAGTGATATATTGAAAATACATTTTTATTTTTTATATTAAGAAAATATTCATAAGCACTATCTATATAGTTACATTTGCTATTTTCTTCAGTAAAATTAATAATATAATCATCCATTTTTGATGTAGTTGCCTATACTAAAAAATTAAATAATTGAAAAATGTAAACTAAGTATCTTAAATTCTTTTAACAATAATAATTAACATTATTGATATCATATAGCACAATATGAATGAATGATACTGAGCACCAACTTAGGTAAGGTAAGTACAAGATATAGTCAACGATATGTAAGGAAAATTCATAATTTTAAAAAATAAACAAAAAAGCCGGAAAAGAATCTACAATAATAGTAAATAAGAAAATATTATAAAACTCTTTATATCAAAGATGTGTTGATTATGGTGGGTAACGACACGACCAAAAGCGCTTGAACAGGTACGATGAGTAGTGGTAAAGTGACCGTCAAGTAAGCAAAGGAAGATTTATTGGTAGTGGCACAGAAAATAACATACCCTGGGTTACTGCTGAAGGTAATTAGTTGTGGAAAAAACGTGTGGTAATCTAGTTGAGTTGCACCATGATGAACCGTTAAAAGTTGTGTAAATAGTCTTGGAAGGACAAAGAAGGAGTATGACACAATGAAGCCACCCCAAAGAAGTAGCAGTGAAGTTAGACTTCTGATAAATCGGGAATAACTTTTTCCGGTAAGCTTATCACTTACAGATTAATGAAATAAGCTGTTAAGGAGATTATCGCAACACTTAAAAATATGTGATACAATACTGATGAAAAAAACGAAAAACGTTAAGTACTTCGATGTTGAATTGATGTAGATGTTGATCATTATCAATGGCGAAATTAGTATCTACAAAATGGCTGTACCATGAGCATGCGTTTTGGGTCAACCTAAAAAATTATTAGTTATTTTAAAATTATGGACACATCTGAAAATAAACAATATAAGAAAATACAAAAGACATAATATATATCAAGAAAAAGATTGGGAGGAAAGCTCAAGCACAATAAAATTAACAAAAGAAAACAAGCAAGTGTGAAGGTATTGTGGTATCAGATTTCAGATCAATTGTCAATTCAAATATTAAAGTTTATGAAGAATAACAAGAAAAATGTATGATACTGAAAACAATCATAATAAAACACCCTGAAGACTAGAGAGATGGGTCTGACTCAACTCGACCTTTGGTCCCATACGTCCTACGCACTATATAAATGTGACATTTTCAATTTGAGGTCACTCTTGAGGCTTCCATAAAAGGAGGAGGGGGGAAGGTAGTACCAAATGCCTCACTAGATTTAACCTCTGCTGACACTACATCATAAAATATATCAAAAATAGTTATAAAAAAATAAAAAACAGACACTGTAAAAATTTAAAAGTGGTGGGGGAAAGTTACTTATATCATTTTTTTTAATTTTTACTTTCCTATCTGTATACAGATATAAGGAAAGTATAGGAATCATGATTTTTTTCGACCTCGAGTTTTCGACGGATTTTTACGTTTTGAGGTCCCCTGAATCCGTTTTGACTATTTTCGCGATGATGTCTGTGTGTGTGTGTGTGTGTGTCTGTGTGTGTGTGTGTGTCTGTATAACGCATAACTCATGAACCGATACACGGAAAAACACCAAATTTCAAACTTAAGCTTTGTTCCAACGTCTAATGAGCTGATTAGATTTTGGGCAGAGTCGGAACATCTGGGGGGGTACTTTATAGGTGGTCATTTTTATATTTTATGGAATATATCTGTTATTTACGTTTGGGGAAGAAAATTCTTTAAATGAAAGTTACTTCTTATTTTATTATCTATAATTTTTGTTATATACAAAATTTTCCTAAAATGGTCCGTATTCGCGAAATTTGACAAAATGTAAAAAATATCTTTTTTTATAAAAATTGTTCAAACAAAAGTTGTTTGTAATATAATTCTCTATAATTTTTATTCTATAGATAATTTCTCTAAAATGGACCGTATTCGAGATATTTGAGAAAATGTGTAAATTTCGAAATTTGAAGAAAACTCAAAAATGGATAAAGAAAAAAACATTAAATTTTAAACTTAAGTTTTATTTCGGCCTGACGTGAAATGATTAGATTTTGGACAAAGTCGGAACATCTGGGGGGGTACTTTATGGGAGGCCGTTTTTATATTTTATGGAATATATCTGTTATTTATGTTTGAAGAAAAAAATTGTTCAAATAAAAGTTACTTCTAATATTATTATCTATAATTTTTGTTTTATGCAAAAATTTCCTGAAATGGTCCGTATTCGAAAAATTTGACAAAATGTGCAAAATTCTGATTTTTATGAAAATTGTTGAAATAAAAGTTGTTTGCGATATCGATCTCTATAATATTTGTTTATACATGATTTTTTTAAAATGGACCGTAATGGAAAAATTGTAGGAAAAGTGCTAAATTTAAATTTTTCAGTATTTTAATTTTCAATGAATATCTATAGAAAAATGTTTCGCGGTAGATGTATGTGGACAATGTATATATTTAGTTTATCCTCTAAACATTTATAGAGATGCTGCAATAGATTGTACAAAATAACCGGAAAAAGCCTGTAATACCTAGATAGGAAAGTCATGTGTTGGACACATCAGATTTTTTAATTATGTATACAACGCATATCTCAAAATATCCAATTTTTGACCAAAAAGTTTCATCCCCTCCACACACTTTATGGAAGGGGGTAGTAACTTGACCTTCGACCAATCACAATGACCTCTTTCAAAGAACATTTACCCCATTTAATCACATTTTGCTCATTGTCATTCATAAAAATCAAAATTTTGAATTTTGAAAAAAAAAGGGGTATGTAATGAAGCTTATTTTCCAATACAGCCATGGCAAAAAATTAACAAAAATCAAAAGTAAATTCCTGTGGAAAACAGAAAGCATAATGGCGAAATGGGGGGGGGGAACTGGTCGTAAAAAAAATTTATACCCCCCAAGGGTATTTGTCTATGTCGCCCGATTTTTGAATTTTTTTTAATTTTTTTATTGAATCCCCCTCACAAAATTAGAGGGAAAGGGGGGGTACCAATTTTTTATTTTCTTTTAAGAACCCTCTATACAACCATATATACCAATTTGCTACACAATACTTTTTTCTATATTTGAATGCAGACGAAAAAAGGGGGGTACGGGGGGGATACCAAAAAATTTTATGTAACATAACGTACCACACCCTTTATAGTAAGATTTTTTTTCGAATTAAAAGTTTTTTTTAAACCCCCCTTAAAAAAATGGGGGGGCAAGACAAACATAAGAGTTCGAAAAGTCTTATATTTTTTTTCTCTATCCATCGGTATACTTTTTATGACGATTTGACCCATGGTTTACCCGGCTCATGTTCGCTATAGGTAAAGGGTCGCCATATTGTGTAAAAATTTTTTGATGATTTGTTCATGTTCAAATTTAAAATGTCCGTGCTTCTTTTTATAAAGTTCGCGAAATTGACTGTAGTTGACATGTCAATTTTCTATGTAAATTAATTTAAAATGAAGTGTTTTTTTACATTGGTGAAAAGAGTCAAAATAATATAAAAAAAGTACCTAAGTACAAACAACATGAGTGACAAAAACCATCAAAATTTATTTCGTTCCAGATTGTAAAACGGGATACAAAAAATGTAAAACTAAAGAAAATACAAGAAGAAATCCATTCAATGTCTTTTTAAAGCTTCTTATGTAAGTAAAATAAAGTATTTATGTCTAAATATAATATTTATTGTAAACTAGTCACAATATGTATCTTACGAAGTGTAGTTTATTTTATTACATGTTTCTATAAAATAAAATTTTACAGTCATAGATCCTGATTTACAAACAACAATACATTAAATTTTACTTACTAGAAAAGAAAATTTGTTTTTTTATAGTTTTAATGTTAGATAAAGAGTTGCTACTGTTATTTTTTTGTTGAACCCCAATTTTGTCATTGTATATTTTTTATAGGATCCTAAAGCTTAAAACAGTGGCAGGATATATATCGTTCCTAGGGTCGTTAAAGCACTTTCTAGAGATGATGCTGTTCTACACTTTTTAGAAGATATTTCCAAATATTATTAGACACTTTTTACTGATGGTACTGTTAGCAAAATAAAAAGGGGAAAGCCAAAATTAAAAGATCAGGCAATATCATGTACATTCCCAAATCTCCGTTAAGCTTGTATTATAACAATAAAAAAATCTGCTGTGTTTTATTTTGCTTTTAAAACTATATTTAGGTACAATTCAAAAAAATTTAGACACAATATTGTACTTACCAAATTTTACCATTTAACAGATCTTTTCGAATTTGGTCATACCTACCTAATTTGCATTTTATATAGATACAATTAAATAAGTTATCAATTTAAATATGCGAGACTTATTTAGAAATAAATATAACAGTATATTTTGTGCTTTATTTGGTAATAAACAAGTTTATTTTATTATTTTGACAAAATTATCTAAAATTTACATAAGAAGCCATGTATTTTGAACAGCACTACTAGCCCCAGCGCCTTTGCGGTGAATTAAAAAAGCTCAATTAGCGTTCGGTTTTTGGGACCGTATTTTAAGTATGCCGATTCGCCTCCTTATCTCTAGTCCTCATAGATAATACCCATTTAAAAAGGAAGTCAGCATCAATATAGAGTACACTATGGATCTGTGGTTAACTAAAGAGGCAAATTAAGAAAAATATAATTGTCTTTAGGTTGAAGTTGTTCACTTAGACAAATTAAAGCTTTATTAAAATAACAAAAAAAAATCCCAAAAAAGGTTGACAGCTGTGTGCACGTAGTTTAGATTCAAAAGGAAAGACTTGTATTTCGTGCAAAACTTTTTAATTAATAAAAGCAAAGCGCTTTCGGCTTATTTGCACTGATGATGGCAAATAGAAGCGAAACTTTTAAATATGAGTAAGAATAGAAAGGGCAAGATCGGTATACCTATCAAATTTAAATTTCGAAGACTAAATTATAAATAACTTTAGGATCTCTAACAGAATGCCTTCTGTTATCCCAGTTTTCCGGTGTCCACGACCACACCCATAACTTTTTCTAGAACATACATTTTAATTAGAATATTTTCGATGACTATTAACTATTACTATTAATAGAACGGAAATTAGGCAATGACTAAATGAATTAAATGATGATTTCGTATTTCCAAATACAGTTCTAGAGTACGTGTTTAAAATATAAGTAGAGTTGCTTACTATTTTCGTACGTTTCTCTTTATAATAATTGAACGTTGAAATTGAACAGTGTGAATTAATATTATTTTATTTATGTTTCAAAATACAATTGATTTGATTTTTATGTATCTAGTATTTTTTCTATTCATTTTTGCACCAACAAATTGTAAGATAATAATGATTCAACAAAAAATTTTAAAGGTTTTATATCAGGAGTTTCAACTTAATGACCCCCTAGTTTTTTTTATTTTTTTTTTTCACATTGTAGTTTTCATCTCATATGCCATTCCAAAATACTGTCACTAGAAAATAATGGCAAATTAACGTTTCCTTAGTTTTTTGCCTGTACGTAACAGAAAAAATCACAAAGGATGAAGTAATAATTTAACGCCTTGTGAGGTTAAAATGTCTACCGTTCGGCTCTCTACCACTTATAGTCTAGTTAACAAGTGCTTTTTAGGTCAAACTTTTTTCTCCGCCTCCGAAAAATATGAACGAGGATTTGGAATAGCGCGTGGATGATTTTTGAAAAAATTCAAGACCCGCTTGCAAAAATTGCAAGTTATAAACAATTAACTCAAAAAAAAAATAGGGTTTGGTTTTTTGGAAATATCTCAAAAACGATTTGACATTTTCCAAATTTGAAAAAAGATTCAAAAAGAGAAGGAAATTTCCCACCAAAAAGTCCTACTTCTCGGAACTGTAGGACCAATATATATAATTTTCCCAGAGGGTTGAAAATACGGCCGAAAACGGAGACTGGCTTGCGTAAGCTCCGCTCACTGTGACCTTTAATGATTAAATATTATTTAAACTTATTAAATATGAACATTACGAATTGAAAAAATTCAAGCGTCAACTGGATAGATGAATGAACAATAATCCACGGTCAAAAAAATTTTATCGCGATTTTTCTATTAATTATGCATTAGTTAATTAACAATTTTTTCCTACTTGAACATGTACATTGCAAGTGCGATAATTGTTAAATAACAAATTTTTCTTTTTTTGGAGCAATTTTTGAACGGTCTCAGAAGACATTCCAGTTGGAATAAAAAAATTGTTATTTTTCACTTTGGTATTAACAGTTTACTTAAGTTAAAAACTAAAAAGCTTGATTAATCATTGAAAAAAAAATTTATTTATATTATTGTTCAGTTTTTTTGAGTTTTAAATTTTTTTATTTCCTATCGTTTAAAAAATTATTATATATTATTGTTTATAAGATAATTTAATTTTTTTTTTGAAACATAATCTTGACAATTACACTTGTAATTATAATTAAGGAACCATTTTTTTTAAATCATAATTTATCTTGCTTTTAATAAATTTTCATTGCTTATTTAATAAACAATTAATTTTTTTATATATTTTTTTTATTTTTCTACATGAAACAAAAACAATAAATTTTGGGAAAAAAATTATTTATATTTTTTATCGAATTTTAGTTGTAACTCTACCATTCTCACCTAGTTTTTCGTTTTTTAAATTAATATAACTTATAAACTAATTAAAATACGATGAAAAAACTTAAGATTTATTTATTCTTTATTAACTAAAGAACAAATTAAGCCCAAAATTCAATTTAGAGCATTTATTTATAAAAAAGAACTATCAGGAATTTAGTTACAGCTAAAGGTATCTGTATATGTAACGTGTGGAGGGTGGGTTACCCCCCACGACACTTAGGCCTCATTAGGCCATTGTGCATCCTCCTAAGATGATAGGCACCTCCTAGCTTGTGAAGCAGCCTACAGATTTAATGTAGTTGACAACGTCGCCAAGAGGTGCTTCTCTTATATCGGCCGGCGTTAGCCGATACTCGCCGAACACAAATCTTCTAATAAATGAGAGCGTCGAGCAATCGTAAAGGATATGCTCGATGGTCTCATCTTGTTCGCACCCTCTGCAGAGTGCGGATTCTGACAGCCCCATGATATGGATATGCTTCCGTACTTGGCAATGACCAGTAAGAATGCCTGTGAGTAAGCGCAGATTCTGTCTAGTCATAGTCAAGTATTTGTTTGCTGCAGTGTTGTCAGGATAACTTAGGAGCTCCCTGGCAACTCTGCAGTTTCTTGTTTTATCCCATCTTTCCTTGAATTTCACAAGGGAATGTTCTTTAATTAGGTCTGTTACTACCGGTTTTGTCAGGCCAATAGAAGGGCCAGGCCGAAAAAGTATTTGGTTGGCTGCGTTTTTGGCTAGTGAATCAGCAAGACGGTTATCTTTCGATGTGGCGTGACCTTTGATCCATCTTAAAGTGACCACATTGTTGACTGATACTTCGGCCAACTTCGTGACATTCTAATACTAACCCTGAGTAAATTCGTGGTCTGTTTAGGGCGAGTAGTGCTTGTCTGCTATCTGTATAGATGAACATGTTCCTTCCAGTGATATTGTTTCTGGTTATTTCTTTTGCGTCTATGAGAATCCCCATTAGCTCTGTTTGAACTACACTGGCACTATTGCTCACAGCCCATTTTATGTTTAGGTTTAAGAATCTGGAGTATATTACACATCCTGATCCTTGTTTTGTTTTAGAACCGTCGGTGTAGATATGAATCGTACCTGCCACTTCTGGCTCTTCTATTTGTTCTATTATAACTTTATATGCCTTATGGAAGATATATCTCAGTGAGTCCATGTTAGCTTGATGCAGTGGGAGCGTATCGAGCGCCTCCTGCCAAAAGCGACATCTCGCCTCACCATATCCTACATCAGGTTCTATTCCAACCGTGCGGAGGCGTCAGAGCAACCTCATTGATGTAAATATCAAGGGGAGTGAGACTAAGAATGACTTCCATGGCTCTGGTCGGTGTTGTTTTCATGGCTCCTATTATGTTGAGACATGTTGTTCTTTGAATTTGATTTAGTTTACGGATAGCTGTTAATTTTTGGGTTTTTGGTAGCCAGACAACTGCACTGTATGTTAGCATAGGTCTTATGATAACCGTGTAAGTCCATGCGACGACTCTAGGAGAGGAACCCCAGGTGCGCCTCACGGCTCGGCGGCATTGTTCATTAGCCATGTATGCCCTTTTAACTCTGTATGCAGCACAGCTAAAAGTAAGAATAGAATTCGATAAAAATATAAATAATTTTTTTTTCTCAAAAATAAAAATAAAAAAATATATAAAAAAAATTTAATTGTTTATAACAAATTGTTTATTAAATAAACAATGAAAACTTAAATAAAAACTGATTTAAAAAAACAATAATAAATTATCTTATAAACAACACATTTGTTATAATAATTTTTTAAACAATAGGAAAGAAAACGCATCAATAGTAATATAAATAAAAAATTTTTTTTTCAATGATTAATCAAGCTTTTTAATTTTCAACCTAAGTAAATTGTTAATAATAAAGTGAAAAATAACAATTTTTTAATTTTTCCAACAGGAAATCTCTTCTGAGACCGTTCAGAAATTGCTCCAAGAAAAGAAAATACTCAGATTTGTTATTTAACAATTATGGCACTTGCAATGTTTATGTTCAAGTAGGAAAAAATAGAGAAATCGCGATAAAAATTTTTTGACCTCGGATTATTGTTCGTTCATCTATCAGTATATTCCTGAATTTTTTCAATTCATAATTTTCATATTTAATAAGTTTAAATAATATGTATTCATTTTAAAGGTCCACAGAGTCTCCGTTTTCCTCTGGGAAAATTATAAATATTGGTCCTACAGTTCCGGGAAGTAGGACTTTTTGGTGAGAAATTTCCTCCTCTTTTTGAATCTTTTCTTAAATTTGGAAAATGTCAAATAGTTTTTAAGATATTTGCAAAAAACCAAACCCTATTTTTTTGAGTTAATTGTTTATAACCTTTGCAATTTTTGCAAGCGGCTCTTGAATTTTTTTTAAAAATCATCTACACGCTATTCTGAATCGAATGACACCTTGTTCATATTTTTCGGAGGCGGAGAAAAAAGTTTGACCCAAAAAGCACTTGTTAACTAGGCTATTATATGTTACCAATCAGTGTGTCGGAAACTCTCTATAGATGGCTCGCGAAAAATAACCATCTGTGTTTGTTAAAATGATACATAATCGAAAAAATATTATTTACTTTAAAAATCAGATTTAAAATTCTGAAAAATATATTATTTGATCCGAAAACAAATTTTACATAATATTTTCTGAAAAAATCCCAAATAAATTTTTCAAAATTACTTCTACGAACTATTGAAAATTATTTTTTAACACTCAAAGGAAAAACCTATCTATTGAAAAATTGAAAACATCTTTGAACCCACCTACCAAATCTGTCTTACCGATTCGGCTATCAGGACATTAAATATCCGAATTGTTAATTTAAATATAGGGTGTGAAGATTTACTAATTAAAAATAAGCCGACTAAACGATACATGCTTGAATTCAATGTTACTCGTTTCCAAAATACTGAGCATTAAAGTTTGAAAATTAATAAATTATTAATGGATATAATTGTTTAATTACTCAGTAAAAATTTACTAAATTTGGCAACCTCTTTGGTGTCATAAGATGCGCCTATGAGCAAAACAATCAGTTAAGTAAACTTTGCCGAAGGCGTACGGCATGGGTAATTAACATCATGCCTTCTAAATTTTATACCACCTTCTAAAAACTTATTTGGTCTACAGTTTTAAATTTTTTAATGTTTTTTAAATAAATCGTAACCTCTTGTTAGACTTTCTAAAAAACATGAATAGTGAATATCTCGAAAACCAATCACTTTATGAATGTTTTCCTTTATCGCGGGGTGTCTGAGGATGACTGATTTGTGCAAGCTTTTTATTATTTAGAACTAACGAAGGAAATAATCGTTTATTAAATTTAGAATTTTCTCAGAATTGTTCAAGGTAGGTAATATCTACTTTTAGGAGAACTTCAAATATATGTTCAGCTTGGAAAATATATGTATTCTTTACCATTAATTCTACTTTTAGATCTTTATCTTTGTCGGTTGTAAGCAGGTAGGGTTAGGTTTGGCCCAAAACACTGCGGCCTCTTGGGTCTATTGTATTCCCCTGCTTTTCCCGTATTCAGGTACTATCTTTGAAATAGTAATAAGTTCCCTACCAAGTGTTCCTGGGGCGTTCTTTCCGGTTCTAGGCCGAAAAGGATGAAACGTCGCCTAGTAAGAGCGAAAATCACATGGTATCAGGTTTCTTCCTCTTCCATGCAAAGTCTACACGTAGTGGGATCATTGTGTAATCTCACCACATGAAGGTATTTCATCACGCAGTGCCCCGTTAGTAATCCCACAATGGTGGATATCTGAGGCCTTGCGAGTTGGAGTGCCTTCAGTAGCCATGCATGGGTTTGGTCCCCTTAGCATGACCTTACTGATTATGTGCCTTCTTAGATCCATCCCTATACCATACGAGACCGCTAAGCAAGTGCTTATCTATCTTCTTATTTATCTCGTTTCAGCTACAGTTCACCTGGAAGAGTCTGTTGAAGGTTAGGAGAGGTGACATGTGATCTGATCTCATGTTAAATATAGAATCATTTACTTCATGTATTATTCTGGTATGTTTTATATGTCCCAGTGGGTTCCAGTTGTTGGAGATTTCCAGTCTGTATGCACTCATTCTGGATTCCCCCTTTATGACTAGGTCAAGGGGTGAGAGGTTTAGAATAATTTCCATAGAGGCTGTCGATGTACTTCTCAGTGCTCCTGTAATACAAAGGCATGCCAGCCTCTGAACTCCTGAGAGGGTATTGAGGGCTGTTTTCTGGTTTAATTTTGGCCTCTAAACAACCGCTCCATAAGTTAGCATGGGTCTTGTTATTGCCAAATATAGCCAGTGGACCATTTTTGGTTTTAATCCCCATGTTTTTCCAAATACCCGTCTTCCTACATTTGTTGGGCACTTTTTGTAGGTGTTGGTTCCAAGTAAGTTTGCTATCTAGGATTAGACCCAGATATTTTACTTTGTTCGTTTCGTTTAGCCTTCCTCCAAACAGAGTCGGAGTTTCTAAGTTTCGAGTTTCGTGTGGGTTTGGTTTGCTGCATTCGAGTTTGTTGTGCAATCAGGAAAATGAGTTTTAAGAAGTAGTTCTAATGTTTCCATTTCAGTTTCAGTTTATTCCCCTGTTTGGGTTTTTAAAGTCCCCACAGGGTTTACTGGATCTTTTGCGGTGAAGTATGCATTCTTCAGTTGTATTTTCAATTTCCTGACAGAATGTTCTCCATGAATCTCTCTTAGATTTCCTAAGAGTTTTATTATACTCTGTAAGTGTTTCGGTGTATTCCCCCCACTCATTCGTCTTTTTAGTCTTATTAAAAAGTTTACGTGTTTTCCTTCGGAGTTTGGCAAGTTCGGTGTTCCACCAGCTCACCTCCCTAGAAGTTTTCCTGCTTTTTTAATGAGCAGTTATTGTAATATGATGTTTTAATTGCGTCCCGTAGTTGTTCTGCAATTTCATCTATATCATTTTTAGTATTAAGAGCTATTTTAACACTGTCCTCAGCTCCACCCCGTATCCAAACCAATCGGTTTTATGGGGGTCTCGGTATACATCTCCTGGTTTATCGACGTTGTCGATTTCCATAAAAATATGCCGATGATCTGAGAGCGCTCTAGACACGTACCACTTGCCAATGTAATTTGAAACGAAGGAAGAACCAAGGGTAATATCAATACCCTCGCTCCGTCTACTGGTTACAAAAATAGGTTCATTTCCACGATTCACTATTTCCAGGTTAGTGGTTAGAATGAATTCAAGTAAAGATTCACCTCTTCTGTTGTTGTCCTTGCTGCCCCATGTTATATGGTGTGAATTTGCGTCAGCAGCAATGAGTACCTGCAGGTTTCCGGCCCGACAGGTATCTACTACTTTTAGATGGTTTTAATATTTTCAATTTAACCATTCAGGAATAATGTCACTTCAGAATGATAATTAAAAAAAAAATTTTTCTTTAATTCCTTCTTTTTGCAATTTTCCAAACAAAATTATTTCTTATGGAGTACCATAAAAGTTTTTGTAAATGGATTCATTAACAGACTAGTCGATATCAAAAGCACCTTTGCACTCATGCACATTTTTTGTACATTTCAACGTCCTATTTCCAGCCAATTTTAACCCAATCCATTGCTTTGTAGATTAGTACATGCATGCAAGTATCCGTCAAACCAATATTTCCCAGCAGTATCGAAACCAGTAGTCAGCTTATACGGTCTATATCAAATTCTAGAGAGAGAGAGCTCCCTCGTAAACTAAGTGAGCGATATTACCAAAGAATTTTGTTTTTTTTTTTATCTAAAAAAAGCTACTTGCTTTAATGTGTAATGTGTATTAATACAAAGAAAAGAATAATGACTCAATACTGAAAAGTGATGATGTTATAAGTCCATCAGATATGTCATATTTAACAAATAGACATTGATAGGTCTCAAGTTCCCAACAATTATCTCCTTTTATGAAATAATATAATCAATTTATGCACGATATCAATTATTATGTTATTACTTTTATTGCAACATAGTATAAGTAATTATAATTGATTATGATTATATAAAATTCATTACAAAAACAATTCCTATAAGAGGTTTTTGATTCCCATATTTATTGTCATTTTTAACATACCGGATGCGTAAGAGAAAATTGCACGGTGATGTTTTTGTTAATACAGGTATTTGAACGAAACTAGGTAATTATGCAACGGTTACTCTGTAAATTATGTGGTTGTTAAATGTAATTGGGCAGTTTTTAAATAAACGCTTCCCTTTGAAGTTTTTTACTTAACACTTTCGGCAAGAAAATTACTAAAAATGATATCCGAAAAAGTTAATTTACCACCCATCTGGTAATTTTCGGGTTTAAAATTATTCAATATCCTAAATTTTGAAACATACATAGACTGTGGGCCATGCAGCCAGCCACAAAATAGAAAAAAAAATAACTTACGAAAAATCATTAAATAGAATGAAAAAGAATATAATTAAAAATAAAAAGAATTAAATTAGGGACCCATGGACTCAAAAAGGTAGGAGCCCTAAAAGACAGGAATCCAAAATAACAGAAACCCTTAAAGGCATTTAAAAAAATCATAATTGGACTTAGTTGTAAAATGTAATTGTTTTGAATTAGTACTTTAGCCACTTCCACAGAATCACATGTTAATCTTGAAAATAAAACTGAAAATTTGTGTCAAATTTATCAATACTTTTTCCAAGAAAATTAAATTAAAAAAATCAAAAATAATTGAATGGTACTTCTGTGCAGATATGAAAGTAAATACCTAGTGTCAGTTTTCAATTTAAAAAAACATCCTGAATTAATGTATGAGTACAATGAAGCCTGACTTATCTGTCAAAAAAAGTTTATTACAGTAAAAACAATGGAAACATGATTAAATGTAAACAAAAACTTTTAATAAGCCGATCAGATGTATTAAAGTTTTCATTTTAACTACAAATAAGCATTGCAGGACGAGGTATAAATACAATGTCTACCTATTGAACTTTCTGCAAATTAAATTACTGCACTTCTTTCTTCCCTAGACTATACCTCCAAAAACGAGGATGGACATCGAGTTCACCTCCAGTGTTGCCAGAATGAAGAAACAATTTGAAATACATAATGTTCTGAAAAGTAACAAATAAAGGTCCTTACCTCTTCGGAGTAGTTTATCAATGATGATTCGTGTTCCCTGAACAACTACAATCGAATCGATAGGTGAAACGTATTATTTTTATGGAATACCATTGCTACGTTTGAAATGTACCTCCTCGAGTAGAGCGAGTAGATTTTTTGATCACGTGACATCGAGCAAACCATATCAATGAAGCAAACGGAGAAAAAAACAGTATCGAGTAAAAAAAGCAAAACGAGCTACTTTTCAAACGCAGCATAAGAACCAAAAAGTAATAAATGTATTACAATTGTAATAATATTCACCTCAAACCGACAGGCATTATAGAGGCAAGAGGATATCTCTGGTTCTGGAGCAAAGAGGAGGAATAAGGCTAAACTGCAGGCAGGCAGAGCTACGGCAACTGTCACCGGCAGGATACGCCCTCACTTCAAACCCGGAATAAGCTGCCCATTAGTTCTGCTTCTACAAGAGACCACGACACGACCAAGACCAAGAAAATTCTGCGATCTGTTAAAACTCTGAGGAGCCACACGTAACCACCCCCTCCCAGCTTTCGGAGGAAAGGATGGTTGAATAATAATCTCAAACGCTGCCAAACTTCAGTGGGGGACTGGAAAGCAACGCACAAAAGAGTGAAGGGTGGCTACGCCAATATTATGCCACCGCCTTGATGAGCTATAAGGCACATTAACACTCAACCAGGAATCCTGGATAATAAAAACCAAACTTTTAGGTCTAAAAAATCTAAATTGTTAAATTTTTAACTTTCCCAACAACCAAAAACCTAGGACAGCCATTCACATTCCTAGGAAATACAAGTCCACTTAATGGCGCACCCTTCCATCTTCGATTTAACTGCAGTTACGCCATCAAAAGGGAAAAGAAAACAATCCTGGTATTTGTATATCTCACCTCCAACGCAACCACGCCACCACCTAGCAAAGAGATGGAAAATATGATTGAATATTGCCTGAACCAGAAGTATGCTTGGTAATAGGTTGCGACTCAGATGCTCATCTCTTAGTTGGAGTAGTAAGGAAAATAAAGCTTGTGGCAAGTCACTTTAAGATTATATATAATTACCAAAAATATTTGTATTTTATATAGAGGTGGAACACCAACATACTTTTGCTTTGACATCCGAAAGTGTTAACATCGCTGTCAGTGAAAATTTAACAATCTCTTGTTATTTCTTTACTAACAACATCCTGTTTATTTTCAACCTTTTTCTTCCTCATATTTTTAGTAAGTAATTGTATATAAACATATTTTTGTGACACAAAGAAATAGAGGTTAACTTAACCTCCAACCCACATTGACTTGGGGGTCAAGGATCCCCCGGATCCTCCAGATCCTCCGCCGAGGGTTAAAAACTTGTATTCGAACACAGACTCGGGCCCCTTCGAAGTGTATGTCCAAGGAAAAACAAATAATCTAGGAAATCTTCATATACTAAGTATAGCAAAAACCATTTTTAATCTGAAACTGAAGGATATCCTCAAAAGAGTAAGAAAAGGGAAAAACCATATTGGTCCAATCTTTACCTTTTCGCAAACTGCCAACCAATTTATAGAGTTATGAAGTTTTTATTCCATCACACAATGTCTCTTGCAAAGGGATTGTAAGATATGTGGAGATATTTTTTACAGATGATGAAATTGAAAAGGCAACTTAAACTCATTTAGTGAATTGTAAACTTCTTCATGTCAAACCTCTAAATAGAAGAGTTGTGGAATCCGGTAAAGAAATCTCCTATGTACCAACAAGTACAATTTGTATTACTTTTTCAGGAAAAATGATTCCTAAAGAAATTTTAATTTATGGTCTCCCAGTCAGAGTTGTACCATATATCACCCCAGTAATACAATGTCATATTTGCTTGCTTTATGGACATCGTATTAATCAATGTAGAGGAAAGGCCAAATGCATAAAGTGTGGTAAATCCCATGAATCAGATGTTACTTGCAGTAAGTATTGTAAATCTACGCAACACAGTTCCAACGAGTTGAATTGCCCTGAATATAATAGACAAAAAGAAATCAAGCAACTAATGTCATTTTCGAACATATCTTACTTCGAAGCCAACCAACAAATTCCAAAAAATAGAGAAAACCCTATCCCTAATATTAATGAATTTCCAGCCCTTCCCAACAGGGATGCAAATCAAAATGGTATCCCAGTCTCCCAAAGAAGATCAGAATCCTTGTCTAATACAAGATTACCCACCTACAGTCAAAAAATAAGAACACCAAAACGAAGGAGATTACATGATGATGAATATGATAAGAAAAAGCATTAAGAATGCTTAATTAGTCCATCGGGAAGATCATCCAGTCTCCCAACTCAACCTCTATCGTCTCCCTTTCGGAGGAAGGAAATAAAATTAAAATAGATGTTATTCAAGCCTTAGACAGCTTATCGGACCAACACAAGGAGTTAGTCATTACTCTCATAGGTAATATGAACTCTTTTTATTCTGTATCACAACCCAATGCTTCTCCTACAGTGGACTTTCAAATTCTTTCTCTCAGTCAGGTCTAATGGAGTACTCTGAAAATTCAGAGTACTAATTAGCTATTATTATGCTCTTCGATCCATTAACCATTATTCAATGGAACATTCGCTCTTTTATCTCAAACATAGATAACTAAAGATCCTAATTAAGGACCACAGTCCAGACATAATCCTACTTAATGAAACTTGGATTAAGGAAGATTCTAGGTTAAGGTGTAGAGGTTACTAAACATTGAGAAGTGATAGATTGGATGGCTATGGAGGTATAGCTTGTTTAATTAAAAACAATTTAGATTTCCAGCCTCTTCTAATAGATTACTCTCTAGATCTTCCAACTCAAGTTCAAGCCATCTATCTCCCCCACTGCCAATTAAATTTAGTGAATATTTATTACCCAGGAGAAAAATAATTGGTCTAACTTTATTCAGACATTTAACAAACCTCTTTTGATTGTGAGGGACTTAAATTGTAATCATGTGTGTTGGGTAAGCTCCTCAAACAGCTCAAACGGTAAAATTATAATAAATTCTTTAGATTCTTTACAATTAGTGTTTTTAAATTATGACTCTCCTATATGAATTTCTCCACCAAATGGTGGTAAATCTGTCGTTGATTTAACCTTTTGTTCAATAGATTTGGTTCATAAATCAACTTGGGAAGTAATAATAATAATCTTTATTCAGCATTTTTGTTTTTTTGATTACATCATATTTGTAGGTACATTTAAATAATTTTAAATTATTAGAGTAATTGACAGGTACCTTATACATTAAAAGTATTTGCTGCCCATTTATGACCATGTGGTTGCGCATGGGCTGCCGAATTACTAACTTTTTTTTTGAAATCATTTTTTTTTTAAATCATTTTTTTTTTTTTTTTTTTAATACATTATTATAGCTTGACTTGTATAAGTTCATAAAATCTAATTAAATTAATTAAATAATACATATTAAATTATAAACTGAATAATAACAATATAAAATTAGCTAAAAAACGCATCATTTAAAATACAAAATACATATGAAATATAAATAATAAAGAAATACAAAATAAAAATATCACGTAAAAAGTATACAATTACAACTAAATTATAATATATAAGTTCGAATACTTGTATATTTAATCAATTATTTCTCTTTGCGTTTTTCTATCCGAATTAATAAGAAATTTTTTGATGAGAGATTTAAAGAGTTCAACGGAATTTATGATTTGTAAATATGCCTTGTACATATCCGGAAGATAATTAAATATTTTTGCACTTAAATAAATATCAAAACGTTGTGCTATTGTTTTATTTACAAGATGGGTACCAACTTTTCCTTTATCCTTGCTTCTTGTATCATAGTTATGGGTAATTTTGTTTAATAATTGTTTATTTTTGTAGATTAGTATTATAACTGAGTATATGTATAATTGTCGTATATCCATTATTTTTACTTCCTCGAACAATGCATCTGTTGAGTATCTAACTTTTTTGTTGTGTATTATTTTTAGAATTCTCTTTTGTAATATTTCAAGTTTGGATATGTGATTTTTGGTTGTAGCACCCCAACAGACGATTGCGTATTGTACACGACTTTGGACTAAAGCTTAATAAATAGTTCTTAGGTGAGTAACTTGTAAAATATTTTTGAGGTATTTAAATTTAAATAAAAGAAGTCTTAAGGTATTTGTTAAGTTATTTATATGTGCGTCCCAACGTAAATGACAATCTAGGGTAACTCCTAAATATTTTATTTCTTTTTTTTTTCCAATGTTATTTTCTTTTTATTATAAGTTAAGCTAATGTTACTAAATTGAGGTAGATTATTAGAGTAGCTGACAAATGGTAAAACAAAAGATTTGTTGTAATTTATGGTTAATTTTTTATGGGAACACCAGTCTATTATTTTCTTTAAATCTCTTTCAGTTTTCCGTTTTAGATCGTCCCAAGTTTCTGCTTCATAAAAAATCGCAGTGTCTTCTGCAAAACTTACTATTTCTCCTGTGGTCTGTAAATTATATAAATTGTTTACATATAATGTAAATAATGTGGGACCTAATATAGTTCCTTGAGGAACACCGCTTTCTATTGGCCTCTCGTCACTGATTTCATTATTGATTTTAACTCTTTGAAATCTATTGTTCAGATAACTATTAAAAAGGTCAAAAGTTTTCCCACGTATCCCTATATCTTCCAATGTCTCTAACAACTGTCCATGATCTACAGTGTCGAAGGCCTTGGCGAAATCCAGGAAAACTGCTAGACATGGTTTTTTGCAGTCAACAGAACTATAAATTTTTTTTAACAACTCACAGATCGCATCTGTTGTTGAGAGCCCGTCTCGAAACCCGAATTGTTTGTTTGAGATGATTTTATATTTATTGAGGTAATCTTTTAAACGTAAATGTAAGGCTTTTTCTGCTATTTTTGTAAAAGTTGTTATTAAACTAATAGGTCTGTAGTTTGTAAACATACTCTTTTTTCCTTTTTTAAAGACTGGTACTACTAAAGATTTTTTTAATTCGGCTGGGAACTCACCTTTATCAAACATTTTATTAATTAGATCCATCAAAAGTGGTGCTAATGTATCAGAATTTTCTTTTACTAATTCTGAAGAAATATTATCTATTCCAGGCGATTTTTTGTTCAAAAGTGAATTAATGATATTATTTATTTCTTTTTCAGTTACTGGTAGTAGCGCAAAAGAATTTTTGTGAATATTTCTGACCGGAGGTGGTGATTTTGGGTCATCTATTTTATTTGCAAGTGATGTGCCTATTTCTGAAAAAAATTTATTAAATCTTTCTGCTATATCTTTTGCGTCTGTAATATTTTTCCCTTCATCTGTAGTTATTTCACGTATTTCTCTATTACTTCTACTATCTCCTTGTATTTGTTTTAAAGTGTCCCATAACCTTTTCGAACTAGTTTTATTTTCATTTATTTGTTTGGTGTAAAAATCTTTTTTAACTTGTTTAATTAATTTATCTGTAAGTGTTCTATAATTTAAATATTGCATTTTTTTTCAACGTCATCAAAATTCTTTTTATGAATACTGTATAAAAGGTTTCTTTGTTTTATTGACTTTATAATTCCTTCTGTTATCCATTGTTTTCTTTTTTTATGGTGGTCTTTCTGTTTTATTAATTTTGTATTGTTTTCTAAAAGTAAATTTAGAGTTTCTGTTAAGTACTTAACTTTTTCATTTACATTTTCTATAGAGTAATAAGTTTCCCAATTTTGATTACCTAATTCTAGTTTCAGTTTATCGTAATTAATTTTTTTAACAAATGACGTTTTTGGACACACATCAACTTTTAGAGGAAAATATGCAATAGTAGCTTTATGGTCTGTTATTTGTGTATCAAAAATTGCCGCCGTATAATTGTCTAAGGTAGGTGCATTGTAACTATAAAAAATGTGATCTCAACAACTTTTTGAGGGCCTTTTTCTCGTGTATATTTATTTATCAGAGATACAAAATTAAATTCTCCTAGCGTATCTAAATAGGAGGAGACTAAATCAGTATTTTGTTTTATATTTATATTAATGTCTCCTACAAAGATATGTTTATGATTTTTTAGGTTGTTTTTTGTTTCTTCCAGATATGTCCAAAGGTTATCAACAAATTCTTCCTCCTTGATGGGTGGTGGTTTGTAAAGTGATGTTATAACAAGTTTATTTTTATTTTCTAAATGAATTATTGATCTTATTGTTTTACACTGTCCTATTTGGATTATATCAGAGTTAATTATTAAGTTTTTTTTTACAAATATTACCACTCCATCATTACGATTTATATCTCCCTCATTATATATTATATTGTAATCTGTTAGCTGAAATGTATTTAAGTCTGGTATTTTTAGTGTTTCCGTTAAAACAATAAAATCGAAATTTAACCGTGATAGAAATATTTTCGACTCATCTAAATTCTTATTAATGCTACATATATTCTGATGGAATAATTTAAACATACAAGTTTTAACATTTTTATAATAATTATTTATTTCATCTACACTTTTAAATTCTACGGTATCATAAGATTCATAATTTACGTCTCGAATATACGGGTCCATTTTTGTTTACCAATTTATCGTTGTTTTTTTTTATGTATTATCTTACTTTAATACTTTTCTAACAATCAATTGTGTTTTAAGATTAATTTGAATAAAATCAATAAACGCCTAATTATAATTAATAAACTCTAAAATAGAATGAATAACCGCTAAAACAAAATCAATAAACTCCAAAATAGAATATTGGTTACTCTAATAAAATGCCACTATGTAGGGAAATATACAAAAAAAAAATAGATCAGAATATATATAAAAAAGACGGAAGTGATTCCGGATTTGGGCTTTAGTGACCATTTCCCTACCAAATGTAAGATAGGATTCCCTAATAATGGCCCTCCTACCCCTAACAATAGAAGAAACTTCAATAAGGCAGATTGGAAGTCTTACTTTAATAAACTGATTACTCTTATTCCTTCCTTACTCAAAGATAATTATTATGAGTTCATATCAGTTCAAATCCAGTTGCTGAAAAATTGTGTTTTTTTTTTAATTCTAGGGGTATTCGAACGACTAAATCGCACAGGGAGGGACCTGGTGCATGGTATTCTTCAGCAGTGATTGGATTTTCTATATTTTTGTTAATATCTAAGCACATTTGAATAAAATAATGTATTGGACACGGACGAAAAGTGTTTTTTCGGACTACGTCCCGCCTGGCAAACTTCTCGTCGTCTCCCGAAAACTATTCGTCCATGTAACAAGGGTTTTAATGAAGACGAAAAATTTGGTAAAATGAATATTCGACAGACAAAATGTACCTACTTGTCAATAATAAATTACAATTTTTAAACATTTTATAAAATTTTACAAATGTCAAATTCCTTTCGTTCGATAATTTTAGAAATATCCTGTAGATTCTAATTTATCGTCTTGCTACAACGTTTTGATGATTTATCATTAATTATTAAACCTGTAGTCTATAATTTATTTTTTCCTATAATCATCAGCAAATTAAAATCACATTTCCTTTTCCGTTTTCACCAAACTGATAAGGCATTCTCTTAATAAATCTTGAATTGTTTTAAAACGATGACAATAATCTACTGGCAACTCTCATTTCCTCTAAACATCCAGAAACGATAATCGATTTTTAGTATTTATTTGTGCTGCTTTGAAATTGTAAATAACGCAAACGAATGGAAGTGTGCGGTTTTAGAACGGAAACATACTGTATTTCACTTAATTTTGAAAACGGAAGCACTTTGCAGTCGTATGCAATTATGAAAATAAACAAGAGGAAATATTTATAACTCACGGCCGTTTACAAGAAATAGCTCTATTCGGATTTTATGTATTATTGCAGTTCTTCGATAAGGGCAATTTCACTTTTCAGACTATCAACATGGGCTCCAGGAAGATCCACAAATACTGCAATACATTTTACAAAAAAACTGATTGTTTTTATTGAATCAGGCGAATGCCCTGTTGGATATTTTGTGGTCTCAGGGAGGCATTTGACTATATACAATATACCCAGCTGTTATTTTAATTACAACTGTATGGCATCCGTGGCGTTCCACTAAATTGGTTAGAATCATTTTTGAGAAAAAGAAAACAGTATGTAGAGTAACATCAACAATGGGTGTTCCACAAGGACCCATCCTGGGACCTATACTATATCGTTGTTTTAAACAAACGTGTTAGATAGTATTAATTCTAATGTAAATTTTATAATATATGCCAGTGACACAACCGTTCTTATTTCAGATATATCGGAAGTAACTATATGAAGAAATTGTTCATCAATTATATATGACTTTATTTCATGATGCAATAATGATTTTCTTTTCTTTACAGACAAATTTAATTCGATTCCATAATTATCCAAAACATACGGTTGCTTCGAATATATTTATCAATAATACAATGGGCCATGTTCACATGTGAGATATGCTGTTTTATAAATTACACACATCTTAGTGACACATAAAAATTGACACCACCTAACCTAACATTCGTTGTTGTTTGGTTTACTTTTTTTCTCGATTCTCGATTTTTTTTTGTCTTTGATTTAATTTTATTATTAATGTGAGTTTGGCAGCTAGATTTATAAAAGCTGATTCAAGCGTTTTACCCATTGTAGACTAAGATATGATTACTGCATTTTTTAAACAATACTCAGTTTATAAGTGCCAAAGTTAAGCATGTTAAGACAGAAAGATATGTAACACTTTATTTATAATTTGTTTTAATAATAGGTACAGTTTATATGGGGCAATACACCTTATAGCAAAAACATATTTATCTCAGTTAATTAGGGTTGTCGAACAGTAACAGTTTTTCAAAAATAAGCATTTTACCTTTACCTCATTTATAGGGACCGTGCGTCATGACTTTAACGCTAACTGGTGACAAAAATGTGAACTTTTTGGGGGGTATTTATTAATGTTTTATACGGCATTTATTGTTTAATAATTATTAATAAAATGAAGTCGAATTATTTTCGTAATATCAATATTGAAAAAACTTGTTGCATCCGTGGATGTACAAACACATCACTTTAGAAACCTGGATTTCATTCGATAGTAAAGAAATTTTATAAATTTCCACAGAGCACAATTATGCCTCACACCCAATGATATACATAATTACAAAGATTGCTTATCCATATGTAAATCAGACGACGAAAAGCGTATTTCACTGGGCAAAGTTTTCTTTTTATCTAGCTTGTATCAATTTTGAGCACTTAGTTGTAAAGAAATCATTTACAGAAAAATTAGAATCTTTAGTGTTTTCTTGTCATTAAGATTTTTACATATCCATTTTATATAAATATAATTTTACAGATAATGGTTTATTCTGTTGATTAAAACTAATGTAGAATGTTATGAAATAAGAATATCCAATTTGACAATAATATCACGGCCCTCTTTACAATTTATTAACTATTTCTCATTTATTATTAAAATAAACAAATCATAAATAATACATTGCAATTACTGTCAAAAGAGATTGTAACAAACTTTAAAATATTAAAAATCCAGTGATTTTTTGTAAATTTTTTTAGTGATATTACCATTAAACATTATTCAGAATAATAGATAAGTGTCCAATTACAACTCTTACCAAAGTTGTTTATACCTCATATCAAAATTGTTTACATTACCTTTTCAAAATTGTATTACATATTGCAATTATGTATTTTATGTAGAATTGTTTCTGAAATAGTAGTCTAAAATTATTTATATCCATCTGTTATAAAAATTGTTTAGATCTCTTATTATTATTATTTAACTACATGAAAACTCAACTTTCCAAATACATAATGACATGTCTTGAAGTAAAACTTTAATTATTATCTTTTTCTAAAGATTAAAATGCTGAAATTTTATTTTAACACATTTGGGCTAGAACGGCTCTATTTAGTGAGCACTAGGAAAGGCACATTGCAACCAGCTTTTCATATTTTTTTTATAGTTGGGTGAGCAATCTATAATATATGTATCATTGAACATCTCATAAACGCCAGTGGATGAATGACATTTCGATTAACATAAAGCTAAAAAGATTTATAATTATTATTATCAATCTTTTTTATTAATTTACATTTTTTAAATGTTATTGTAATACTTTTAAATTCAGTGTTACTAAATACCTATATTTTAACATTGGATACACTTGTTTAAGGTACAACTTTACAATTTATTGTCACTTAGCCATTTAAATCTTTTTGCTTAAAATGTATATGCATGTCCAGATTTTAATAATGTTTCACATTTTACGTCATTTTGACCATGTACACGATTGTTTGGTACGGGCCGGTATCTATTTTTAACTATATTTAATATTTAAAAAAATACCCTTCATTATTTACTTGCAATGTTTACCCCATTTAATTCTAAAATTAAACACTAGAGAGGGCTAAGTTCGGCAGTAGTGCTGCCTCTATATTTCACGCACGGTCCCTATATGTATAATAAATAGTATATTACATTACGAGTGTGGAAAGTGACATTTTTCACACTTGTGGGAAATATTGTCGCACAAGGCACAAGCCGAATGCGACTATCACACGATTTTGGAAAATCACTTTTCACACAACAGATGTACAATATTTTTCCTACGACCACAAAATAATTTCATCAAAAAATGTAAAACCAGGTTATTATTATAATAATTAAAATGTATTTAAAAAAATAATCAACAATAATTGTATTTATTCAATTTTCATATTTTTCGAAACAAAAATTAAAAAAAACAAAAAAAAACAAAAAAAATTCTGCCACCACCAAGTTTTGAACGAGGGCCCGCGGACTACCGTACAACCTGAGCTAATGGGTCTTATTTCAAATGCATTTTTAATTCGATTTTAAGTTTAAACAGAATAAAAAGCCAAAATAATGAGATATATGTAGTTATTTTAAAATTATTTTAATAATTGTTAAAAATAAATATCCAGGATCCAAGTTAATCGTCAATTTTAATAATTTAATCATCATATCGATTTTACTGTTAATATGGACATTACATAAATCAAAATAGAAATGATGCGTTTGACATTATGTGACAGCTGATGCGGAAATGTAAAACGAGGTTTATATTATAATAAATAAAATGAATTTAAAAAAACAATCAATAATAATAGTATTAATTAAATTTTCATATTTTCTAAACAAAAAAAACTAAAAAACAAAAAAAAAATTCTGCCCCCGCAAGGATTTGAACGCGGTCGCTCGCCAGGTCTCAAATGGCAAAGTTGATAAAGTTTGATACTCTACCACCTGAGCTAATAGGCCTATACCAACAACTATATACCAAAATAATATAATTTGTGATATATCCTAAATTAACATAGCTTATGACCCCAATGATCAAATTGGGACGTTTGGAACATTGGGGACGAAAATACTTTCATGATTTCTATACTTTCCTTATCTGTATACAGACAGGAAATATATCTACAGTACTTATTATTTTGTATTAGGCATAGCCGTGCTTTCACAGTGAACATGTGGCAACTACGATATCCCCGCTGTCGCTATACAGTCTGGTTTTTGCGACTGACATTCGGTTCGGCTAATATCCCTCCACCATATCTTCTAATTCTAATCGACGACTGGTTGTTGCCCTGTTGCCATTTTATCAACTTATATACTCGTCGTATGCCTAACACAACAAAATAAGTACTGTATAATAAATATATTTATATGAAACTTCCTAATGATAGAAGAGACTCAAAAAAAACAATTTTAAAAAGCCGAATTCGTTCATCTTTCATGTGTAAAAGTTTCTATTACTTAGTATGTATGTATCCCTTAAATATACCGACAAACTTTTAGGGGTGGTAAAGTACATCAAAATTAGTAGTTTGTGCAACAAGAGTGGATATGATGGCCATATCGTACGAAGACGAAATTAAGTGTCTGAGTGAGATGTGGACAATCCACTCGAGTTGTACAGTATATTTTTTCTACGACCTACTAACGAAAATTTACAAGGTTATTAAGACAAAATAACTAATTTTAAAATAATTTATGACTTTTAATAATTTTTAAAATAAAATAAACGAAAAGAAAAAGTTCATTTCACTTTTCCCCATCTGAGAAAAAAAAAATTATAGCACCACTGTGACTTATCTGTTTTTGTAAACTTTAAAAAATTATTATAAACAAATAAACAAAACATGTAATTTACCGTATAAGTAAGATCCCAAACGGTAAACCAAAGGTAGTGCATCAAAATAGGTTGGCACCATTTGAGGGTGACCATGAAGAAGATGTAAACCAACTTCGAGAAATACCTGACCTTGTCTTTGAAGAATTTATGGGTGGATATGGAGGTACTGGGAAAGCCAGATATGGTGTTACGACCGAGCAACAACAAGATCTGCTCTCGCTTCCGAAAGACTACTCGCTGGTCCATAGTACTTCCGCCAGCATCAACGACGCGCGAGGACTGGCATATGTGTTCCGTAAGAAGTTTGATCGACTGGTAGAACTTTAATATCAGTTACCAGCCCCTGGAAAAGCCTTGAAACTTAAAGACGGGTCGCGTTATCTTTTTTATTTAATAACAAAGAACACCTTCCGAGATCGATCCACCTATCAGGATGTATGGGAAGCATTACTTAGTCTAAGGGATCACGTACGGGAGTCCAATGTACAGAAACTAGCCATGCCGAAGATAGAAGGAAATCAGCTGGATTGGAGGATCATTAGGAACATGGTGGAAGTAATCTTTCGAGATACCGGAGTCCAAATACTTGTTTGTAGCCATTCGCCCAGTACCCAGGTTACAGCGAAGACAGTCCCTTGTTACTTCCATGCAACTGGAAATTGTAAAAGAGGATTCAGTTGCAGATATAACCATTCCAGTTTAGTTTCGTAAGAGTTCCAGGAGGAACTATCTCTTAAGGAGGGGGAAATGTTATGTGAGCCATTTCATTATTCAGTCATGCTCTAATACTCCAAGTCCCTCTCTTTATTATTTGGCCTTTGAGGCTCAACTTGTCCGCTTATTATACATAATTAAACCCCTTAAGACCAAACCTATGGGACGACTATGGTGGATGTGCTTTCGATGATGTTCGAGAAAGAACGAGATAATGTTTCTAGTGTATTGGAGAGAATATGTGAACTTACTAGAACATTCACCAATTTTTTAAATTTGTATAAATATTGGTGGATGAGCCATCAGAGTTAGTTATTATATGGACAGTGAAGATAAATAGTAATTAGTAGATAGACAGTGGTGAATATAAATAGTGATCAGTTTAAAGACATTCGAAGTATATATAAATTAGAATAGTTGTGTTATAAAATAAATAAGTGTTTAAATAAATTATTAATAAATAAACTGTTGTTTTAAAGTAAACAAACATCACAGTATGTCCCAAAAACACGCTTTTGAACTTGTTGATTAGACTATAAAGAACTAGACAGATAAATTGGTCTTAAAACCATAGATGTGTCACTAGCAGTTCTAAACTGTTCTGAAAAAGTTGGTTCCTATAGTTCCCACTAAAGCTTCAGTAGATTTTATTTATGTAGAGTGGGAAATTATTTATCGACTTAAAGGGTATATCCAACTGCAGAAAATGTAATTTGCCATAATTAGAACTTTCAAAATCATATTTTTTTAGTCATTTGACGACTATCTTTATTAATCCAGAATATTATTCTAAAATCACCAATGAACCGCAGAAATTAATGAATGCTATTGTTTACGTATTATTGATATTTTTACAAATTTGCAAATGAAATGAAGTCGTATTTGGTAAATTAAGCCGTCGTCAGTGGCCCGTACAAATATTTAAATATTCATTTATGACGTTTCGTATTTCCGTTCATAAAAGAATGTCGAATGGAGGCGTTAAGTATGATATTTAATATTTTTTATTTGCTAAGCGTCATAACGTATTGTTCTTAAATTTCATTCACATGTGAAGAAATACTTTTCCCTTTTTTGTATTTAGAATTCATTTTACAGCAATAAAATTTATTGTTTATCCTTTATAAATATTAATTTTTAGTGTAATAAAGAAAATACCCAAATGCAATTCTAAACAACTGTCTTGAAACTATTGAGATATATTTATTTATGAGTAAGCCCAAGCATTATAAGAAACATAATATTTAACGACTGTGTGGTCACTCTTTGGACACCATTCTCATAAAATTTCTTAATAAGATACTTTTATCTTTTTCTCACTCACTTTATCTAACTTTTAGGCAAATTATTTAATGCAGAGGGGAACATAATGTAGTTAATACGCTACCCGACCGCCTATCGCCATACCTGGGTCAATATTTTAAATGGCATTTTGTATATTTCAGTACGGATTACGAAACGGTATAATTTTTTAATAATTTGGGTTCAAAATATTTCATAAAATTTAAAATATAAAATATCTCGAAAAGTGAGTCATGTTACTGACCTCTTCCTTTTGTTTGGTTAGGTATATCATTGTATTTAGATCAACTATTAGAACAATGCCTATGCAAATTATCTTGGAGGACAATGGACAGTATCAATAGATGGCAGCAAGCTCCGTGGTGTCCAAGCCATGTCTTTGATACTTTTTTCGTCTTCTACCAAGCTATCGCACGGTTGCCGAAACTGAATAACGGACGTAATTTCTCTATTTACTAATAGATGGAACGATAATAATAATAATAACAATAATATTATTTCTAAAAAACAATTTGAATTTCGTACAAGTATTTCTACAGAACATGCAATATTAGACTTGACAACAAAATTATATAAAGCCGTTGACTGCAGCTGTCCGGCCATAAGGGTATTCCTCGATCTTGCAAAGGCGTTCGATATTGTGGACCACTCGCAGCTGTTGGATTCTTTGCAGGATGTGAGAATACGAGGAGTTGCACAAAAACTGTTCGAATCTTATCTAATTGGAAGAAAACAATGTGTTAAAATAGATAATAACATAAGCTCGGAAACAGGGGCGGCTTTTGACCAAAATTTTGGGGGTTCACAGTAGCAGAATATAGATCCCGGTACAGATATAGGTAAAAAACTGTCAGTGTTTTAGAAAGGTATATTATAAACTTTCTAAAACACTGAAAGTTTTTTCATATATCTGTACTGATACTTATATTCTGTCACTGTGAACCGCCACTGCTCGGAAAGGATTGTTCAATGTGGCGTTCCTCAAAGGACAGTTCTTGGTGCCTTTCTCTTTACAATATACATTAATAATCTACTTACACTTACAACTTCTGGAGAGATAACAAGCTTTGTTATACTGCAAACACCTGGAATGATCTGAAACAAAAAATTGAAAAAGATATAAGTAATATTATAGATTGGTTTAATGACAAATTGCTTACAATAAACTTTGATAAAATTATGTTTCTACCTATAACAAGCTATAAAAATAATCTTCCTAATTACAACAAGCTAGAAATTAACAATCACGGTAACTTAATAAATATTAAACAAACAGATAAAGTAAAGTATATAGGAATAACTATTAACAACCATCTCCGTTAGGACTATCATATTACTAGTGTTACAAAAACTCTTAGGTCATTAATAGGTAAATTCAAATTTTTAACAAAAAAGTTGGACTTACCTCTTCTTAATACACTATATTATGCATTGGTTGATTCTCGCCTCTCCTATGGAATTGTAGGATGGAGAGAAGTAACATATACTCATCTAAAAAAACTAGAAGTAGTCCAAAAATTATTTTTAAAAATAATACTTCAGAAAAATAGAACTTACTCTTCGAATGCTCTTTATAAAGAAGCAGAGATCCTAGCCTTAAGCCAAACATTTTTCTTAAGGGGAGTATGTTTATTAACTAAAGAAAAATATTCGTTGGATTTAAAATACATATGTCATTGTCATAAAACTAGAAGTAGGAATTCTGGAAAATTAATGATGCCAAAAAAAACAATAGAGTATAAAATTCTTAGGTTTTTGGGACCCAGATTTTAAAATTTTTTACCAAAGGAAATATGTTTCTCAACCTATTTGGTATTTTATTTTAGGAAAAAAATTAAATCCTTTTAAAAAATATACCAAGGAAAGATATTTATAAATTTTTTGATTTGTGAAAACAAATTAAACAATGTGGAAATATAAAATGTTAAAATGCACTTAAAAATGTAAAAATAAAATTAACAAATAAACCCAGCCCACAGACAGCTTTGGCTTGTTTTCTTTGTTTGTGTTAATTTTGTATTTTTGGAAAAATTAAAATGTTAAATTTAAGTTTAATTGTAATAATTGATGCAAATAAAGATTATTATTATTATATTATTATAGTCGATTCAGAATATTTGTTTTAAAAATGAGATATACGAGTTTAATTATGCTTGATAAACATTTATTTATGATTTATCATCATTTTCGAAAATATAAACAATATTAATTTAAATTTGGGAGATGGCAGATGAATTTATTTAAAAATTAAGAAAACTTTATGTATATAGAATTCTATAATCAATGATCGAGTGAGTGCATTGTATAAAGAACTAAATAGTAGTCTCACCTTATGGAAGTTTCATTGGAGCGAAATGGATACTACCAATAGATGGCGCTAGTGAATATGGATAAGTCGATATTCGTTTGCAGTGGGCGGAGTTGAGGGTCCAGCAGAAATTTTTAAGAATGACTGAGACCGATCGATAAATTCCTATTTTTAGCTCTTGGATGAAATTTTATACACTCGTGATTGAATGTTTGGACTATTTTCTATCTAATGTTTGTTATTGTGCGTTAGTGCGTTTGCGGGTAGTAGGTATTGTGAATGAGTTGTGTTTATGTTTTATTACTGAATTATTTTACTGTTAATAAAGGAAGAGTTCCCAAAAAAAAATTGTGTAGGTATTTATAACTGTTTTGAAATTAATAAAATAGAAAATATGCTTTTGTTTTTCGTTTCCTTTACAGGTTTTATCCGAATTAATTTAAAATAAATTATATAATAATAATAATAATAATAATAATAATAATAATAGCAATAATAATACATTTCTTAAGTGTTGAAAAAATTGTATTTTTAATTTAAATACCTAAGTACAACAAATTTATTTGAGATCATGTACAAGATTATTCACTATTAAAGACACCTTTTATAACCACTATTGCATATTCAAAATAAGCTTTAAATAAAAGTTTGTGAATATGACTGACTTTTTTTAAATATACCATAAAAACACGTATTCAGATTTCACGGAATACAAGACAAATAAACTTTTTTAAATGGGATACCCTCTATGTTATTAAATTTCTGGGATATTTTTTTTCTAATTTCACAAATGTATATTATGATAACCCTATCTTATACCGTCTGTTCTCGAGTAATTTAACGTTGATAATGTAAGCATGAAAAAGTTAACATTATTAAAGTAAAAGCTATGAAAATCACAACTATTATGTTTGATAATAAAATAATCCAAATAGGTAGTTTACAGTGAGAAAGAAAAAGTGTAAATATTTATAAGATATTCGACATAGATTATCTATGATATTCGACGTTTAATTAATCAGGAAAGAATAAAGATAATTTCGAAAATTGAATAAAATATATATCTATGCTATCCTTATTAAAAAATATTCATGTTAAATCCTGTGAAATATGCACACCACTGATATGGTCATTTGATGACATTTTTACAAAATTCGGTCAATGTAAACATTATACAATAATAATTATAGCATAAAGGGAGGGTAATTTATAAAGAATAACCCTGTTAGGTACCATAAATTTTTAGTAAAACATTTTAATTCGCCCTTTTTTACGGAGATTAAAGAAAAATGTAATTTTGTGCGTTTTCTTGGTGTAGACATTTTGCGACACACTGTATATTCAAATCCAAAATAATGTATTTTTTTTAACACATACCTAATACAAATTTATTAGCAAAATTTAAATACTTGTTATTTTCGGTATATTTCTCCTTTAGACACACACATTTTTAGTTTCATTGTCAAAAGATTTAAATAAAATTACCTGACCTTATAATATTCTATTATAATTTGATTATTAACGTAAAATTAATATTTTGAAATTAATTTAAGTTTTACCAATTTAGAAAATCGGGGGTTTGAACTCGGAACCCTTCGATTCGTAGACAAGTACTCTAAATTTTCGTTATGAAGACTTATGAAAAAGTTTTACTTTTTAACGCTGATAATCAGACTGCTTTTAGTTTCATTAAAATCTCAGTTTATTTTTAAATATAGACGAATATCTTGTGGAATGCTATTATTTATTGATTCTTTACAAGAATCACTAATTTTTATTTATATTTAATCTAAATAACTAAAAAAATATATACTGACAATTAATTTTACGGAATTGTCACTTATAAAGTTCTAACATCTGACGTAGAGGGCGTATCTAACCAGTAAATAAAATCGTTAGTTCAATGATTGTACCAATAGATGGCGGGCGCGATTGCCTCCAATAACTTTTACATGGCGATTATCCTACTATAGTTCTTTATACAATGGTGAGGGCCTAGCACACGAGCCATTTTGATGAAGTTCTAACAGATGTCGCGACAGAATTGCCTCCAATAAAACGTCCATAAGGTTGATCTACTAGGATATCAAAATACAATGGTTATATAGTACTAAAAACGAGCTAATTAAAGATGCAGACATTCACAACTACAACACTAGAAGTGCTAATAATATTAGAACTGTTCGATATCGTTTTTGTAAATCTCAAAAAAAAATTATTTTGACTGTATTTTTAATGTATTATCAGCCAATTTTAAAAATCCTAGCCAGCCAAAATTTAAAATTATGTTGTAAAATTGTATAATGTAAAACTTGATTTCTTAATTTTAATTTTCAAGTTTTTTATTTTTTTTTGTGTGTATTGTTTTAATTCATACATTTCATGACTCTCTACAAACATGTATATGTATCGTAGGCAATAAGATTTACTCTACTGTGTATGTTGCCTGCATAACAAACCACTTCTCAAAAAATTAAGTTTTTTTACTTTAAAGACACCAATATATATTGAACCAACCTTTTCGGCCGAGCTTTTCGACAAACAATCGATAATAACAGTTTTCACAGCCTCCTAAACTCAAAAAAGATCAAGAATTAAAATCATTCGAATTATACAGGGTGTTTCCGAACTTGGCGTCCAAATTTGTAGGTAGTTCGCATAATTTGAGAGCGATTGGCAGATTTCATTTTTCTAAAAAAATTATAATAAACAAAATAGAGCCATTATAAAAAAAATCAAAGAGCGGGTCCTACCCTGAGCGCGTAGCGCAATAGTCGCTTGATCGGTTACTCATCGGGATTTACAACCATTGCGCGCGCGAGTCGAGGCGCTCCCATTGCCGTGCAGCACCCTACCTGTTTAAAATTTTTAATTATTTTTTAATTATTTTTATTTTAAATATTTTGGAAAAATGAAATCTGCGAATCGGTCTCAAATTATGCAAACTACCACCCCTACAAATTTGGACGCCAAGTTCGGAAACACACATACTAGAGAATGAAATTGAAGCACGAGAAACGAAAAAAAAAGTTTAATGAAAACAAAAAATATAAAGTTTGTTAATATTCATGTTCAAAAGTAGCTCGAAAAGATATAAAGTACTCGATTTGAAACTTTAGAAAATTTCGGAGCGACCTTTCAGTATTAAAATTTTGACTTGAAATTTTTAGGATCTTTATTATTTTTTTATAGAAAAAAATAAAATAATGAGAAAAAAAATCCGGTTTTCGACGATTTTGGAATTTTTTAAAAATTCGGAGCGACCCTTTCAAATTTTTTTTTTGAACTATCCTTTGGAGGGGGCTCTTAAGACATGATAAACTAACATATTTTCATAAATAAATTGTCATAAATAAAAAAAATATTCGCTTTTTTTGGGCCACCCTAATCTACATGTTGATTGGGTGACCAATAGATAAGTTAGATCAGACTAGCGTTTAACTATCTAACAACAAAACCATACAAGAAAATAAACCGCTGAATGTACACAGCAATCGTGAGACCAGTCAACACTTACGGTACGTTAACCTGGAGTAACAGAACTGTTTAGCTGAGATATGCCCCAGGTCGAAATGAGAAAGAAGTACAGATTTGTGAAAAGCTTCAAAGCGACAGAGCTGGGCTACAAGAAAGAATGAAGCCAAGTATGAATCAACCGCAACAAAAAACCTTTGTTGTACCTGAGTCGTTTTGCGGTATCAGTAGTAACACAATATTAAAAGAGAATAAAAAAAATTGAGCAATGAACGATCTCTTGGGACTAAGATAAGCTAATATACTTCTGGGTTACTATAACCAGAATATATCGAAAGCGTGTATAGTCTGAGTAAGAACAGGCTATGCATAGCAACGGGGATCCCTCCCGGGCATAGGCGACTGAAAGGACACCTTAGTAAACTGGGCGTAGTAGAAGTTAATAAGTGCAGATTCTGTAAGGAGGATGACGAAACATCTATGATTGAATATGTAGCCAAAATCCAAGGGCATTATATTTAGGCGCATACCAAATCGAAGATGGCGATCTGCTTAACTTAAACTCACTCCAAATCCTACATTTCCTTGGGAAGATAGGAGTTGAAGGGTCGTTATAGACATCGAGACTATTACCTTGTGCGTAAATAACATTTAACATATTATGTCCTACACATTCTTTCAATTAGAAGCCTCGTTAGAAGCTTAGTTTTGCAGAGGATTTTTCTTAAAACACCGAAAATTTTACACGGTTTAATACTCCGCGGAGCCATTGACTGTGTAAATGTGACTGGATCTTTTTGTAGGTAATCTTAAACTGAATAAAGCCTTGTTCAGAGTAGAAGCGACGCGATGCGATAGCGTTGCATCGGGCGACGTGATTGATATTTTAGAGCAACGCATCGCTAGCCGCTCTCACTCTGAAGACTTATTCAGTTTAGAGCAGGAGCAGCACGCGTCGCGATGCGATAGCGTTGCATCGAGCGACTCGATTTATATTTCAGATATCTCATTGCTGGTTGCTCTCACTCTACAGCCCTCTTCTTGGCCACTCGCAAATTTCAAGGTCACTCGTAAAGTTTGATTTTACGAACGAAATAGCTTATCGTTTCCCTAATTAGCAATCCTCGTAACTCCATTTTTGCCAAATTCATATTTTCATGCCATCTTGTAGATAAAAAAACGTCTATTACATGTTTCAAACCTCATAAATCCCTAATCCAGAAATAATATCACTGGATTTATGATGTTTGAAACATGTAATAGAGGTTTGTTGTCTCTACAAGTTGGCATGAAAATGTGAATTTGGCAAAAATGGAGTAACGATGTTTGCTAATTCAGGTAACGTTATTGTATATTCTTGGTTATACGCATTCGAGTACTCGCATAAAACTGTGAGTGAGTATTATCAGTCGCAAACTACTTGCGTGTGCGTTTAATGAATTGACTTGTGTCATATGTGTTTAGTTTTTAATTTAAAGGATATTTTGGATAACTTGAAATATACTCGTATTAGACTTACTGAAAACCCTGAAGATGCGGTTATACCAGTGCAGAGACATAATTCGTTCCAAAATAATAATTCATTTAATATTTTAAGTGAAGATCAGTTTGTGTAAAGATTTAGAATTTCAAAAGAATTGTGTCATTTTTTAATAAATACACTCTCGCCCTATATGAGACCTCAGATTAAATAAAAATTAACAGATTTCATTTATTTGGTTAATAGTAGGTTTCTGATTTTGTAGGTTTTAGTTTAGTAGCTTTAAGGTTTTTCTTGCGCCAGTGAACTGTAAAATGGATATTGGTAGAAGTTTATTTGTATCAGTTTACCGGGCATCAGTGTACCGATGCACTAAAGAAATCATTTCCCAAGAAATTTTGAAGAGCTAAATTCAGTCAGATAATGAAAACTGTCATTCCATGATACAAAATATTAGTATCATGCTGTCATTCCCAAAGTGAAAATGTAGAACATTCGCAAGTAATTGCGAAGGGGTCTCAAGAATCTCATTTTTGGAAAGTATACGTAAGTAAACCATTCGCAAGTATACGTGTAATTACGAAGGATGTCAAGAATAGCGCTGAAACGTTTGCGTTTGGTAACACTAAGTTGTTTTGCCTACAATACGTCGCTCGACGCAACGCTATCACAGCGCAATGCGCGACGCTCCTACTGTAAACAAGGCTTGAACGTTTGCGTTTGGTAACACTTATAACACCAGTATGCATAGTCGATCGCCAGCGATTAGCCAGAGATCCATTTCGGCGTATCGCCAGCGATTCGCCCGGAAAGGTGGCGACTTGCTGGAGATTGTCACCGGCATGTCATCTATCGCAAGTGTTCATGTTCTTTTATAGGGATTATCACCGGTATCTATCGCATTTTATTCATGATTCATTTCTTAAAACTCAAAAAACAATGAACAAATATCAAATTTTTTCCTATAAAAGAACATGAAAACTTGCGTGAAATGACATGCCGGTGACAATCTCCAGCGAGTCGCCACCTTTTCGGGCTTTCGCCGAAATGAATTTCTGGCGATCGACTATGCATACGGCTGTAAGTTGTTTTACCGACGATGCGTCGCTCGACGCTCCGCTTACGCATCGCGTCGCTCCTACTCTGAACAAGGCTTTACTTTTGTTCCAAGCCTTTTTATATAAAATGCTTATTCCCGAAAAAAAAAATGCTATTGTATTGTATTTTGTCCTAAACCATAATAAAGCTACCGATTATAATATCTGTTATATACGCAAAAACCTGAAAAAAAAGCACCATTTTTTGTAATCTACTAATCTAAAACGTGTCTTTGGTATTAAAAAACAATTCATTTTGCATATTGTAACAGATTAAATTTGTAAAGCTCTCTGATTCTGCTCCAATACCGATATTAGAACCAGAAAAAATGATTTTAATCGTTAAAAATCGATTTTAAAAACCGTAATAACCGTCATACCCTATTTAAAAACCCGATGACCAGGAGCAGAAGAGAAAAACAACCGCAGCAAAGCATAACAGAACAATCGACACTCTCTTCTCGTCTCTAATCCAATTATTAAGGTGTGCTTAGGAATTTCTTGAAGTGCAAAACAACTGCCGATCTGCGGGCGATTACATTCAATACTGTTATTGTTTATTGTTTCTTGGTTCCGTTGGCCGTAGGAACCGGAAACATTGCATTAAGACTTGCTTCGCTGCTATTTGCCGAGTTGGCGTTGCCCATTTGTTATTTGCTATGTTATTACTTTGCTTAGATCTTAGATCATACATGATAAACGGATAACTGAATTACTGTAAAAGTAGAAGTAATTATGAGATAGGAATTTTTATGTAATTTCATATAGATGACGTAAAGATAGGATCTATCAAGAAATAATGTTCTCAATTATTAGTTACTGATCTCATAATCATTTTTTTAGAAAAATATTTATAAATACCAAAATAGACAGTATTATAACTTACAAAATTTAATTATTTAAAAATAATTCTGATGTCGAGGTAGGATTCCCCACTCCGGCCATTCATTGTTGGGTTCTAATTAACAGTGCTCTTCCTGAATTGGCGGTGGGAAACAGTAACAAAGCCTACACAAAACACACATGAATGAAAATCAAACACAAACTGAGACTGGCATATTAGGTGTATACACCTAAGCATAAAAAAATAACGAACAATTTTAATACTAGAAATTATTTGCGGTTTTTAAAGTAAATGTCTAGTACATAATATCAGAGCAAGTAGTTTAAATCAATATTTTATTGAAATAATTTTTGTTACTCTTCAATTGAATAGGATTTTTTATATTTGGACAAATTTATAAAAATGAAATTAATTACATTTTTTTTAAAAGCTGAAAACATTAAACAATAAACTATTTATTAGTGAAACATTAAAAATTATTAAAATGGACAGAAAATGCAAATAATAATGAAAATGAAAAAACAAACAAATTTTTGAAAGATTAATCGAAAGTCAAAAAAATATTTACTTTTTTGAGCCTGTATTTTAAATGCCTTTATTTTTGCGGTCTTTGATATACAGTATGTCCAATTAAGTCGAAACCATATGGGAAACTTTTTTATTCTTAGTTTTATAAAAAAAGTAATTTGTTATAAAAAGTTCTGCATGGTTTAAAACATAAAATGCAACAATCAGATATTATTTTTCTTCACACCGTATACGAGGTTTGTCAAAAAATATGAATTTTGCTGAAGAGTAAAGTACATTTATTTTTGACAAACCTTATATACAACTAATAAAATTTGATATCTAATGGTTTTATTCTAGGTTTTAGACCATGCTCGACTTTTTATGACCAAAAACTTTTTTCTAATAATAATAATAATAATAATAGTAGTTTGTGCAAGATTTAAAATTAATTCTGATGCTTTGGTAGGATTCCCCACTCGGCCATTCACTGTTAAAGTGGCGCTGGGAAACAGTAACAAAGCCTACACAGAATACGAGGCTGATGACCTTAGCAGTCGATGCCGACGACACCAAATAAAAAAAAAATAAAAAAAAGAGTAGGCGGAGTGTTCCATCATCTGAGTGCGATGTGGACAATCCACTCGAGTTGTACAGAATATTTTTTCTACGACCCACTAACGAAAATTTACAAATAAAAAAATGTTTTAAGTTATTAAAACAAAATAACTAATTTTAAAATAATTTATGACTTTTAATAATTTTTAAAATAAAATAAACAAAAAAAAACAAAATTTTATTTCATGTTCCCCATCCGAGAATCGAACTGGAAGGCAAGAACGCTACCACAGGACCACCTATTCTTTTATTTTTGTTGCTTTAATACTCGTAATTAAATTGACTTAATATAGTTTTATTTACATTAACAAATTATTTATAATTATAGACGAAATAAAAACAGAAATGCTATTATTTATCGATTCTACACAAGAATAACCCATTTTAATGTATGTTTAATCTCAATAACTAAAAAACATACTGACAATTAGTCTGACAGAATTGTCAATTATTTAAAATTTTAAAAATAATAGAAGTCGGTTGATGAAAATATGAACGGTGATTGGTGGATTTCATTTTTTTGCAGTGTTCTTACTATCTAGAATGGATATGAAATATATTCGTTCAGTTGAAGGCAATAGCATACTTTTTCGTTTTGTAATCTGTGCGTAGATAACTAATATCCATGTGGGTGTAGAAAAAAGTTTTTGATATGCCGCCAACTTATGTAGATAGTTGGTGGCATATGAGAAATAGGAAAAAAGTTAATCTTCATAAAAAGTCGAGCATGGTCTAAAACCTAAAATACAATCATCAGATATCAAATTTTATTAGTCGTATACGAGGTTTGTCAAAAATAAAGGTACTTTATTCTTCAGCAAATTCATATTTTTTTGACAAACCACGTACCTATAAAGCTTCAAAAAAAATTATATTTGATTGTTGCTTTTAAGTTTTAAACCATGCAGAACTTTTTATAAACAATGACTCTTTCATAAAACTGAGAATAAAAAAAATTCTCATATGGTTCCGACTTAATTGGACACACTGTATAATAAGTTGGAATGTTTTACTTTTAAATATTTACATTTTATTTCTTCTGGAGGTTTTTTATTCTGAATATTTTTGAAAGAAATTCATAACTACTTTCTTTTGTTGGTCTGTCCACCGAACTTGTTTTTTTTGTAGCATTACTTGAATTTATATTGCTATTTGTGGATGGTTCTGGACTTAGCTGAAATATTTTTTTGTCTTCTTTCCTTATTATCTTTAGTTGCGCATTTTTTTTTTACAAAAATTTTTATGCAGGGTGTGTCATGTAACACTGGCCAATACCAACTTTCTTATTTTAAATGCAACACCCTGCATATTTTAAAATTTTTGGATTCTTCAGAAAATTCTAGACATACTTGATGTACTATATCCTATTCCTAACTATTTTGGAAATATTAAAACCTAGCTGACTTTGGAAGACGAATAGCGCTTGCGATTAGATCGGTCACTCCTGAGATGTTGAGTAACATTAGAAGACATTTTCATTTCTGATTGGGATGTTGCCAAGAGGTTCGCGGCGAGCATTTCTCCTACATTGAAATGTGTTTTTTTTGTTACATTATCAAGAAATAAACAGCATTACTTATTAGTTTTTAAGCGTATTGTAACGAATTTCTGTAATCAAATACATTTATTTTATTAATGTTAGTTTTTGCAATAAATTGGAAAACATTTGATATTTCCGAAACAAGTATAGAACATAGTACATAAAATATGTCTAGAATTTTCTAAATAATCCAAAAATTGAAAAATATACAGGGTGTTGCATTTAAAATAGGAAAGTTGGTATTGGACACTGCTACATGACACCCTGTTATACTTTATAATGTAATGTATTTTATAACATTTTAAAGTCATATTGTTTAAGGCAATATATAAATAAAAAAGATGCCAAATTGTCTATTAAGCTTTTTAGATGTCAAAATGTTAGTAAATTCCAATAGTATATTATATACATACTTATGATGACGTCCAAATGATAGTAAATATCCTTAAAAAATCATTACTTATATATATATATATATATATATATATATATATATATATATATATATATATATATATATATATATATATATATTTTGTGCTATTAATCTTTAAATAATTTCTTAAACCTTTTATTAAAATTATTATGTATATTGAGTTCAAATTGATTGTACATTTGGCATAATATGTGTATATATGCAAAACGTGTCGCCAAAATGATGGTATTTATAATTTCTGAAAACCGGCAACGTTGCATGTTTGCCAATACGTTTCCACATTGAACGATTTTTCGTATAGTTGCCAAAATTCACCTCAGAGTGAAAATATACAAATATACATAAAGTATGTTCGACAACAGTTCCGGGCTCCAAAAAAATTGCTGAATTAATATACACGGTTAATTTTTTAAAAAACCTACTCCTAGGTGACGCCAAATTACTGTTTTATGAAAAGACGTCGAAATGATAGAATGATATGTATTTCCAAAATTGGACGCGTTAACGGGCACAGGAATTACAGAAAAAGAAGTATTTTCAATACTGCTTATAATTAATTTCTTTATTTCTGCAATAATTAAAACGCTATTTATTGCAAATAAAATTGTGGTGAACTTGGTGACGTAAGAGCACATTCTTCATTGCGTATTCTCTTAATTTCAAAGTACCTACCGGCCTATTACCAATTTTAATAATCCGGCTTATATCATAAGAAATGCGTGTGGCCTCGAACACTTTTTGGTCTGTTTAGTTCATTCATTTAATGCGGCCACGAGTTTGCCATTCATTACCTCATGACGATGTATCTTAGGGGGGAATGTATTGTGTTTATTTGAGGAGAGGTTTCTAGTTCCCATTATAAAATCAGAATACGTATCTAACGTAGAATAAATAAATATATACAATACAAATCGTGATCCCTCTTTCTTTGGTATTTTTTTTATGTATTAATAAGAGTAATCTGTATCAGAAGTTGGGACATTAAGAAAACATTTCTGCAAATTTAAAAGAAAATGTCACTGATTATTTCTATTTCATTAGGTTTCTGTTATAATGTTTTAAAAGTAGCTTCGAATAAGGCATAAATATTTACTTTAATTTGGAGATATGTAGATATTAGAGAAAACTATAATATTTTTCCTTATATTCCAAGTTCTTGTAAATTTATTTTGTATTACAATTCTTTGTTTTGTATTGTGTTTGAGTAATGTTGACTTCTAATTGATTATAAATAAAAATGATATTCATTCGAAATTTGTTTTTTTTTTGTTTTATTTTTCGTATTGACGAAATTTTACAAATATTGTAAATATCTTAATATGTAAAAAATTTGCAATTTATTATTTTAAACCTTAAATATCTAGATAGGTATCCTCTGACCTGTAAGTCGTGATCGAATCTGACCTCATTGGCTGGATACCTGAGTTGGTGGTCGAATCCGGTAACTCCCAAAGGTTGCCTAATAACACACATACCCAGTGTTTGATTTTGTTTTCGTAAAATAATTTGGAAATATACTGTAATGATTTTCCACCCCGGAAAAGTTAAACTATTCCAATATCCCAGTGCTTTTATGGTTGTGACTCCTTTGGCTTCCTATTTCCTATAAAAAGATAAAACAACTAATAACTACATACATTTTGAACTATAGTCTAATTCAGCCATACTCAACCTTTTTTTTCTTCGGTCCACAATCGTATAGGTGCTATGTTACACGGGCCGCAATATTTTTTTTAGGCCATCTATCTAAAATTAGTGAGGACCTCTAATAAATAAAACACAAAACATAAATATATCCCGTTGTGTTACTGCAAAAACAAGATAACTCACATTTTTAAAGTTTCGATAAAATACTATTCAAACGTTTAAAACTGAATAAAAAATCAGTAAGAGCTTCAAACCGTTTATTAACTTCAATGAAGAAGGTATTGAAAACATTGTTCACAAAGTATAAACTAATAATCTATCAATAATTGATATAAAAAGAGAGAGAAAACGCCACTTAGCTTATTTTAGCTCTACATACAAATCATAATTCAATGTATGTGTCACTATCTTTAGTCGAAGTTCTAGTAATATTATTGGATACAGGTAGATTGTGATAATAATGGTGAAATTCATCAAGTGTATCTGATTTTGCAAAATTTTAGTAAATCTTTCTTCTTGCACTTTTTTGTATTTTCAAAACTTTGTTTTATCCTTTCATGCATCCCTCTGAATAAATACTGTGCGAGTTTGGCATATAAAACCGAATTCCACCTTCGCCCATTGATAAATTAAATCTATTTTTCTGGTGGAATGTATTTAGGATAGCTGAATCTTTCAATACGTTGTCTATTAGAAAATATGGTTAAAATTCAAATTCGCCTGTTACCACTAATACTTTTATTTACGAATTTTCACATAAAGATTCGCTCGTTACGGCTTAACGAATCACTCGTTACAGCTTGACCAATCACCCGTTACATCTTCACCAATCACTCATCCACCACGGAGATACAATCATCACGTGTTATTATCCAGTGGTTGCTTAAGATTAGCTGTATCGCGGAAAGAAAGGGTGACGTAATCATCTCGTGGATTTTAGAACAATCGAGAAAGGGCAGAGACGGCTCTAGTCATAACAAAACAAGTAGCGTGAGCACAATATTGTAATATTTCAACAAACACATTCAACAAAAATAAGTAGCGGCAAACCACTCCCGAAATACTGGTAAGTTTTCACTCGAAATCACCAAAATCACTACACATTTTCTCAAAAATTCCAAAGTCATCACCAAAAAACATGGTAGAAATCAATTCGTCGCTCACAACTGGAAATGGCGAGAAAAATATCATCGTATAAAATTAAGGTGGATTTTCACTAGTAATACCACTAGAGGTCAAATTATTTCCTGATATTAATTTGACCTCGCGTGGTATTCGGTAAGAAAATTCCACGCCGAATTATGGTTGAAAATTAAATATTTTTAAAATTTATTTTTCCTTTCTCAACAATGCAAATTATTTTCTCCAAGTCACCAGTGAAACATAAAAGGTGTTGTCGCCTTGATTGTTGAGTTGTCATGGTAACTAAGTGAGACCCTAACCTCGAATATAATTTCAGTTTTGAAGTTGTCAAGCGGCCCGACGTAAAAAAATGTTTCGCTGCAATTATTTAGGCCTTCAAATTGCTTATTTCTACTCATTGTAGGTGCATGGGAATACCATTTGAAAATAGAAAATAGTATATTTTTAATTTTACGTAAGTTTTGAATAACTACAAGTGGTAGAAAATTGTTTTTCTGCGTTTTTATTAACATGCGTTATGAGCATCAATCGTAGGAGGCTGTGATCATTGTATTTTGACAGTTCAAAACATTAAATAACTCGCGTTTTGTTGCGATAAAGAATATTGCACAGCAAGTAAAACCAACAAAATTACCTCTATTTGTTTAAAAATGAATCGATTTGAAAATCATACGCTATGCAAAATATGCGTGAAATTGTCTGATGTAATGATCAATCATTGCACCATGACTTACTTACTCGGATTAATAATTTTCCAACTTGAAAAACGAAAATTTGTTCCGAATTGTCCACGAATATTTGCACCTAAACTACGCAAAATTCAAAGTGCTGAATGGGAAAAAGGTGAATAAATTAGTGTCTAAATATTATATATATTTTATTAGACATAGACACATAATTCAAAGCATCCAAAGTCCTGCATTTTCGCCATTAAGAAGAAAAGAAGTGGCCGAATAATATAGAAAACACCTTAGCATTGTAACTAAAATGTATCAAAACTAAACCTATTATGTGAACAAATAAAAACCAGTCTGTCAAAAATGGTCTGTTATTGTAAACGTCAAAAAATTTCCAGTATAATTCGCTGTTGGGTACCCCACGAGAAAAAAATTTCCACTAAAATACCTCCGTTGCCATGGTGATCTGTCAAAAACACGTATTTTGATTGGTTCAAAATTACAGGTGTGGAATTTTCAGTGAAATCACCTAAATTTCATAAAAAAAATTATGTGATTTCCGAAATACAGGTACGTTTTGACCTTATTGGTTTCCATTCGGTTCTGGTCTTTATCTTGTTTTGGCAGGAACACTATTAAGAATCGGACTAAATATATTTAGCAAAAATAAGTTATATGCCTATTATCTGGTTTTGGTAGACACACTTATTAATTGAACACAATGTTATGATTATGTTTTGGTATAAATGCCACTCCATCTATTTGGCTATTGGCTATCTGTATATCATGAATATATACTTATTTCACACTTGTAGAAAGTGTACCTACTTAACACTTCCAAAAGTGGAGCTATCTTGTTTTTGCAGTAACCCCACAAAATTCCAAACGTTTTTTTAAAAATTAGCATGCTATTTGGCGCTGCGACCAATAATAGTTTTGCGGGCCACAAAAAAGTTTGAAGAGCCGCATGCGGGCCGCAGGTTGAGTATGGCTGGTCTAATTAAATAAAAAAATCTTTTCTCTTCTTTCTGCCTTCTCCCTGTAATTCTGGTTCCAACTCCTGCTTTATTTCCCTCTCTAACTCCTGGGTAGTTATTCTCGAATTCGAGGGTTTAGAAAACCAGTTTTTTCTCTTTATCTGCAACGCACAAAATTTGTATTTTTATCTCACTCTTCCCTCAAAATTTCTACTCCCTGACATTCAAGAATAGATACCCTGATCTCCTCTACTTTCTCTACTCGTGCCTCCTGCTCTGACTCCTGCCTTTGCTTCTTTGAATGACCCTCCTTGGTATCTTTAGTGTTAAATTTAATCATATGCATTTATTTTAAAATATGACCTGTACGGTTTCGATAGTTTTTACATTTATAATAAAGGATTCAAATGCATGTACATTGGTCTGTTTCACTCCAAACAGCTAATTATTCATACACATAATACAAAAGTATCCTTTTTATAACATTAGCCATTCTTGTTGAACTCACAGATTGCAATTATGCAAATTACTGGCATGTAAATACTTCACTAAAACATATTAAACACAAATTAGTTGATTGCAATGTATTTTCTTTTTATTACACACCTTTTACTTCTAGTACTCTAATTCGAATATCTTTTCGTACAACCAGCAAACCTAGTTTTTACGTGACACTAAGGATAAAACCATTTTTGACAGGACGTTGGAATGCCTAATTGGATATTTCAAAGATATATTGGTCGGATGCACGTGACCAACCCAGGATAAGTTAATGATGCCATTCTGAGAAAAGAAAGATAAGCTTTTTTGGAAGTCTAAACTTTAAGGCATATTATTTATATACCTATAACTTTTAATCTTAAAATGATAAATTTAATATTTTTGTTACACATTTTTGATGATTAATTGTTTTAAGACGATAAACTCGTAGATAAGCATAGACTAAATACCTAATTTCAAAAAAACATCAAATCCAACGTACGGATTATGGTTTTCCATTCATATTCATGAGGTGTGTGAATGATAAACCAGAGCGGATGTGAATTGAAAAAAAAAGTCGATTTTGAAATGTAGATACGTTTCGTTTCCATTTATCAGACTTTAAACAATGCCATAAAAATTTATTCTCTCCTCCGTTTTTTTTTTCGCATAATGTGGGAACAGTGGCGTACTCGCATCCTCATTTGCCAGATGTTAGTAACATTTCTTAATTTGAGATTGATTAATAGTGGAATTTTTAAAATTAGCATTCTTGATATATACACCTCATGAAAATTGCCTATAAAATCGTCACATTGTGAGTATACAATTATTTTGTTTAAGATTTTACCTATTAAAAGTAAGCCCAATCAATCTAAATTCTAAATAAATGAATTTTATTATCAATAAAATTTTCTACAAAAAAATATGGTCGTTGCTGATGAAGTCAACATCTTCTGGATGCAAATAAAGGATGATACTTCTAACCCTATTTGGGCTGTCTACAAGGAGGAATATTATCTCCAATGTTGTGGTCAGTTCTAGTGAACAACCTACTCAAAACATTGTCCAAAGAAGGCTACCAGTGCCTCGGATACGCAGACGACCTAGTAATTATTGTCAGCAGGCACAGTCTCGAAGTGATCTCAAACAGTTCTAAACATAGTGAACAAGTGGTGCAAGAAAGGAGCAATTGTCCATTAACGTACAAAAAACAACAGTTGTACCATTCACCATTCACAGAGCCAAATACCTCGGAGTCATATTCTACCAAAGGCTGATGTGGAATCAACATCTCAAAAAACTCACGTATAAAGCTACAACAGCTCTCGTAAGCTGTAGAAAAATATGTGAGAAATACTAGGAACTAAACCCCAAAAAGACCATATAGTTATATACAAGGGTGATAAGTCCCATGATAACCTATGGCGCAGTGACGAAGGTAACCAAAACAGCGCAGGTAAGTGCAATAGGGCAACTCACCGCCATTCAGCTCGCCTGCCTGAGTGCCACTGGGGCCTTGCGCACTACGCCAACTGCAGCAATGGAGGTATTAATAAACCTCACGCTACTGCACATCTTCATACAAGGAGAAACCAGGTCAGCTATTAACAAGCTAATGCAGAGACAAAATCCAATAAGCCAATTGCATAGCGCCGACCACACAAGGCTATATCAGCAAGTAAAAAGGGATAAGATTCTAGGTATGCCTAATGATATAGCCATAACCACATACAAATTTGAAAAAAAATTTCAAATGCAAATACCAGCCCTAGAATTCTGGAAACAAGCTGTGCTAGAATTTATGGACCCAAGTCGAAAACAACGATTTCGCTGAGTCTAGGAGAATATGCAACAGTGTTACAGACTGAACTAATGGTCATACAACACTGTGAAAGAGAAATATTAAATCAGCAAGTATCAGGAAAAACTATTGCCAAGCAGCTCTAAAGGTAATCTCACCAGAAATTAAATCACGGCTGGTAAATGACTGTCTAGAATATCTGGCAGAGCTAAGTAGTCAAAACAAGGTAACCCTAGCTTGGGTGTCAGATCATCAGGCCAACGTAAAGGCCGATGAATTAGCCCGAGAAGGCTCAGATAAGGTCATGACAGGCTCCGAACCCTTCTGTGGTGTTGCTAAGGCATCCATCAAACAATGAATGCAAAAAGAGTTTCAGGAATGGTGAAACTGGACACTATCGCCTTAGAAGGCACACGAGTATCATCAATCCAGCAGAAGAAGCAACTTTGTGCAGGTTCTGTGAAGGAGAAGAAGAAACATCAATCCACATCCTGTGCCAGTGTGAAGGTCTGGCTAGAAATTAACAAATTTTTTGCTCACTGCATAATACTTACAGTTGGGCACAAAACAAATGACTATTCTAAAGAAGTCATAGACACTGGAACAAAAAAACAATATAAAATACAGTCGTAAAACTAAATTATTGTTATTGTAATTTGTAAATAAATATTATAACTTCAAAAATACTATTATGCTTAAAATAATAGTAAATGTTTTACCCTGGAGACGTTTTTCGGTAACAATTGTTGAATTGACACACATACTTCCGATTTTTTAAAGTCACAGTTTTATTTAATAACAATTTTTAAACAAACGTTGTCTTATGGGGATTTATAAATGAGTTTGATTGGAAACATCGAGATAGAATCACATAGAATGAAGTACAGACGACATATGCATTATTTTGCTATATGACAAGTGAACGTACGTTGATTCGTATTTTGACTAATTTGAAGTTAATAATTTTATATTTGAAGACTGACGAAATGAAAAAGTTTTAATATTATTTAAATTAGGCTATTTAAAAAAATGTATTTTTTCTTACCAAAAGTGACTAACTCCACTAGCTCGAGTTTGACATATGACGTAAAAGTGTAATGCAAAAATGCGAAAACTTTTAGTATCGTCATAGCATCTCCTCTTTATTTTATATCAATGATTGAAAAGATTCGTATGTTCTGTCCTACTTTGTGACGTCACGCCTTTATTATGCGCGATACACAAAATAATGTAATTTAATTAATTTTATCAGGCACATTGTTCGTTTCACAGATCTGTTGACGTATTAACCTCTCTTTTTAGCTACAAGGTTTCGCGAAAACCTGTCGCTTCCTCGCGTTCACTCAGAATAGTGTATGTCAGAGTGCAGTGGCGTACCTACCAAAAAATAAACATAAATAAAATTATTAAATTATTATCTTATTTATTTTAAAATAATGTGTTTTTATGAAATGTAACTGGGTGTTCATTGCACAAATGAATCCTGATTAGAAGTAGTGATTAGTGACAAAAGAACAATGTAAATAAAAAATTTAAATAATGATAATTAGACAACACAAATCACAAATCAAAATTTTGAAAAATAAGTAATTTAGATCGTTTTTCGACTACTTACTAATTACGAGTAGATGGCGTCCCAATGCAGTGTATTTACTGAAGGGTCATGATATTATCTATGATCTAGATGCAAGAAGTTAATTTTTTACCGGTAAAAGTATGGATAAAATTTTAATGCAAAAAGCAGTAGTTTTTCACAAAACATCGAAATGTTTACGTCGATGTCAGTAAAACATATTAGCAAAATCGATGATTGATGAGACTATCTAAAGTTAGCAAATATTATCGGTAACGTGAAAAGTGGAAGCGGTAAGAGGCCCAAATAAGACAGAGAGGAATTAGAGCAGGTCCGGACTGCTCAAAAATGACTCGCACGACATTTTATTCCTAATAAATATAATTTTTTACCATTTTTCAACTAAAAACTCCAAAGCAATGATACACATTCACAGACTAATAACCTCACTAGAAACTCTTTGTCATAACACTCACTTTTGTTATTTTTCCCAATCGTCCACCATTGAAAGTCACGTGATTTGGTTTACCAAATTGGACTATCGTAGGATATTGGTGGACTAACTTTTGCGGTTTCACCACTAAGGTATATTTTGCAGTTCTTGTATCTACAGTTAGACGAATCTAAAATTTTCCTTTAATCTTAATCGTTAATAGTAGTTTGTGCAACAAGAGTGGATATGATGGCCATATCGCACGAAGACGAAATTTGAGCACGACGCCGTAGGTGGAGTGCTCAATCGTTTGAGTGCGATGTGGACAATCCACTCGAGTTGTACAGAATATTTTTTCTACGACCCACTAACGAAAATTTACAAATGAAAAAAATATTTTAGGTTATTAAGACAAAAGAACTAATTTTAAAATAATTTATGCATTTTAATAATTTTTAAAATAAAATAAACGAAAAAAGAAGTTCATTTCATTTTTCCCCATCCTAGAATCGAACTCGAGTATTCAGTGTGGAATGCAAGACCGCTGATCACATGACCACCTATTCTTTTATTTTTGTTGCTTTAATACTCATAATTAAATTGACTTCATGTAGTATTATTCAAATTAACAAATTATTTATAATTATAGACGAAATAAAAACAGAAATGCTAGTATTTATCGATTCTACCCAAGAATAACCCATTTTAATGTATGTTTAATCTCAATAACTAAAAAATATACTGACATTTAGTTTGACAGAATTGTCACTTATTTAAAATTTTAAAAATAATAGCAGTTGGTTGTTCAAAATATGAACGGTCTCCTCACTATATAGAATGGATATAAAATATATTCGTTCAGCTGAAGGCAATAGCATACTTTTTCGTTTTATAATCTGTGCGTAGATAAGCTAATATCCACGTGGGTATAGTAAAAAAATTATATCCTCTAATTTTAGTTGACTGTAAATACTGCTAGTTAAGGATTATGAATCTCAAAATAAATAATATACAGTGTGTCTACTTAAGTTGGAACCATATGGAAAAAAATGTATTATTGATTTTAGGAAAAAAAGTTATTCTTGATAAAAGTCCTGCATGACCCAAAACTTAAAATACCATAATGTAAAAGTTAATTTTCGGATATAATTTTGATGGGAACTTTTACTAATGAAATCTACAATTTAATTTTTAATAATAATATTTCACTTATCAACAGGACGATTTTTTGACGACTTAAACCATACCAAATTATCTACATAATATTAAAAACTACTATTCCTTCAAATTCAAACGGAATGATGGAAAAATTCTATTACGATGTTTATGCTGCAATTGCTGTTCACCGAATAATGCGATTTGGCGAGAACTTTTGTGACTGACTGTACACGGCCAATCATTCTAACGTGACGCGTGCTTTCTATCCTCTTTCGAACTTTGTGAGTCTCTCTAACAATTAATTTCTTCTGGGGTACTATGTTCCTCTTAAGAAAAGTTGATTAGAATTGAAAATTACATTCAAATATGCAATTACACCGATCTATCTGAAAAATCAGATTTTTTCTAGATTTTCTTGTTGTTTGTGAAGAATTTAGCAATTTTCTTAATGAAAATTTTCGATTTTGCCAAAAATAAATGTACTTTATTCTTAAGCAAAATTCATATTTTTTGACAAACCTCGTATACGGCTTGAAAAATTTGATATCTGATGACTGTATTTTAAGTTTTGAGTCATGCAGGACTTTTTATCAAGAATAACTTTTTTCCTAAAATCAATAATATTTTTTTTTCCATATGGTTCCCTCTTAAGTATCTAATAATAAAATATCTATAAAATTGTATTTTGAATGCATTTTTTAATTACTCTTTTTCACGAAACCTATACAAATGTTTTTTTGGAAAATAACTATACCATTACAATACCATCTGGATTTTATTAATATTTCTAAAAAAACATTCTTAATTACATGCAATACATCCCTTATCATTCGAAATAAAACGACTCCAAGAATATCACCCCTTCGTCTGCATCCTAGAAATATCTAAATATAACAACCCTCAAGGTACTTCAGTACGTTTTTACCGGAAATAAGACTTCCGATTTGGCTAATACGATTTTACAATGCCAGTTCCGTTTTCCTGTCCATGAAAGGTAAACCATCTGGCCTTTAGGGGTCTGTTTTTGTAACCGATAAAGGCGGGGGGTAGACACCCGCCTGTATAATTGCCGAAAGGCTCGAGTCAAAAACTATTTACGACTCTATTGTGTGTTCGGAAAAAAATCGTTGACAAATTCTGGACGGTTTTTTTGATGGGTTGTTTGTACATCTTGTGAGAAATTTGTTTTCTGTTTTTGTGGTTTTTGGATCACACAAACGATATCCCTGAATGTGACGCTGGTGCAGTTGTTTAACTGCCTAAAGTGATTATGTTAGATTAACAATTAAGAACGCCTTTTTATTGTTAAAATAAAACAAGCGATCTTTTGAAATTACTTAATGCAATAATGTGAAAATGCACTGTTATAAATATAAAAATAGTATATTATGGAACGATCATGTATTAATAGCCATTACATGAGAGTTGCGTACGCTATTTTTTCTACACCCGATAAATAATCAAGAACTATAAATATTTGGGGCTAATATTTTGTACTGCATTTTCTGCTTTCTCCGATATTTGTGGAGGAGTCGATGGTAAGTCTTCTATATCGCTGTAATACGTACTGATTTTGACAACTAAAACAATTACATAGGAACCTAGGACAAACGCCAAATGCACAGAAAATTATCAACAGTAATGAACCAACTTTTGCTGATATTGCTTCGAATTCTAAATTTGTGCTTCATCCTAAATATACAATCCAACCGATATCTACAACAAAATCTGAAATTATGCGAAGTGTTGATCCCATAAAGACCAATATTAATGTCTCCAATGTCACTGGAACTAGTCAAGGGGTTAGTCATTAGTTGTAGAAATAAAGATGACTCTTCCAAATTTCAACATATCCTCAACACTAACCTAGGTGACAAATATGATGTGAAATCTATCTCCTCTCTCCATCCACGAATCAAGATCGCAAATATGTCTGAAAAATTTGATGATGACACTCTTTTGGACTATCTTAAACAACAAAATAAATCCTGTTTTAGTGAAAATTCTGCTCCTAAAATAATTTACGTTAAACCGCACTTAAAGAATAGCAAACTGTTCCAAGGTGTCGTCCAGGTGGATGCAAATACTTACCACAAAGCTATGAAATTAGGTAAACTAATAGTCGGGTTTGATTTCATTATCCTGTGTACGTAGGTGTTTAATTTGTTGGGGTCTTCACCATTTATCAAATCAATGCATTAAAAAAGACCCTACATGTCCCAAATGTGCTTCCAATCACTATGTAAAATATTGTTACTCTGCTAGTTTGAAATGTGTAAATTGTGCTAATCTCAAATCAAACCATAACATAAATATGTCTGTTGTTCATGTCGCTTGGGATAAAGAATGTCACTTCTATAAGAGAGCACAAACAAAATTTAGAAATAGCATAGTGCCATCTCAATAGCAACCAACTAATGCATCTAAAAATCATGTCTGTATTAATTCAACTTCTAAATTTATATTATACTATCAAAATGTCAGAGGCCTTTTTTTTTGTTTTTGTTTTTTTTCTTCTCTCCTGAGCTCGTCTGACTATGTGTCTCCGAATAACACTGAAGCCTATTGGCTTATTGTGTTTTACCCCATGTTAGTTCATAGCACCCACTCTATCACCTTTGTACCTTGTACAAGTTTGTACAGATCCTTGGGTGAGTGGGTTCTATACGTTGTTGGATCAACCTGGGGTTGTCTTTTGCGATCTAGAGCTTCGCATTCGCACAGTATGTGTTTGGCCGTTTCTGGTTTCTTGTGACATAGTCGGCACATGAGTTCCCCATTGTACATGCCAATTTTGTTCAAGTGTCCCTTTACTGGGGCGTGTCCAGTCATGAACCCTGTTATCACTTTCAACTGGTTCCTATTCATTAAGAGTAGTTCTCCAGTTCTTTTGGGACATGGCCTGCCTATGAAGGCTTTTCCATGTGCCTGTTTTGGGGTGCTTCCCCAATAGTTGATATGTTGTTCCCGAATCCAGTCATTTATAAAACCCCGGACTGTACTTTTTGGTACTCCTGGGTTTGTGTCTGGTTCCGGTGTTTCTTCTGACCCTCTTTTTGCAAGTTCGTCAGCCTTTTCGTTGCCTTCGATCCCTTTGTGACCTGGCACCCAAAATAGTTTTACTCTATTTCGGTCTGCCAGTGTTCTTAGTTCTTCGATGCATTCCCATACCAGCCTCGACGTAACTTTCTGACTCGATATGGCCTTAAGTGCCGCTTGGCTGTCTGACATTATTTGAATATGCTGATTTTCGACAGCTCTTCCATTGTTCGTTATTGCACATTGCAAAATTGCGTATACCTCGGCCTAAAATACCGAGGAATGTATTCCTATAGCATAGCTATGGTTAGTATCAGGGTTTTTGGCGAATACTCCTGCCCCAGTGCCTTCCGCAGTCTTAGACCCGTCTGTATACCAGGTTTGTTCCTGTCGTTGGGCATTGGGCTCCCTTATGGTGATCTCCACTCTTTCCTGTATTAAAACCTCAAAGGGAGTATTAAAAGAGTACCTCTTGGTTAAGTGGTCTGATCTCATGTCTAGCACGTCTCCTGTCACTAATCTTGACTAACCTTGAGATATTCATGTGACCTGGCCTAATGTCAAGATTTCCCAGTGTATTCCCTAATCTGTAAGCACCTAATCTTGCCTCCCCTTGTATCACATAGTGAAGAACTGGGAGTCCTATTAGTGCTTCCATTGCAGCAGTGGGGGTTGTTTTCATTGCCGCCGTTATTCCGAGACAGGCAAGTCTTTGTACCTTGCTAAGCCTCGTTATTGCTTTCCTTTGCTGTGTCTTTGGCCACCACACCAAAGCTGCGTATGTTATTATGGGTCTCACCACCATGTTATAAATCCAATATACCATGTCTGGTTTTAACCCCCATTTTTTTCCAAGGCCTTAGAACAAAAACTACCCAATTATTTGACAGTGTTTTAGCTAGTAGACAATATGCAGGTTATTTTTTCACAGAAAGCTGGTGTAACGATACAATTCACGACGGAGAACTATTTGATCTATTAACTTTCGATGTTTATAGGGTTGATCGGAAATATGAAGTAACGAATTTTTCAAGGGGTGGTGGAGTTATCTGTGCTCTGAAAAAGGAGTTAATTCCAGTATGATTAATATAAGTGTTCTCTCTGTTTCAATTTCTGCAAATACCAATATTGATTTTCTACTGATTAAAATAAAACCTTATTTACATACCCCCCTCTAGTTCAGTTAATGATTATGAGGTAGTTCTAGAAACACTATCACTATTTACAACTTTATATGATAAAAAATCTTCTTGTAATCGGTGATTTTAATATACCAGAGTACGCTTCTCAGATAAATGGTCCTCTAGTATGTCTGCCAAACTAAATGTTGTCAAAACTTTTGCAAATTTCTTTAATTTACAACAGTTCAATTTAGTCAAGAATAAATTTCAACGCTTATTGGATTTAGTTTACTTTAATAATGAATGCAAGGTTTACAGAGCTGATGAAATAGTAGTAAATGAAGATGATTACCATCCATCATTATGCATAGAAATTTCAACAACAAATACAAATTCACCAATGCCCTGTAAACCAGATAATATACAGTTCAATTACAAAAAAGCAAATTTCTCAAATCTCTACAATGCAATAAACAATATCGACTGGAGCTTTCTGCAAAATGTATCTAACATAGATATTAGTATTCAGTTATTGAACAACAAATTATATGATATTTTTAGAGAACATATTCCTATCAAGAAAACGAATTCTAGAACTTATCCGCCGTGGTTTAATGGTAACATAATACACATGATTCGACAAAAAGAAAAAGTCCACAGAATCTATAAATCCATTCAGTCGGTAGACGCACTACATACATTTAAAAACCTTCCCTTTAATATTAAAATTCTTCATTCTCCATACCAACATCAGTTGAGTATAAAAACTGCTTTATCGAAGACCCACAGGCAATATTCCAGGCCTTTGCAGATCATTTCTTTAATAGTTCTTCTCAGTCAGCATCTACCAACTACGCAAATGAATTGACTTCAAATTTTCCGACGCTAAAAATAAAATCAATATCACAAGACGAAATTGTCAAGGCTATTAAAAAATTGAAACCAAATATGACAATGGGGCCTGACCTTCTACCTGCCTTTATTATTAAAGATTGTGCATACATTTTTGTAACTCCTCTACATACAATTTTTAATAAAATTCTAAAATCTTGCACTATCCCTAGTGAGTGGATATCTCGTATAACTCCAGTTCATAAAAAAGGCAATAAAAATCATGTTCAAAATTATAGACCTATTAGTATTATATGTAACTTTGCTAAGATCTATATCCTCAGATCAACACGGATTTATGAAAGGTAGATCCACGGTAACAAAACTTATTTGTTCCACACAGTTTATATCAGACGCCCTAAATAGAAAGAGTCAAGTAGATGTAATATACATTGACTTTTCTAAAGCTTTCGACAGAATTAACCATACCATCTTACTCAAAAAACTTTCCTCCATGGGTTTAAGCACGGATCTACATCTGCTGTTAACTTCTTACTCACAAGACAGACATCAGTATGTCCAGTGCCGTGGTTAGAAAGTCGGAAAAATTCCAGCAGTTATCAGGAGTACCACAAGGATCAATTTTGTGGCCTCTTTTGTTCAATATACTTTTGATGATATTGTTCTAAACATCAATGATATAAAGATCCTAATGTATGCAGATAATCTAAAATTATTGGTGGAAGTTCGTTCAACGAATGACTGCAAACTTTTACAAAAGTGTCTGGATGGTATAGAGGATTGGTGTCAGGATAGTTTACTCCCATTTAATCCAGAAAAATGTTCGGTTATGTCCTTTACCAGGCGATTAACTACTTTCACTTTTAATTATAGATTGCATGATATTATTCTCAATAGGCCTGAGTTTGTAAGAGATCTGGGGGTATATTTTGATTCTGAACTTACCTTCACTAAACACATTGAATCAATGGTGTCATCTGCCAATAAAACACTAGGGTTTGTCATAAGAAGTTGCAAAGAATTCTCTGATATGTCCACATTTAAAATCTTATAAAACAGCTTGGTTCGATCGAAACTTGAATATGCATCTGAGATATGGAGTCCCAGACAAAATGTATAAATTGACCTAATCGAAAAAGTTCAAAGAAAATTTATGAAATCGGCTTCTTTTATATTAGATGGTATATATCCCCCAAAGAGGCTTTGCTCATGATCTGCTATTAACACAATTTAAACTCTCAGATCTGGCAAAACGTCGAACTTTTCAGCTTGGAAAGTTCTTAACGGTCAAATAAACAGGCATTAATTTAGTAAATTATGTTCAGTTGAAAATACCACGCACAGGGCTTAGGGTGTATTTTAGCTTTTATTTACATTTTTTGTCGTCCGGTTTTGCTACTTTCGGTGTAAGTTTAGAAATTTATCTACATCTATAGTAGCAAAACCCGACGACAGAAAATGCTTGCAAAGTAATTGTTATTGTTATAGACGTCTATAAGCAAATTATTTCTTTGCCAGCAAAAACGAAAAATCCATCGTTGAGAAACATTTTGAATTCGACAGGTTAGACGACAGTTTCTACCACATGTTGTTTACCCCCTCCCCTGTACCTTACTACAAATAGCAAGCAAAAAAACACGACTATAATATCATAACAGTATTTATATGTAAAAGTCATATTATAAATTGTTACAAACTTATTTAGTTGATAATAAATTACAGCTAGTTAAATTCTAATTAATATATTAATTACCAAACACAGTCTATTTCCTATTAACCAGTCACCAGTTAAAATTGCCGTATTTTCTTAATTATTTTTTCTCATTTAAATTTTAAAATCTTCTTAAATTATTATTAACTTTAGGAATATCTTTTTAAATTACTTTTTAAGTAAAAAATATACGTCTACCACTTTCAGTCAAATGAAATATTGGATTCTTATTATATTTTTGTGTGACTAAAGTTGGTATTTGTAATACTTATATTCGGTAAATATTTTATAACCGAATTTCGTGTTTACTTTACTTCCTTACTAATTGTAAATTCTAAATTTTGTATTACAGGTCTAAAGATGGCTTCATTATTGTATTTATTTTCAATACATTTATATTGCATTGATTTTTAGTTTTACTCGTTATCTAAAAAATTTGTAGTGTTTAAAATTATGACTTTTTTGCAGCTTCTAGTTTATTTATGCATTTCCGCCAAAAACCAATTTTTAAATAAACAATAAGTTAAATTAAGGTCATGTTAAGGTCATGTTTGACTAATTTATAGGTGTGCATTATTATTTCAATGTAATTTATAGTTTTATTTTGTGTTTCTATTGTAAATATTTAGATTAATTAAAGTGGTGCGTTAATTTTGTCCAGGAGTGTACTATGCATATGCATAGTGTCTTCGAATCAAAAATATATCGATCTGCCATTCAAGCCAATAAGAATTGTTTTAATAATTTCTTTTTAGAAAATATAACTAGGGATGAAATCCCGAATACCATTCCCAGCAAACATTTTGGTGTAATTTGACGTCGATACTACCTAAATTATATATAATAAATTTCGTCGCAAAATTAGCTTTAACCATAATTAAGTAAAATTTACGTTGGCTCAACGTGGATTCGACATAAGTGGAGAATAAGACGACGTCGAAATTTTACTTACCAAAATAGGTAGAATTACATCTAAATCCACATTGTAGTAGCCCAGTACGTTTGGTTAGTAATACCTCTCTAGGGAAATTTGACGTCAGTATAACGTTAATTCGACGTTGATTTAACTGAGTTTGGGTAGAAACTACCAAAATATTTGCAGATGCCGTATGCCTCCAAGTGTACGAAAAGAAATTTTATACTTAGTTGGTATTTTTATCTATATATAAGTAGAAATATTGTAAGAAGTCACCAACACAACTATAACATATACCTAATTCACATGAACGATTGAAAATAAATAAATGTCGGTGACAAAAATATACGTAATGTAATTGCGGTGAATATACAGTTCACGCTTGTTGAAATTAATGCGAAGAAAATTTTTTCGTGCATGTTAACAGTTCTACTTAGAAAAATAACAATGCCCTTCCAAAATACTCTCTAATTAAAAAAATATAAGAAAAAAATATGATCGTGTAAAAAAATAATAATAATAATATTATGAGCTAAAACTATGTTACGTTTGTTGTGTATCACTTCAGAAAATCAATAATGTTTCGTTTTTCGGTATTTTCATTCGTATGTTTTAGTTACGGTCATTTTAAAAATTTAAAATTTGGAATCGTACTTTAATTACGTTAAGAAAATATGGCGTATTCTGCGAATTCGACCTAAAAGTTATTATGACTAAGGAAATCTACGTATTTTACAAATATCTTTTTACTAAGTTGAATTAACTTTAATTTCACGACATATTAGTTAACTTTACCTATTTAAAGAAATAATAACTTATAGGTTTCATAAAAAATTTTCCTATAGGCAAATATAACATATTTAGGTCACGTTGTTCTGCACTTGAGATTTTAGACGTTTCACTTTACGATAAAAATCGGAAGTATAACGATATGATTTATTATTTTTCGAACTCATTTTATTAATTATTTTTCGCACTCATTTAAAGCTCTATCTACACCACACGTAAATTAAGATTACGACTGTAATGGTTTTTTTTTAAAATGGACGAAATTCTTAAGAATAATGACGAAGACAGTAACTGAACAACCTAATTGTTAAAATAACCTAAATAATATAAATTTTACAAATAGGTCATGTATGACTCTTTTTAAATTGGTGGTTTTTAGTCGAATTTACTTTGTGGTAGATTTTTCAGGTAATTGCTACAACAAAGTTAATAAATATTTCTTCAAGATGACTTATAGGTCAACTAAATGAGTATTCGACTATTTAGTTGAAATTACGTAAATAAACAGGTAGAATTTTGCTACGATCTCGACCTAATATTACTTTAAAGGAGAGTAAATAAAAGCGGCCAGGTTACTATGGAGGCATAAAATTACGTAGAATTTTTAACCAAATCTACCTAGTTGGATATTCTACTATAAAGTCGATTTTTAGTTGCCAAACAGGTAAATATTACCTAAATATGGCACCTAATTTTACTACAAAGGAAATTTAACTTTGAAGTAATTGTTGGTTATTTTTTTTAGTAGTTTTTCCCTTACTGATATGGTTAAAGTTACTTTTAAGCAGATTTGTGTAAAAGGTAGATTTCTTGGTATAATTTACGTAAATTTAAATATAAATTAAAACCGTTTAGTAAATTTACATTAGAGGTATATTTTTCTAGTCAATTTTACGTAATAATTACCTCAATAAGTAAATTCGTCTTTAACAAAGTCGAGTTATAACTAATGTTATAGAAAATGTTTGCTGGGTTGCAAATTTGGGTTTGAATAAAGGTCCAGGACAGAGATAACAGAGGTATAACCATTCATTGATAAAATATAATATTCACGATGCCAAGATTAATTCGACAATCGATACACTCTGTTTGTAGGGACGGGGAGAGGCGACGAAAGGTGAGAATTAAGAAAAGGAACAAAGAGAAGAATTTTACGCAGATACAACTTATTTTTATCAATGAATAAATGTGTAAGCCGCTGTGCGCTTATTATAAACAACGTAAATATCCATGCCGGTGTAAGCCCTGTTGCCACTTCCAATCTAACATCACTAGGTTTTGGAATTTATTGAAAATTATTACATCTAATTTAGTGAAATTACATCTAATTTAGTTAAGTTTAATATAACTAATCATTCAAAATGTTTTGGGTTCGGTTGCAATAAAATAGGTTAAATTATTTTAGCTTTTTAATATATGTAAATAATTTTGTAAACAAAACGAGAATAATGAAATAGGCATATGCCAACCCCCGTCTGTGTCCCTTAGAATATGTCTTATTCAAGGCCGCACGATATTTGTTAGTAGTTACATCTCCTCGTTATCTCTGGGCCAGGACCTGCTGCAATTATTTCCGAGTTGTTTATTAAATTATGTGTCAGTTCACTTGTTGAACATCTTTATAAAATGTTTATTTATCCGTGTTTTAAATCTGTCAGCAAACATTATGTAACAAATTGTAGATCAATTTTATTGCTTACTCGTCTTTTCTAAAATTCTACAATCCATAGTAACCAAAAATTTAATTTTAAAATTAAAAAATCTTCAATAAATGCTTATCAACAAGGGTTCTTTGAGACTAGATCATTTATTAATAATCTCGTGCCATTTATACAAGAAACACCTAAAAGTATGGAAAGAAGTTATACAACTTGTACCGTGTATACTGATTTTTCCAGTGGCGGCTCGTGGTAATTTGAAATGGGTGTTCACTTTTTCCAATAATTTTATCATTTGTAAGTTCGGATCAAAACAAAACAAAACAAGAGTCAATATCACTGTTTTTTTATTATTTGAGTTTGTATTAAGTGTAATTATTATTATCAACATCATACTGTTTTCAAGCATTACAACTATTAATAAATGAATATTTTAGTTAGTGTAATATTTGTTTTTTTTAATATGTTGAAAACAATCTAAACATTATTAGTTAGTAAACTGACTTTTCCTCATAATTTGAGATTATTTTTAAATATATATATCAGGTAATGTAGAAACTTTACATTGATTTTTGTGTAAAAAATTTTATATGAAACTTTACCTACCATTTTTTAGTTTTTATTGTAAGTTTAATCATTTTCACAATTTGTCACAGATGTCAAATAAAAAATATATTTTTTAAATACCTTTTATTGGCAAATAAAATAAGAACTAAAATGTTTTAAATGTTTATTTTATAAGATCAGTCCCATCACAATACATATTACACAGACTTAAACTAGAATAAAGATATATAATGCCTGGCATTCTAGAGGATACTCTTCGTAGTTTAACAGACCCCCTTAACTCCCATTTTCAACCAGATTGTTTTCACAATCAATAGGCCTCATCTGCTTTTAGAGATTGATGTTTGTTAAACATTTCAAGTTTATATCATTTTTCAGTTAGGATTTTTTTTTATATTTTAACCCCCCTTAATTCCCCCATATATTCATATTTTTTTCAGTATCAATAGGCTTTATCTTCTTATAAAGCTTAATTTTTACTAAAAATTTCATGTTGATATCGCTTTTCGTTTTTAATTTAGGATTTTTTTAATTTCAACCCATCTTCACCCCTATTTTTAATCAGATTTGTTAAAAATCAATAAGCTTTGTCCTCTTATAGAGCTTGATTTTTGCTTAAAATTTTCAAGTTGATTTCATTTCTCGTTTTTGACTTATCGTGTAGACAAAAAACCTGACATCGGACAGACAGACAAAATAAACCTATAATACTCTTCACAGAATACTGTATGAAGAGTAGAAAAAAAATGTATGAGGTAAAATAAACAATTTAAAATGGTCAACAATAATATTCAACTTCTTTTATCAAAGGATACTAAAAGTTTGAAATAGCAGCACATAATTGAACACAGAACACAGAAATCTGTGAACTAAACTAGTGAGATGCATATCGTAAAATGTTATCACACTTAATTCTCCATATGACACTTTCTAAGTGTATTTCACAGAACATTCTTAAGTATTCTTGCTTTCACTAATGTCCTACCCTCATGGCTGCTTTTGCATGTCCAAGTTTACTAAAAAATAATGTGTTTTAATAAATAATAGAATAATAACAATTTTGTTTAAATAGGTAAATCGGCTTCATCTGTATTTTTAAATTATTGTTTAATTATAGATAGTATATTAATGTTTTGATATGTACTTATAGGATTGATTAGCCAGAGCATGTAGATGTGGGATGTGACTTGTTAAATGCCTAATCAAAATCACAATTTACGTTTGATACTTATTTCGAGACTTTTTTTAGTACCAACTGTAAACTACTTTACCAATACCCTTATTTTTATTTAATACCTGTAGTGATTCTAATTACCATAACATTTAATATTTTTGAAAATACTAAATTATACAAACAAGGCAATAAAAAAATATCATTAAAATAAAATATTTCTTGTTTGTATGTAACAAACGACCTTGGTTAGAGGGTAACACGATTGATAATTGTAAACATAACTTTATATAGGTAAACTATTTAAATGTACATACCATTTCTTAGGTAAACTTTCTCATCGAGTATATTAAATTAATTGGCTGATCCATTCTTCTGAATTAGACTTTTAAACCATTTGTCTCTTTATCTTAATCAAATTTTTATTGTACATTTCCATAATGATGTCAAATAGTTACCTCATCAGAATAATTAAATTTTTCCTTTTAGCAGATTTTGTGGGGAAAAATTTACAGATTTTTTGTTTACTTCTTACTTCATAGTATTTACAATTGTGTACAAAATAGACCATTTTGAAGTTGTCTTTGGATGGTCTAGATACTGAAACAAATTATAGTCGTAAAACTTTATTACTGCTTTATTATAAAGTAAATAAACAAAATATAACCTTAAAATATTTTATTTATTTACCTTGCCTTAAAAGTTTTTCTTGAACAATAATTACATTGACACACATCCTTCCAATTTATTAAAGTTGCAGTTCTCAATTAAACACATTTTTTTAAACAATCACAAATAAAATAATCATTTTATTAAAATCGATGGAATGACAGTATCGACATTGACAGTTTGTACTTTGATTTGGTACATAGTTGCCAGAATGTTTTTGTTATGTACCAGATTTGTCTAAAAAATTTACCAGATTCCTTAAATGTATCAGATTTTTCGAATTCTATTTGCAGTGACATCTAAATTCATTGAAGAGGAAAAAAGGGGATCTTTATTGATAACGAACCCAAACAAGGAACACAATATATACATATATTTTACACGTGAACACTGATGCATGCAGAATGTACTACATCTAGTACAATTGTGAATTGTACTAGACTGGCAACACTGGTTTGGCAAACTTGTTTGTGAGCGGCGCGCCAATTAATTTGTTCTTTGACAGTTTGAAGGATCTGTTGGCGTGTTTTCATCTCTTTTTAGCTATATGTATTCGTCAAATCGTCTCACTCGTGTTAGGCTAACTCATCATAATGCGCCACAGACAAGGTTTACTTAGGTATATTGTGCCACAGAGACGCGATCAGCCAGAAAGCAATGATGTACCAAAAAATATAGATTAACACGTATGAAAATAAAAATATTAAAATTAAATTTGTATTTTTATGTTATTTATGTAATTTTAAAAAAATGTGTCTTTATGAAATTGAACTGGGTGTTCACTGCACAAATGAACCAATGGAGAAACCGCCCCTGGATTTTTCTAAACCTTTTCTCTACTTAAACCTTATTACTAAACTAAGAAACTTCGGTGTACATGGGAACTTATTTGATAAACTTGTATCATATTTGAATAATAGATGTCAGTATGTTGCGATAAACAGGTCAAAACGAAACTCTTTTAGTAACTGATGGTGTACTGCAAGCAGGGGCGGATCTAGAGTTTTTCTGAGGGGGGGGGGCGAACATTTTCAAAAATACGTTTTAATATAGAAGGTATATTTTATAGAGATACATCATACTCATATATACTGTAAAATAATATTAGTATAGTAAGAAAGTTAATATGCAAAAAATGCCTGAATACAAAAGCATATACAAAATTATTAAGTCAGCAATAAATGCTAAAAATAGTTAAATTAGGTCCATAAAATAAAAACTAAAAACACAGTAATACAATAATAATAAAATTATAATCTTCTAGACCCTTAGCAAATCTATCAATCACCCTTTTAATTTCAATGTCTCTATGTATATGCAACAGGGCCAATCCTTCCAAACGATCCTGTTTCATACGAGAATGCATCCAACTTTTGACTCTTCGCAAAGAAGAAAAGCTTCTGGCAGTACCCACTGATATTGGCAGGGTTACTAAATTTTTTAAATATTTTGTAATTGTAGGATAAAAGTTTTGTTCTATGCTTATGAGTGTTTCGATAGCAGTTTCAGTTTGGCAAGATGTATTTTTATCCATTGTTTTTTGACGAATTTGTACTTCACCTAACAATTTCGCGCTCTCACTTTCAACATTCTCAATTAATCCTGAAAACTGTTGGCATATTAGGGTCATATTTTCTTTAAGACTATTATAGTCCGTTAAAAGCACTGGAATACCCCGAATTAATTAATTGATGGTATAACATACAGGGTATTATATTTAAAAAAAAAAGAGAAAATCGTACTCTCGCATTTTGACACACCCCATATACAACATAGCAAATGAAGGAAGTCTATTAAAATTAATTGCTGGTGTGAAAACAAATATTTATAACTAACCTTTAAAAATGTATAGGTTTCGTCAGCCCCTCGTTTATGAATCACGCTGTATATTTAAGAATAATTGTTAAATATGGTCATACAACTTTTATATTAATTTTTTTTCGTATTTTCAATAATGAAACAGCTATCGATCGATTATGCACTGATGGGACACCCTGTATATGTGTTATTGGCTATTGAAATATTGTACAATTACGCACTGATGGGACACCTTGTAAATAAGTTATATGTAAATCTAAAGAAGTGCTGTAAGATGCTCTTTACACGTAACATATTCCCAACTACTACCAATCTATACTTGTAGTTTGTGCAAAACAAAGTTTGCTGCACGTTAATAATGTCGTCATATTATTTGCCAAGCATTGTGCCCGACTTTTAAAAATAAACACATAAAATAGATTAAGTTTAATGCCTACAAAATTTAATTTAATAATAACAAGAGATGATAGAAAATGTTAAAAAGCGGAATTAAATCATACAAGAAAAATATACATCTAACTTTGTTTTGCACAATCTATTTGAAGAACCTTCCATTGATACAAATCTGGGAGTGTTTCTGAAAAATTGAAAAATAAAATCATGTTATACAGATAGGATTATTGAAATAAAAATTTCCTGTTTTATTTATGATCTCATTTTAAAAGCCCAATTATTTTTAGTTCAGACGTAGTGGTGTTTAAAAGGTCGTTAAATTATAATCTAATAATACAAACAAAATACATTTTGCAAAATCTGTTCGACGGTATTTCCTCAGTAAATCGTCTACAGCTATTAATATTTAATTTACCTAGAAAACACGCGAACGACTTAACTACGCAATTCTTATTCAAAACGCATTCATTCAAAAAAACTTCTATCAATGTCACAAAAACTATAAACCCCATTTCCAAGAACCCATCATCATTTCTGCACACCATCACCCAATTACCATTCAAACCGACCCTCTCCTCTCGCCCCTACACGGCTTTTCCCCCCTCCGGTTGTAAAATACTACGTTCAAGGTGATTCATTCATGAAAAAGACATTTCATTCATGAATCCGTCGCGCGCTTGAGTAGATCGGATGTCCGTCCGGTTTCGAGGCGTAGAGAGAGAGACAGAAAAAACAGTTAACTAGATTCCACTTTACCAGTTTTAGGTTTCATTCATTTCACATTTACCTCAGTGTGCTGTGGCTGTTGGTAGCGTGGCAACGCATTACGGAAAACGGCCGTTTCTTAGGAACCGACTACGTAACTTAGCGACGGGGTGGGTTGCTTAGCGATTGAGTTTGCTTAGCGGTTAACTTAACGATTGACAGACAACAGACAGTTTTAATCGTGATCTTATATCCTTTATTGTGGAATCAGGTGTTGAATTTGCGACGGCTTTTTTTGTTTGTTAACGGGCGTTAAAATTATGGTAACGAGTTGGTACTGTGTGAACGCGATGTGTTGGTATGACAACGTAGATGTAGTGAAAGTTTATTATACGGAATTAGAAGCGGAGGACTGAAATTTTTCTGTTGGCGTTGTAAAGTATGTATATTGTATTGTTGTTTTCACTTTTACTTATTTTTCTATAATCACGAGCATACTGTTTAAAATACGAACACTCTTGTTTAAAAACCGGCACAAATTTTGGATATATAATATTACCGGTGAATTTAGTGATATAAATATTCGAAAAATAAATATTAGGTACCTACGTATAACTAGGTATAAAAAATACGTATTTTGAATGTCCGTAAAGTTAGATAACCTTTACTCTGGTAAAATACTAGGTAGGTACTTAGGAAAATTTCGACTCTTGTTTATGTAGAGATTAATTAAAATTATAAAAAAGTTATAGCGAAGTTAGGATAGAAATTTTTTATAAAAAATATTAAATACGGGATAGGTATTTCGCTAATAAGAGTGAATGATTATCCATTTTCTCAAATGGGATCGCTTAGTCAATCGGAATAAAAAAACTCAAAATAAATTTATTTTAAAAAAAAGTTTCGGCCTTTGTGGCCATCATCAAGTTTCAGGTTTTTAATACAAACATTTTAAATTAAATTAAAGAATATATTTTATAATTTTTAATTTGTGTTGTATACTTACTTGAAACCGAAATGTAAACGTCAAAATTTGATGGTAGGTATGATTTAGACTTTGCATCATATCTGTTCTTTCCATTCAAATTTGACATCTCTTAAAAATTATTGTAAAATACATTTTCAAAAATGCGCCAACACTGAACTAAGTCTCCAAAAACCGAGGGCTATAGCAAAAGTTTAAGTTTAAATGAGGTGCTGCTCTTATAAAAATCCAGTATCTTTCAGAACAGCTCAAGTGCGTTTAAAACAAGCTGGCTTAAAAAAATTTACTGCTCCCAAAGTTTTTTTAAATGCAGAAAATAAGCGCAGGAGAGTCCGGTTTTGCAAATGAATTTTTAATTCACGAGGAGGAATTTTGGAACAACATGGTATTCTCCGATGAATAAACGAAGAGAATTGAAGTTTTTTATGACAATTTTACCTTTCAACATGTTGATATAGGTACTCGTAAATGTTTTTAATAATAATTGATTTTTATTCGGTTCATACGGCTTGAATAGTAAAAGAGCAGTGGGTCGTTGGTGTCAACACAACCTAAATGTTTTGCCATGGCCAGCAATAAGTCCTGACTTGAACCCTATTGAAAATGTGTTTATAGTCTAAAAGATATATGAAAGAGACTTTAGGCCGGCAAACCTCGGTCAACTATGATGAGAGTTATTGAAAATGCTCGTAGTTTCCTAAGACATGCGATATTTAATTTTGTCAATGCCAAGAAGATTGGAAAGCGTTGTAGCAATTAATCAATGTCTCCGCAATAAAATAACACTATTCTTGCTATAGCTGTTAAATTTCGAGGAGAGCATTGTCTTCATTTGACCAAAAGGTATTCGTAATCTTTTTTGTCATTGCCAGCTTTTGTTTCTTAATATAAAATATACAACTTTTACTGACATTTAATTCAGCACCCTATTCATTTAAAGACCAATTTTTCTTCAATTTTGCTATTCGCTCAGTGCGAAGTCATGGTAGGGGAAGCAAAAGCGATACTAGCGCTAGCTGCGGATAATTCGTACATTTTAGGGCGATCTTTTGTAATTTTCGATTATCAACTACACCTACACATTTTACTTTTTTTTTTTCAAAAAAATAGGGAAAAACAATACAATAAGCAACCGGAGTTGCTGTGTTGTAAATTGTAAAAATACTAGCAAAAATCTGTAGCAAAGTGGAAATTAAATCAAAGAAATAAATGAATAGCTGTACAATAAGAAGAAATATTACCTTAATTTTTGTAATAATAACAGTAATACTGGAAATAGTAGACATCAGAAACTTAAAAGGTTTTAAATAAACAATAAATTATCATTCTACGATGTTCTTCACATTCCTTTAATCTTAAATGTTGGACTAGAACTAAATTTCTGCCTTTGATTATTGTATGTGGCTGGAATGAAATTTTGTGACTTACTGAGGGGAAACTAGTTTTAATCATTCATTCTGTTTTATTTCGAACAAAAATGAAAATATAAATAAAAATCCTTCTGTTTATACATTTTACCTTCACGCTATCATTTATTGGTATTTTTTTAATTTTGACAGAATAGGTTAATTTTTTAAAGACAACTTATTAGACTCAGGCAACTTCTCATACATTTTCCCGTAAATACTGTTGCCTGTCTATATTTTATTATTGATTTTGATTGATTATACTTAGTTTTTTTTAGTTTAAGCGATAAAAATAGATAATAATAAATTAATGTTTCATTTATTTTACAAATCCTTATACTTTTATTAAAACTAACATATACTTTTTAATTACGAATTCTGTTAAAAATTGTATTGTCAGTATAGGCAAAAAAATAGTCCATTAGTACATAAATGAATTGGCGCTGCTGTCACGCACGGAGCGAATAGTCTTTGATTTTTCTTGTAACAAATGGTTTTTTCTGTGACGGGAAAAAAGTTTGATATTTTATATCTCTTGTCAGGTAAAAAAATGTCATTTTTTATGAAATAACTTTTTTTGTATAAAAGTATATTTACACAAATAAGTAAAGGTAGATATTTCAGAATATTTTTTTCAATATTAAATAGTCGTTTTTCCCGTCAATGATAAAAAAAAATTGTATTATACACGGTAAAAATATTAGATTTTAGCTGTCGGTTTTTTGTCCCGTCAGGAGACAACACAACCTTGAGCTAAAAGCTAATACTTTTTTCCCTTGTATAATAAATAACTATTGTAGTTTTATAATATGTTCAAATGTTAATTAGTCTTTGATTTTCTATTATAATATACATATAAACTCTTTTTGTAATGCAAAAGAAGGCAGCAAAGCACCTAAAAAATTTTACTCGAAACATAAGTCTTATTTTTAGACTATTTTATGGTTATTTTTATGCTCTATTTAAAAATTTTATGCCTTTTTACAAAAATGCTTAAAGGTTCTTCGAGCCAGCGGAGCAGCTCGATTTTTTAAAAACAACCACACAACATTTTTATGATAATTTTAGTCTCTTGAAATATTATAAAATTTTTCGAAAAAATCGATATTTTTAAAATACAGGGTGCTTTGCTAGCCTCGAACGAAGTCAGCGGAGCACCTCGGTTTTTCAAAGCCTTTTCTCAAAATAACTATACCACATTTTCGCCTATTTTTAGGCTCTTGAAATATATTTCGAAAATTTTTATTATTTTAAACAAATGTTAGCATCGAATGAAACCAGAAGAGCACCTGGTTTTTTAAGTTTTTTGCTATTCCACATTTTTAGGCCTTGAAAACTTTTATAAAAAATTTAAACGGCTTTGTTTAAACGAAGCCAGCAGAGTACATGGATTTTGTTTAGGTTTTTATCTAAAAACAACCATACCACATTTTTAGGCTATTTTTAGAATCTCAAATATAAAGTATTCGGAAAAATTTTTTTTTTTCTTTAGTGTACGGCTTCAACATCTAAGGTCATTAGCCTAGTGTTCTATGTAGGTTATGGATTGTACTAGTAGTCTAATACTCCATAGTGTAGAAGTATTAGTACTCTAATACTCCTACACCCCTACAGACAGGCATTGTTACTGTTTCCTTGCGCCACTTTAGGAACAGCACTGTTAATTAGAACCCAACAGTGAATGGTCGAGTGGGGAATCCTACCAAGGCATCAGAATTAATTTTAAATAATTAAATTAAATAAAAAAATCCCGGCCAACGGTGGGATTCGATCCTGAGACCTTCCGATCTCAAAGTCATGACTCTAATCACTGAGCCAACCCACCCCCCGGAAAAAATTTGTTAGTTTTAAAAAATACGAAGTGCTACCAGCATCGAACAAACCAGCAGATCACCTTGTATTTTAGGTTTTTCTAAAAATGTTGCTAATTTTAAGAAATACATATGTTGCTTTACTAACTTCGAATGAGGCCAGTAGAGCACCTCGGTTATTTGGGGTTTGTTATAAAACCATTTTTTTAAAATAGCCTAAAAATGTGGTGTGGTTGCTTATAAAAAAAAACCTTTAAAAATCGTAGTGCTTTGCTGGGTTCGTTCGAAGAGCTAAGTTCCCTGTATTTTTTGAAAATATCAATTTTTTTCTAAAAGTTTTATAGTATTTCAAGAGCCTAAAATGTTACATAATTGTTTTTAGAAAAAAAAACCTCTTAAAAACCGAGGTGCTCTACTGGCGTCGTTTGAAAACAGCAATTTTTTTCGAAAAGCTTTGGCATTAAAGCTTTGTTTTTTTTTAAATAATGAGTTTACATCGACAGATCTACAAGAAAATGTTTTTTTATAGTTAACATTTTATTCTTTTATTATTATATATTTGGTTTACCTTACCGTATGTCAGTGGATTATCCGAAAAACTCCAACACATAGTCAAACCATTTAATATAGAAATTGGACATAAAAATACATCAACATTAGCACAAAATTTTACAAAACTAAAGAACAAAACCCCACATAATAAAAAACCCACACAATCTATCAAATTCCATGCAAAGGAGAAAACTGCAACAAGATATATATAGGTCAATCAAAACAATACTTAGAAAACAGAATACGAACTCACAAAAACACAAAAAACGGATTAACAGCTTTAGGGAAACACAAACTTGAGACAGGACATGAATTTGATTACAACCATGTATAGTTCTTCCATTATCAATTGCAGAACATAAAAACTCGTTCGGAACCTTTACCGACAATTTTGTTTGATCTGCCATAGGCGTAGATACCTACCTCATTTTATAAATTTATTTTATAAATACTTTTAATATATATCATATGCAAGAAAGTATTCGTTAAAAGGAAATCGAATCATTATAAATTGGACGTTATTATACGCCTTGATTTAGACAGATGCACTTAATTGTAGTCTTACTGGGACTTAAAAAAAATCATTATAGCTCTTTAACTTTCTACAACTGAATATTAAATTATAAAACGTAAAAAAGCAAGTAAAGTGTACCTGCCTGTATGGGCGTTTGGTTTAAACAGGGTACCAGACGTGAACTGAGCCGTTTTTGTACCCCATTCGTTTTTTTTTCTGGAAAACGAAATTTCAAAGCAAAAACCATAAAGGAAAATAAATTATTTGCAAATAAAACAAAAGAAAAAAACAATTCAATTCTAAAGTATCTTTATAAATAATCATGGCAGTCTGAATCTTTTGAACTAGAGTCATCATTTGGTTGAATTATGATGGGTTGTAAAGAAAGTAATACTACATACTCATCTTCTTCTTTAATAACATGTTCGACGCAGTTTTTTTCCAAAGCTCTTGGCGGTCTGCTGCTAGAACTTTCTTTACGAGTTCTACAACCTCTTTACTCAGTTCTGGAGACTGATTACATTTTCGTGATTCTGATTTTACGTTTGCCCATATTAACTCTATAGGGTTAAATATGCAATAGTAAGGATACCTCCTGAGAAAAGTATGACCCTGTTCTTTGCACAGCTTGTCAATATAATAAATTTTTTCCAACTTCATGCCGTTAATAATAGTAAGCAATTCTTTGTTTGTTGGGCCTTTTTTACGATCACTGGCAGGAATAGGAATATTTTTTTCAGACATAAACGCTAAAATTTGAGCTTTGTTACTGCTACTATTTGGTATTTTAAGGAGTTGCCGTGAGAGGTAGGATGCGTTGTCCATAACGATTACTGACTGGTGGAATGTTAGGTAAGAGCTGTTCATTAAACCATTTTTCAAATAATTCTGCTGTCATATCTTCATGATAATCAGCTGCACAGTTTTTAGTTTGTTTAACAGATAATAATAAAGCATTAGGCACGAAACCGTCTTTGCTTCCAGCGTGTACTATTATAATACGTTTCCCTTTATAACATGGCCCATTCAAACAGCAATTTTTACTACTGTCAACCCAACCGAAATTTACTACATCGTGACTGTCAAACCATGTTTTATCTAGATAAATTATGTGTCTATTAGAACTTCTGTACTCTTTTATCTGTCGCAAATAATCTTGTCGCCATTGAACTATCCTTGACGATTCGGTGATTGCCATCCGTTTATTCATTTTTTTGTGTTTAAAACCACATGCTGACAAAACGACGCAATGTTTCCAAACTGGTATAAGTGTATCCTGGAAAATCTGCTACCTTTTGCTGTATATCTAAATCCATATTGTTAAAGTCATACCTGTCTTTAATCTCACTACATTGTGCAATTTCATTTTCTTCATTCGCCCACGGTCTAAAGAACGTCATATTTATATTTATTAAAAGAAATTTAAATTAAACCAACCACACATACAAAACACACCGCACGACAGTACTCCACTGATATCGCAGACTGTCTTCCAGGAATATTTTCGAACACTCCTCCCCTTCGTAAACCTTCGGCCAATACAGTGCATTTAAGTTTACGATTCGATGTTTTCATTGGTTAACAACGGAGATGATGGATTTTGACACACACATATTGATGATTCCCCCACATAACTGTGTTCTGCAATTGATATTGGAAAGACTATACCAATACTTGGCACAGAACAAAATTTTAAAAAACGTGAATTTCTTGAAATGTATTTTAACCTACTATAAATAAAATTATACATAATTGATGAATAGCTAAAAATAATAGAAAATATTTGTAAAAAAAAATAACTAACTCATAATAATAAAAAAAATAATAACCACAATAAATAATATAGACATCACCGATTAATAATAATAATATAAAAAAATATATATAAATAAAATTTTTACCAACATGACATACATGACCCTAATAACAACATTAACACAATATAAAAGACCAAAAAAAAAAACAAGAAGAAACGACAAATGACAATCATATGTCAATTATATACCTGTCAATCCAATAATAACACCATATCAACGGACATGACAAGGATAAATGAAATAAATATAATATATATAAAAAAGGACTTTAAACTTATTTTAACAATTCCAACGACACACCCCAAACTTTGTATTAAAGGTAAGCCAAATACATAATAATAAAAGAATAAAATGTAAACTATAAAAAAAAAATCTTGTAGATCTGTCGATATAAAATCATTATTTAAAAAAAAACAAGGCTTTAATGTAAAAAAAAATATTTTACCAATAATAAAAAAAAACTACTGAAAAAGGCACTGATCAGTGCCGAAAGCTTTACCCACACATACACGAGTTTCATTTCCCACTAGCACCTAAAAACCCAAGAACTACAAGAAAAAAATTATAAACTATTTTCAAAATAATATAAAACGTATAACAATATGTTGAATAAAATGTCAAACTTAGAATAAGTAACTATTTATGTAAATGCTTTAATTTGTGTAACGAGTGAATATTGACCAGACGAGCGAAGCGAGGTCCCGAAAAATGAACAAAGTCGTACCCACCAGTATGGATAAGTATTTTTCAAAACAAGAGTAGATGGGCTGTCAACTATGTCAGTAACATAATGTAATTTTTTACCCATTTTAAGTTATCTGCTGCGTGACAAACTGTAAATCCACTTTAATAAGTATTGTAGGTACTTACCATTAGGAAAATTATCAAATAATTATTTGTTTCCTGTTTGTAGTGAAATTGAGTTTGTTTACATGCAGTAGGTAATTATTATTTTCTTTTTGTTAATTTCTTGTTGATAAGATTTACAAATTTAAACTCAAAAACGTTGTTTTTGTTCTTCATTTTTTTCCTTAATTAATTATTAGGAAAAATTGAATATTGTGGAAATTTCTGGCATCAATAGTTCCCTTGACAAAATGTAATATTTTTTTTTATAAAAATTGTTCAAATAAAAGTTGTTTGTAATATAATTCTCTATAATTTTTATCCCGTACATAATTTTTCTAAAATGGACCGAATTCGAGGTATTTGAGAAAATGTGTAAATTTCGAACTCAAAAACGGATAAAGGAAAAAACATTAAATTTTAAATTTAAGTTTTATTTCGGCCTGAGGTGAAATGATTAGATTTTGGACGAAGGCGGAACATCTGGGGGGGGGGTACTTTATGGGAGGCCGTTTTTATATTTTATGGAATATATCTGTTATTTACGTTTGGAGAAGAACATTTTTTAAATAAAAGTTACTTGGAATATTATTTTCTATAATTTTTGTTTTATGCAAAATTTTCTTAAAATGGTCCGTATTCGAGAAATTTTATAAAATGTAAAAAAATTATGATTTTTAAGAAAACTGTTGAATTAAAAGATGTTTGCCATATCGATCTCTATAATTTTTGTTTTTTTTTTTGACATGATTTCTCTAAAATTGACCATAATGGAAAAATTGGAGGAAAATTATAAAATTTAAATTTTTCAGAATTTTCGAGTTAGATGTATGTGGAAAATGTATATATTAAGTTAACCTCTAAATATTTACAGAGGTGCTACAATGGGTTGTACAAAATAACCGAAAAAAGTCCGTAATAACTAGATAGGAAAGTCATGTGTTAGATACATCAGATTTTTAAATAAACAGAAAGAAGAGGTTTAAAAAAAGAAATTGTAGTAGGTAATACAAATTTCACCTCAATTATTATTAATTTATTAACAACAAATCCACAATAAATGGTGAATAGCTGTAAACGTTTAACCTCGAAATTAGAAACTTTACTCTACTAACTGCTGTATTTTGGATTACCTATATAAAACATTTTTGAATAAAAAAAAAACACCTATTTTGTGATATATTTTATTTTATAACATTATCAATGAATTTATTTCAAGGGTATATTCACTTTTATAGTATCATAATATAAATATTACCAAAGTTAACTTTAACCTTGATCTATAGCTACTTTATTATTTATACAGGATGTTTTCCTACAAGGTAACATTACTTTTGGTACAAATTTAGTGATGGAAATGTTCGAATAAATTAACATAAAACGATAAAGTTAAGAAGCATTATTAAAACAATACCTACTACCGTTTAAAATTACTAATGTTACTCTATTTTCTAAACAATTAATAATTGTATTTTTTATTGGATTAAATAAAACTTGAATGAAGTATAAAATCAACAGCTATTATTCTTATCAAATTTAATTTCTCATTGCATTGTCAAAAAATAAAATAATAGCTAATAAAAACGTATAAACATATTTTGTGATAAAACATTTTCATTCATTAAATTATATTTTTTTTATTAAAAAAAAAAAATGTTAGTTTTCAGCATGAAATATCAAATAACTGGCAAATGCCAATTAAACGGAAACGTTTAATTTATTTCTAGATAAAAGTCGTGTACCTACCTACTATTTTATAATTTTATTATTGTTTCTAGAAGTTACATTCCATAAATATCAGAGAGAGTGATAGTTTTAATCATTATAAAAAATAATCAAGGCTTATTAGTCGTTTTTCTATCTAAGATTGTCATTGTAAATTGCAAAAACATTGTGTTCGATATTAATTAAGGCCATTTTAATTAAGTTTGTCCTCTTCTTGGCATTTAAAAATAGTTTTTTCTAATTTTGAGATATAAAATGACAGTTTTTGTAATCGCAGAAAGTGTCAAAATGATCTACTTTTCGCAACCAGTTGCATAATATTGAAAATTATTAAACTTCTTTCGAGAAATTCATTCCAGTTGCGAAAAGAAAATAAAAGAAATGAAAAAAACCTTTTTTTTGGTTTTAAAATCAATATTATATATTTTTATTATTGAAAGTTTATATCAAAAAAGGGCAGGTTGACTTATAAAAATAGAATTTGGTTAAACTTACAACCTAGGAATAATGTTGTTTTGGTTCTTATTTTCCACAAAATAATTACAACACAATGCACGACAAAATAACCCTCTTTTTGAAAAGGAATTAACTTCAATAAGCCATATAAATACTACAAGTCCTTGAGAATAAATAATTAATAATATGTTCTGTCAATAAAATGATGCATTTGCAACTAACAATATAAGAAAGTAGAAATATTGGTTGCCTAGATGTCAGTACTTTCTTACAAAAACACAATTTTATAAATAATTTAGTCAAAATTATAAAATATATTGTAACTCGTTACGAAATGCCGTTATATGTAACTCTTTCATGTTAATATTCACTGGTTACATAAAATAAGACTGGTTTCATAAATACTATTACTATATTAACCAAATTAACGAAACCTCTTTAAATTTACCTGCATGTAAATCCTTGAAGGAGTCGTTTTCAATACGAGAAACGTTTTAATTTATAGGAGATTTTATCATTATTAAAGATGGGATAACTATGTACCACTTTGAAAATATTGGACCACACCGAAAAAAATATTAATTCAACTATCTTCATGTCTTTTCAAGGAATTGACATTTTTGTGAGAGAATCGTACATAATTCAACGTCCAGCAGCCAATTACACACTGTAGAAAAACATTTTTTTTTACCCACACGAATTTTATAATATGATGTATTATACTTTTTTTTAGTTATATTTTTATTATCTGTTTATTTGTATACAGGGAGATTCAATACTCAGACCCTCAAACCTGTCCATAATTTTCTTAATACACTTTTTTAATATCTCTTTCAACAAGGAAGATATCGAACTTTTCCACAAGATTGGTCCACCCTGTATATTACTTAATACTATACTTACTTAGACTACCAGACCTACTATAATATGAAATTGGGAATTTCCAATTAATACTTTTATTCCCTGAAGTATTTTCGGAAAAAAACATTTAATTAACAAAAGATTATAATAAATAAATATTTCTAATAATTAGTGTTATTATCCGATATAATATCATACAAACACGCTTATCATGTTTAATAGAAATTTTTTTGTTATTGTGGCTGGAAAAGACAAATAAATAATACCCTTATCTCGTAAAAATATTTAACAATTATGATACACTTTTTTATTATTATATGAATTTTTGTTTAATAAAGTAGAACATTGGCGATAAATAATTTGAACTAAATGCGAGTTTTAAAGTTAAAATATTACATGGAATTGTTTTCCCTCCCGTGACACCATATTTAGCACCTTTTTTCTTCAAAAATCTCTAGAAATAACTTGAAAATGAAATGTTTTCAAAGTGTACAATGAACATTTTATGTTAAAATAATTGTTCTGCGATGTTTAATTTATTTATTTTTACTACCTGCGCATATTCACGATGTTTCATTAATCAATTATCACAAAGTTATTCGCATAATACGAGTAGACATTGGTTGAAAATATTTACATTCGGATATTTTTTCTAAGTAATTTTGGATTATGCTCGTGATAAATTATATATTTTACAACTGCGCAAAAAAAGAAATAAACATTTCTATTAAAATTCCATTCATTCATTCATTCATAGAAATTAATTAATATATTGTAGGTATAATTTCAAATACGTAGTATTTATGCATATTAAGTGCTAATAAATAATAATAATATTATGTGCAAAGTCATATAAAGTCATTAATTGATTATTCATTGTTATTTTTTAACTTTTAAGTTATAAGATCTCGAGATTTCAATTTTTTATTAACTATGTCGTATCAATTGTACCACAGACAATCAATATCTTCTAAATCTATTCATGATGATTTGCCAAAGTATACTGAATATAAATTTTATAAACAGCATCAGACTGACAGTTCAGTCTGTCAGTAGTTGTCATGTAAAGTTCTATCATCCTTAAAAAAACACCCTTTATAATGTTTCCAAAAGTATTTATTTAAAATCTTTTGATTATTTTGGTATTATTACTAATTGGAAAGGGGTATAAATCTTGGTTTGTAAAAAAATGTGAGACGGGGTAAAAATCGTATTTTTTTATTAGTTTCCTTTGAGTAATGATTACAACTTTCTTTAGTGCTTCAAATTATACGAAAATAATTTACTAAATGGTGAAACAAAGTTAACTCTCGCTCTCGTTGGTTGAAAATGTTTACATTCGGATATTTTTGGATTATGCTCGTGATAAAATAGTTAGTTTACAACAGCGCAAAAAATAAATAAACATTTCTGTTAGATTTCCATTCATTCATAGAACTCAATTATTAATATATGTATAATTTCCGATATGTAGTATTTCTAATAATATGCGCAAATAATCATTCACTTTCAAGTGATAAGATCTCGGTTTATTTTTTATTCATTGTATTGGGATCTGAAATTAACGTCATCTGTGCTTGACATTGGAACTACTTACTCAAAGACAATATTTTTGAAGGTTTCCATTTGTATTTTAGCGGCGAAATAACTTTTTTTGGGAAGGGGCTTGAACTTTGCTAGATTAGAGTGTACTTAAAATCTGATGCGCAGGTTTAGGTCTACCTTACTACCGTGGAGGGAGGCTAAGCCCCCTTCGGACCCCCCCTCCCTTCCGCCTACAAATGGGCATTGAATTGAAATAAAAAATGATTGCCAATTTGTGGGAGGGTGCTTTATTCGAATTTTATGGACATAGAAATTTTGTAAGAGAGCTTTGCAATATTTTATGTTTTATGAAATTGTGTAAACATTTTTTTGATATTTGATAAACATTTTTTAATATATAATAATGTTCCTTAAAATGTTGGGAACAAACTTTCATACAATTTTTGGTTTTTCAATTTTCTGCTCAAGTATGTACTCTTACTATAGGTCATTCACTGAATTTACACCCATATCGGATTAAGAAATAAATGAAAGATTTGACTGGTCAGTTGTATTTTAAACATTTACTCATGGGTGGCGTTATTTTGTATATTGCAAGGGGTTCTTATACAAAATAAATATAAATTTTAGGTATTTAATTTTGCTTCAGAAAGCTTAAAAGAGATAGTTACATGATTTTGTTGTTTAATAATAGTTTATTCAGAACAAAAATTTTAATTTACATACACAGTTTTACCCTGCGATTAAGTAAGTACGACGATTAAAAATAACATAACTTTTAAAATTCTATATTAAAAAGTGATTATTATAAATAATTGTCTTTTGACATACCTATAAATCTTCAGCATCACTCTCCAAATTTGTGTCACTATGTCGCTGTCATCATTAAGGGATATAATTATAGGGTTAATTTCGTTTATCCTGTTTTCACGTGTACACCAGTTAATTAATTTATCACATTTTTGAATACTTTTTTTCCAAATTTCTGGGGTTGATGTATCCAGTGCTTGTTTCCATATTTCCCTTACTGCTTCGTCGCTGTAACCATTAATTCCAATATAATTGTCATAATACGTTTTACATATACCCCAAATGTGTTCGATGGGGTTAAACTGACAATGATACGGTACGTAACACATCATGTCCATAACTATGTATGACTTGATCTACCATATAAATTTGTGGTGGTTCATGCCGTTTGGCTAAAATTAACAACTTAGATTTAAGGGCGTATTGTGGAAATGCAACATTTTCGTTACGTAGCCATTCTTGTATTTTGGCTACAGTCCAATTCTGTCTTGGCGGTTTATTTAAAAGTTCTGTGTGCTAGCTCGCATTATCTAACACTATAACAGACGGTTCACTTAAATTTGGTAATTGTTTTTCATTTAACCATTTGATAAACGTATCCGAGTTCATGTTATCGTGGTAGTCTTCTGATTTTAATTTAGAGGAAAATATTAATCCTGCACCATCCACAAATCCATTCTTTCCACCTGCGTGCAATTTCCCTCACCATTAGTATGTTCTATTGATTTTATATTTTCATCTTGCCATATTCTTTTCGTCTCACCTTTGGAAAATATCCATGTTTCATCCAAATATATAAACGAAGCTCCATTCTCTTTTAAACGAGTGTATTCTCTTAAAAAATGTATTTTTTTGTGAACAACATTATTTTTTTCACATAAAGCTTTTCTATTATCTTCTTTCTTAAATTTGAAACCTATTTCTTTAAGCAACTTCCAAAGACTTGTTCTGCCAAATTCACCAATTTGTATTTCTCTTAAATTAGCCAGCAATATGTCTAAGTTAACATGTTCCTTTTTCGCACGCATTTCATACACCATATCACGAATACGAAATTTTGTCCCACCAGATATATTCGACGTTTTCAGTTTTTTGAGAGGTGTGTATTTTTTCTTTTTTTTGCTCTCTCCGCTTTTGACGTTTTTCAAAACATATTTTAATTTTGATTCATGCACACTCACTACTGGCTTTAAAGGTCCTCCGTTATCTTTTTCCGCCGTAAAATACTTATGTAGATTACAAATTAAGTCATCTACACGTAACACAGGCTTCGGCATTTTCAGTTTCGACATACGTTCTCTTCGAAATCCAAAACTGAACTAAATAATTTAGCGCAATTAGTCCTATAACATCAGTACAAAAATAGAACATTTAATCTTAATTTTATACCTGAGAAGGGGACTGACCATAAAGCGTTTATTGTATTCGGGGAAAATGGTATTACCATAAACAATGTACAAAACAAAATTATAAATATTTTCATTTTTTCGTGTATTACTTTAGTAATTTAATTTTAATAAACATAATTACATACTATATAAGTATTTAATAATTAAAATATATTCACCCTCTACCCACCGGAGGACTACGCTTATTTTACTCAACTACCTGATGCGAAATTATCCTGTAGACCGGCTCAGTCGTGCATCTGTTTCTTAATCCGATATGGGTGTAAATTCAGTGAAGGAATGACTTATATGTACTTGCTTTCATTTGATTGCTATATATCTATTATTCTAAAAATTAGCCCACTTGGAGAGTGCGTTAATAAAACCCTGTGAGTTTCTTCATTATTTTTGAAAATTTGGGGCGCTTTTTCTATTTCTTTATCTATCTAATAATAATTAAAATATTAAGGTTATGTCACGTGATCCATCATTGCATCAGCACAATCGATACGATGGATTTGGTGACAAACATCTGAGAATTAAGTTGAATTTAAGATTATAATGTGTGACTCATCTAAAAATTGCTGATGGATAAAAGAACAGTTTTGATGAATGTTGAATGGCCTCGATGAATATTAGACATGAAATGCAAAACGTCAATGTCAAATTATTAACTTGTGTTCACAGTAGAGGACAGTATCGGTTATTTTCAGGACCGAATACCATTTACTTTCAATTATTTTAAATTGTCTTACCATGGTATAAAAAATAAATCCGTTTACCGTATTTAAATTTTCTTATTGTTCTTTATTCTTTTTTATCCTAATATTTTTATTTCCATTGCAGATTCTTCAAGCTTGGAGGAGTGTCTTTCTAGACAGCAAATTTACGGACAAGAACGAAGTACAATGTGGCTTCTAGATATACCTCAAACACATAATGGTAAGTAGTTTCAAATTTCGTGTAATGTCTTAAGTTTCACAAATACCTATTGTCTTTCATTGCGACTTAAAAATTTAGTTTTAATTTTAAAAATACCCAAATTTAATACTTTTGTTAGAAAAGTTTGGCTATCAAATTGTAGTAGCATTTAACGTGAAAATGTTCATAAGTCCATGCAATCCTTTCTTTTAGTTAGAAAAAACATTATATGTCCTGACTATTCCCGATGATCTTTACTTTAGAATTTTTATCATTTCTGCTAATTTTGTTGATATATCTAGCTTTATTATACATATCTGTATTTAGTCTTTCTCTAGATATGCTATCAAACGCTTGTCTGATATCTATAAATAATATTATTTACTGCATGTATACTTACGGTATATATCGCATCAATACCTAGTCGATTTGCCCTTTGTTAATCAACCGCTATTTATTTATAAAATTTTGCAATCTTTTACCTATTATTATTAACACCATGATATTATGTAAAAAATACCCTTAATTAGCCACCGTTTTTATAAATCTGTACGATAAGTCCTATCCTGCATACTTTTGGCATTTTTTTTACTGATTAGGATGTTGGTACGCTACAACAAATGTCATGAGTTCGATTCCCACCGGGAGCGAAATTTATTCTTTAATTTTCCCTTCTTTTCTACATATATTGACTTTTAAAGAACTTCTCCTTTTTTTTTGTAAGCCCGTTCACGCCATTTTCTTTGTTTTTTCCCCAAGATCTGGGAAAAATGCAGATGTGACAACGTCGCTTTGCATAATAATTACCGGTACTCTCCACATTTCCCCAGAAACCAGGTACCGAATGGCAACACTGTATGTGACAGAGACCGTGACAATGGCGTGCTCGACGCTGCGCTGGCTCCGATAGTGCTGCCATTCGGTGCCTAGTTTTTTTAGGTAACATGGAGAGTACTTACCGGTGATTCTTATGCAAAGCGACTTTGCCATCTCCATATTTTTATCATTTTCTATAGATCAATTTTATCAATTCACTATATATTCCAGCTGCTTTATCGTTTAAAAATATTAAATTTTTGCTCCAACTACTATTTCATTTTCAGATTGCGAAAAACTACTTTGTTTCCGGTATTACGACGGCACGTCACTGGACTACATAGCCCAATCCGATCCGTTGATAATCAAACATCCCGTAGACAAAATCAAAAAACTAATCAAAATCAAAAAGCAAAAATGCAACGGTATAGAAAACGACGCATTTCAGGACGAGAGTGACCAAATTCACTTGAAACCTTCAAATTCTCTGGAAAATTTAGAAAACTCCGAACAAATTATATCCGGAGCGAAGAAAAAATCGCCGAACGGTTTAACTATGAGTACTTTGGGTGGTACCAAGAAGAAAGTTCGGTCGACGAATAGTCCAAGAAGTCCTAGCAGGGAGTACTATCAGATTTGGGATGCTTCGTCATCTCCTTCACCAGAATCAGAAGGTTTGTAGTTGCTTTAATAACATAGTCTAGATAGAAATTACCTCGAAAATTACTTAGGGAATTAATAAATTGTGCAAAACAGTACCAAACATAGCACGTAGCGCTTTTTTAAATGCTGGAACGGTTTTATATTTAGGGTAAACGGATTTCCTCACCTATTTTCACCATGACAGGAAATCACTGAATTTTTACTTAGTCATTATGAACAACATAGACTCTAATATACTCCTATAGTTCATTGCATAGCCTTTCAGTTGCACGTCACCAAATATGACGTAATATCATGTTTTCGGCATGTCTTTGATTACTACATGAAATTTGATGGCGACTCTTCAAAATTTTGACAGTTGTCAGGATCGTATTCAGCCAAATAGGAAAATGCTTTGAAATTAATAAGAATTGTAATATCAAAATATTACAAAATAAAACAAAATGTATTTTTAATTGATATTTATTATCATAAATAATATAACATTAGTAAATAAATTCCTAAAATTAGTTATTATAAGACAACAAGGATGAAACCTACAATAAGAAATTATATCTTTTTAAAAAATCACATAAGTTTTATTCGATAAACTAATTACCTTGGAAATCATTGAAATTTAACAAAACGTTAAACTTGTAGAACAACAGCCATTTTTGAATACAATACAATAAACGTTTATTATGCGGAGTTGTCATCCCACTCTGATTCGTTATCCGATTCGTTTAAATCAGTGAATACAGGAGAGATATTACTTACATCAATGATTTTTGCAGTCTCCCAATATTCATCAATAATTTTTCTTGCATGGTCTACATACCTCTTCCATTTTTCTGGTGTAATCTACAATTACATAACAATTATAAACCATAGCATAAGAAAAAACTTTGCATTAAATCTGTTGAAGAGATTCGTTCCAAACACTAATTACAGTATCTGCAGTAATACGTTCTGCCGAAGTTATTTTTGCATCGTAATACCGTTTACACTCAGACCAAACAAGTTCAATTGGATTGAACTGGCAATGATATGGAGGCAGTCTCAATACACGATGGCCATGCAAAAGAGCTAATCTATCTAATCTAAATTATATCATATCATAACATACCTGTATACTTTATCTGGTACATGTTTCTTGGCAATTTCTAACAATTCGAACTTCACACTAGGCATTGGAAACTGTATATTCCTTTCTTTTAACCAATTAATCAGAGAAACTTTGTTCCAACTTGCATTTGGTATTCTTTCGAGCAACGTTGAATGGTACGACGCATTGTCCATTATTATTAATGACGGTTCTTCTAAGCTTGGTAGAGGCTGATATTCAAACCATCTTTCAAAATTATCAGCATTCATTGAATCATGATAATCGCCAGATTTACTACCACTTTTAAATATCAAGCTACAGTCATTAATAAACCCATTTTCAGAACCCGCATGAAGAACACTGTGTCGTACACCTTCACCACTCTTCTTTCTGACTGCCTTATCGGTACCATCCTGCCAGCTTTTGCGAAATCCTCCTTTGCTGAATATCCAAGTTTCATCAAGATATACAGGATTGAGACGACGAGAATCACTTTCATTTTTTTTAAATCTCATAAAAAACATAATCTTTTTCATGTAACATGTGTGTTACGTCACCGATGGTACGTAATATTTAGTTTGGCAATCCTATCAACATTTTTGTAATTGATTTCTGTATCCATATCGACCATGTTTGATTAACGTTTGTATTGAAAAAATAAATAAAAATACTTTTGAAACTGTCACGAATCATTTTGAACAAAACACGAATTCATCTATACAGTCCATTGCACGATCCCACATTTTTGGTCCTTCGAGCCGGATACCAGGAAGGCTCGCTACGATAATTCTCGTCGTCGTCCCCGCTGGAAGGTTGGTCACCTACAAAGGTAGCTGCTGTACCAGAGGTAGGTTAAAGATCTTTACCATTGGAAAGTGAGTTGGTTTAGATATTACATATTTCTTCTTTGAGGTCACATACATATCATACATTTCATCATAAAATTGAGGCATTACCATATTGTTTTAAGTTATATTTGACGACATAATGGCACCAGATACAACTGCGGAAAAATTAGAAATTTAGTAAAAAGGAGGTCAATCCTTAAGGGTCAATTAACACGTTTTGAGTCATTTTTAAATTCTTTTGATAATGTTGATATAACTCAGCTTGAAATTCGCCTTAAAAGGATAGAAATCGCGTTTGAAGAATTTGAAACAATTCAAACAGACTTAGAATTACTAGATAGTTCTGAAGAAAGTTCACGTACTGAATTTGAGGATAATTATTATAACCTTATTGCGAAGGCTAAAATGCTGATTTTGACCGTAAAACCGAGTGTTTCAGAAAACAGTCTAATTGAAAATGTCTCGCCCAATAATTCAAATTTAAAGTTACCACCTATTCGTTTACCGGTTTTTACTGGCGATTATCAAACTTGGACCACATTTCACGATACATTTAATCGATTAATTCATCAAAACGAAAATCTACGGAACGTAGAGAAACTACATCATCTTAAAACTTGTTTGAAGGATCTCGCACTCAAATTAGTTGCCAATTTAGAAACTACAGATGATAATTACAATATAGCATGGAATTTGTTAGTTGAACGATTTGAAAATAAGCGGTTAATGATTAATAATCATATCAAAGACATAATTAATTTACCAAATTTGACAAGAACATCACCAACGGTACTCAGGGAATTGACAGACAATGTTCATTCTCATGTTTGTGCGCTTGAGAAACTTGGTTTAGAAAGTAAGGCATGGGAGTGGGTTCTTATCTACATTGTATCTTCTAAATTTGATCATGCAACTAATCTTGCTTGGGAAGACTCTTTGAATCCCAGTGAACTACCAACTTACCAAATGTTCAAAACTTTTCTTACTAAACGATCCTTTTCATTGGAAAATGCCGCTAATAACTCACTAACACATAAAGCATCACAATCATATTCTAAGAACCATTTTCATTCTCATCCCAAGCCCATAGCCACTTTGTCGGTTACAGAAAACACTAATCTAATGTTACACACAATGTGTCAGTTGTGCAAGCAGAATCATTTTATATATCAATGTCCTGAATTTTCTAAGTTATCCGTTGAACAACGTTATAATCATGCAAAAACTTTTAAGTTATGTACTAATTGTTTACGACCTGGTCACAGAAATCAAGACTGTAGGTCTGGTCAATGTAAAATCTGCAATAAGAATCACAATACACTGCTTCACAAGAATAATCAAGTCAATCAAATGCAACTTCCACACAATAGCCAATCACACGATTCTAATCTTTCATACAATTTAAAATCTAACCAAGCACCGCGCACTACTCAAGGCCCCAAACTAACAGAAAACATAAAATGTTTATCACCCGCACAGTCAAATTCCAAATTATCAACTGACATAACACAACGAGACATGACAAACGTTCAAGAAGCTTCTCAAACTTTACATAGTATTTCAGATTCGCAAAGACCGTATGTTTTGTTATCAACCGCTCAAATATTAATTCACGATAAATACGGAAATATTCATGTGTGTAGAGCTCTTTTAGACTCTGGATCTCAAAGTAACTTAATAAGTAACAGTTTATGTGAAAAATTAGGCTTGGATAAAGTTGATATACTTACACCTATTATAGGTGTAAATCAAATCATAACAAATATTAAATACAAGGCTAAAACTCTTATTAAGTCACGAACAAGTGCGTTTATGAAAGAATTATCATTTTTAGTTTTGCCAAAAATAACTGAACGGATTCCTTCGTTTGATTTTGATATTAATCTTTTCCCCCTAATTAATAACAAAACTATTAGCTTAGCAGATCCAAATTTTAACTTAGCTGAAGATATTGATCTCTTGTTAGGTGCCAATATTTTTTATGAATTACTGTGCCCAAATCAAATCAAATTAAGGAATTCAAACCTCATCTTACAGGAAACCACATTAGGTTGGATTTTCACGGGTACTATATATTTGAATCATCTAAACGATCGAAATATTTGTAATTTTTCACGGGAGGCAGATACAAATGTATCTAATGAAAGCTTAAATGAACTTTTAAAGAAGTTTTGGGAAATCGAGGAAGTTCCCAATAAACCAATTTTATCGCCCGAGGCACAATTAGCAGAACAATATTACAGTCAAACCACGACACGCGATAGTAATGGTAAATTCATAGTAAGATTACCTTTCTCATGTAAATTGGAAACTTATGGTGATAGTTATGCAACTGCCGTAAAACAATTTAATAGAATTGAAGGCAAGTTATCGAAAAACGAGGATTTGAAACACGATTATATTCAATTTATGAATGAATATAAGAATCTTGGTCACATGACTCTTATATCAAATGCTGATGTTAATACGTTTCTTAACCAGCCCTCGTATATACTTCCACATCATGCTGTAATAAAACAGACGAGTACTACTACTAAATGTAGGATAGTATTTAATGCCTCCAGTCGTACTAATATTGGGGTGTCATTAAACGATACGTTATTAATAGGATATAGTGTACAACATACTTTATTTTCTATCATTACTAGATTGCGTTTACGTAAATATGTACTTAATGCAGACATAAAAATGATGTTTAGACAAATTTGGATTCACCCAGACGATCGTCGATATCAAATGATTTTATGGCGCGATAATGAACATTCTAATCTTGACCTGTACACACTAAATACTGTAACTTACGGGACAGCTAGCGCACCATTTCTAGCAACACGGACATTATACGAATTAGCGACACTATTTGAAGGACAATACCCTCGAACTTGCCAAATTATTAAAACTTCAATTTACATGGATGATTTGTTAGTTAGTTTAGAAAGTTTTGATGAGGCTTTAGAAGTCTTTAGAGAAATTTTTACAATATTTGAAAGTGCAGGCCTTCAGTTTCGAAAATGGTCTTCAAATGATCCATGTATATTAAAAGAAATCCTCAAGTATAATAACAATGACAATAGTGACCGATTAGTAGAATTTCACGACGATAAGGAATTAAAAACCTTAGGCGTAGCGTGGAAGACTGACACAGATACTTTTAACTATGCGGTAAATTTAGATGTTCGACCAAACGCGTGTACAAAGAGGATAGTTTTGTCAACCATCTCTAAATTGTTCGACCCCCTCGGTTTAGTCGGTCCTATTATAATTCGCGCTAAAGTTTTTATGCAACACCTATGGCGAAAGGGTATTAAATGGGATGATCCTTTGCCAGACGAGTTACGTCGTTGGTGGAATGCATTTTTAAATCAACTTCGTGAAGTTAGACGCATTACTATTTCACGACAGGTTTTATGTGATGAACCTCAATTAATTCAAATGCACGGATTTTGTGATGCAAGTGAAAGTGCATATGGAGCTTGCATCTACTTAGTTTCAAATGACAGAACCGGGAAAAAACATAGTAATTTATTATGTGCTAAATCTAAGGTTGCTCCTCAAGCTAAATGTACTCTACCTCGTTTAGAACTTTTATCTGCCGTTTTGTTGGCTAAATTAGTTGCCATAATGCAAACCGTACTAGATATTAAGGTTCCAAGTACTACGTTCTACACTGATTCGACTATAGTCTTATCATGGCTACGTTTAGATCCTAGTACATTGAAAACATTTGTAGCAAATCGAGTAGCTAAAATCATAGAACTTACTGACATGGGTGATTGGAAGCATGTAGTCTCGAAGGATAACGCAGCAGATGTTATCTCCCGAGGTTTAACTCCTCAAGAACTGTGCAATTCTGATATATGGTGGCACGGTCCAAATTTCTTACTTGAAGATGAGGACGTGTACTCGACTACACCATTACCGAAACAATCATTAGAACAATTACCCGAAATTAAACATTCTCAAAGCGTAATATTAACATTAACTAATGATGACTTCGATATATTTAATAGATTTTCTTCGCTCAGTAAATTACTAAGTATAGTCTCTTATTGCTTTAGATTTAAACTTGTAATCAAAAATAAACAAAAATTTCAATCCCTAGCACTTACTCCAACTGAATTAGAAACCACTTTAATGCATCTGATTAAATTATCACAGGCTCAATCATATTTTGAAGAAATACGTTATTTAAAAACAAGCGGCACATTAAGATCTACTAGTAAACTACTTTGTCTTAACCCATTTTTAGATAATAGTGGTACCCTTAGAGTAGGCGGGCGTTTGAAAAACGCTGATATAGAATACTCGCAAAAATTTCCAATAATTTTACCCAAAGGACATGCATTAACGCGGCTCATCATTATGCATGAGCATATTAAAAATCTTCATGCTGGTACACAAAATTTATTGGCTATAATGAGACTTAAATTTTGGCCTATTGATGGAAAGACTGCTATAAAGGGAGTCATTCGCACTTGTATAAAATGTTTTAAATCGAATCCGAAAACTGCAAAATTTTTAATGGGAAATTTACCAGTTTCACGTGTTACACCAAGTCGGCCATTTTCTCGTTGTGGTTTGGATTACTGCGGTCCAATTTTGATAAAAGACAGTACTCTACGTAAGCCAAAGTTAGTAAAGGCATATATTTGTATATTTGTTTGTTTTGCTATCCGTGCAGTTCACATTGAGTTGGTGAGAGATCTTAGTACTGACAGTTTTTTGAATGCCTTAAAACGGTTCATCTCACGTCGAGGCAAACCATTTGAAATTTTTTCCGATAACGGAACTAATTTTGTAGGCGCACGTAATCATTTAAATGAGTTATATAATTTGTTTTGTAATGCTGATCATAATAAACGAGTTTTAAATTATTTAGGGAATGATCGAATCCACTGGCACATGATACCTACCCGATCTCCACATCTAGGAGGGTTATGGGAGGCAGCAGTTAAAAGTGCTAAATTTCATTTGAATAGAACATTAGGAAATGCCTTAGTTACATATGAAGAAATGTATACTATACTTACACAAATCGAGGCGTGTTTAAACTCTAGGCCTCTTTCACCTTTATCTATAGATCCTAATGATACTTTACCTCTCACACCCGCTCACTTTTTAATTGGAGATTCTTTGGCCGCATTGCCTCAAGAAGATGTTCAAGGGTTTAATTCAAATTCACTAAAACGATATCACCGAATGCAGCAGTTACTTCAGCAGTTTTGGTCTCGATGGTCCAGAGAATACTTAACTACGCTACAGACCAGAAACAAGTGGCGATTAAAATCTGGAGTCGGTCCCAAGGTAGGAGACTTAGTCATTCTAGTAGAGGATAATGTACCTCCTTTACGTTGGCACATGGCAAGAATAGTCGAGCTGCACCGGGGAAGAGATGAAATTGTACGAGTAGTCTCAGTCAAAACTTCAAATGGCAGTGTATTGAGAAGATCGTTAGCAAAGGTGTGTCTACTACCAATCGAAGAATAGAAGTTTGTTTTGTTAATTATTATTATTTATATTAGTTATTTAGTTTGAAAGCTAATCTTTCAAGGTGGGCGGCTATGTTACGTCACCGATGGTACGTAATATTTAGTTTGGCAATCCTATCAACATTTTTGTAATTGATTTCTGTATCCATATCGACCATGTTTGATTAACGTTTGTATTGAAAAAATAAATAAAAATACTTTTGAAACTGTCACGAATCATTTTGAACAAAACACGAATTCATCTATACAGTCCATTGCACGATCCCACAATGTGACTGTTCCATCAGATATTTTCTGTTAGAAATGTTACAGCTTATACACTTGAATTTTAATTCTTTTAAAGCCCTACTGAATGAAGAAACTGATGTATTTATCCCATATTCATCTTCTCCATTGAATAAAAAATTAGCTATAATCTGAGAAACTGTTGTTTAAAAGTAGGAAGATTAAGTGTTCTTGTTTTTATTTTTTAGAAAATGCCTGTGGTATGGACTTTACCACAGATGCTGCAGCTCCTCCTCTACCTCCAAGAACTTTGCACAAACCTTTGGAGAGATGTCATGCCTTAGGAACTCCTTTTACACCTCCCGTAGTTTTAAGACAAAATAAACCTAGAAAAATTCAAAAATTGGAAGATACTTTCAATTTTGAACTAATTGATACCGATGAAGATTACAAATCTTTTGGTAAGTATTTTTTTTATAAAATTTTCGATACTTTCTTTCAAAATAAGTTAATTATTTTCCAGGAAATTTGATATAAATCTTTACCTAAAATGTTTTAATTTCCAATTAGCGGCGCTCGAATGTATGTGTGTACATTTTATAAGCAAGTTATTTTTACGAGCTGTTGTTGTATTTATAGATTAAAATGTTTTTAATGAACGAGCTGAGAATTTTTAAGCAACGGCACTTTTAATCGAATAGACTCCTAGGAAAAAATCTCGTAAATGTATTTTTAATTCTTTAATAACAGTTTGTTCCTTTACATAATTAACTTTTAATTTCTTTTGCAAGTTAATCTGAAAATAAATGAAAAATATTTTATATTTCAATGCAATTGTCTGAGAAATCTAATTAGAATTTCCCACAATTTTCAAGACGCAATATTTGTGATTTTACCAGACCGTTTAGATAAACTTTTAAGTTATTTGTTATATAATACCCGGTACTTTCATCTTTACTAATTTTTTCCGTTATTATAGGTACCACTTCGACCTCTTCAGCTTCAGACGTCGACATAACCACAAACACCAATAACAAAATAAAGGCCGCTTTAATAGAAAATGGCAAAAAACTTATTGGCTGTGATAATTATATAAGCACGGTCCTTAGCAAAAGCAAAGATTTAGAATCTAGTCCACAAAATACTCATTTAGGTAAGAAACATAAAATAACTAAATCTATATTTTCTACAATCCCTTTTCAAACGACGTTTTTCTACATCATTTACCACGAACAAAGTGGACAAATCACAATCACTTAAAGTACCTTATATGTATCTAAATTACATTTTGTTAAGATTATGTCACACTGTCCAAGTAAATTAAATAAATGTTTTTAAATTTTGTATTATCGCAAAAATGTGTTCGTAGAAAAAATATAGTTTGGAAAGCGCTTTACCCACTCCCTTGATTTGTAATTGTTTTGATTTTGTTGTTACAAACCTATGTGCTCATTGGAAAAGTATCGTTCTGTGTACTTGTTGCACAATCTATTATATTCCATTAATTAGTTATACTTAATAGTGCATATTCATTTTTAATCCTATATACGTACAAACTGTAAAGAAAAACCTTCATTTATACGTTTAATTAGGTTTTTAGAAGCAAATTGTTTTTAAATTACTATTAGATATTCTTTATTATTCGCGCTCATAAGCAGCAAATAGAATAATTACAAAATGGTTAAAACGTTGACAAATATTATCAATTAAAAATATTATATAAAACCTACCTTTAGTTTTAATGTTTTTCACCTCGGTGGGTAATCCTACTCGACCATTCACTGTTGGGTTCTAATTAACAGTGCTGTTCCTAAAGTGGCACTGGGAAACAGTGACAAAGCCTACACAGAACATGCGGAGAACACACAAAAAAATATATAAATATTTTGATTTGCATTTTAATAGACATTTGGCAATACATTTTATTTATCTGGATTTATTGGTACACGTCACCAATAAGACATTTAAAATTCTCCGGCTTCCTGTAACATCTGAACAGTAAAATTTCGCTAAATGATTAATTAAAAAAATATGATTACTATACCTAATTATTTTATTATAGGTATAGAAAAAAAGGATAGTCAGAGTTCAGTATCAACTCAAAGTTCCTGTTCGGGTTCAGGTTCGGGCTCATGCTCAACTGACATGGTAGATGGTGACACTAATATCGACCTGTCCAGCAAACCGCACAGACCATTGACCAGGGTAACGCAAGAATTAGAATCGAGTCAAGAAGAACCGTGTCATACGCCTTTGCACCGACCCAGAGCTGAGTGCAGGGAATTCATGATGAGACCGCAATCTAAGGCTTTACAAAGGGTGGCGAATTCGACAACAGTTCCATCAGATGCTCCGGTTTGTCCTCCAACGCCGACGCACCATTCGAGGAAACTTAGAACGTCGGATCTACGGCCTCCTAACCTCAAATCAAACGAACCGCCTGACGTTCGAGTTAACGGCGATGTACCGGCTGGTGTTACTCCTCCGAGGGACAGGAGCGAGGAAGAGCCTGATTTGGAGACTCTTATGATAAGGCTGAAACCGATTGATAGAGATGGAGCAAGGTAATTAATAATGTGCTACTATGGCTTCTTTTAAGGGGGCTCAATAGATCTTTTAGGTAGCAGTGTATTAATATATCATACATAATATCTCACCTCTGATAAAATAGAGTTATAACTTGAAAAACGTACATTACTAAATGTCACACTAATTGAGAACAGTGAAGAACAAATTGGCCTCACTGATAAACCGTGACATCTTGCCATCTAGTGGCGAATATGTGGAGTTACATATATGACTGTTTGAGATGGTACACCGTTTAATTTTGAGCATTTGTATCTATTTAACTCAAAACCCAAGTTTTTCAAGTTATAAACTCTATTTGATCGGATGTGCGAATATGGCTTTTATAGAGTTGAAAAAATGTGTGGGTAATAAATAGGATTTTTCTAATTAAGACATACAGGGTGTCCAGAAATTAGACGGTCATATTTTAACAGCTTAATCTACATCCTAAAATAGGAGTAAGAGTTCATATAAACATAGGTCCGAAAACGTTTCGTCTCCGATATACAGGATGTTAAAAGTGAAGTCCTGATGACATTTTAGGGTGCACAATTTTCAAGAAAAAAGCATTTTAAAATGTCATGATAAGTTCGATAAGTTATTTGAAAGTGCAAACAATAATTAGTAGGCCTGTGGAATCAAAAAAATTTTTTTTAGCCTTGGAAAACCGGTGACTAAAGAACTTTGGTTTGGTTGGCTTTGACCCAATAAAACGATTGATGAGAATTTATTTCTTTAACTGTCGACATTTAAACTATTTATTTAAACTAATTTTACCCTAAGCCCCCCTCCCCTATTTTACCCACCTATGAATATTATCAAAAAGTTAAAAATTTTATAAAAATATAGTGTTAATTTACTGTTAATTTACAGAAAACAAAAATAATGCAATTTTCTAAGGGAGGTTTCAGGACGCCCAACTTTAATTTTTACTTTAACAACCAACTTATTTCCATAACTAATAAATATACATATCTAGGAGTAGTATTTACTTATCAGGTCTCTTTAATGAAATGGCTCATTTTACTGCCAACAAAGGTAAACAGGCTATAGGTTCTCTCATTCCGATAATGTCGAAAGCTAAAATTAATACTTGGCACCCTAGAATTAAATTATTTGAGTCAATGCCCTTAGTGTTATGTTTAATTGTATTTCTGTTTGGGGCCTAAGATACTTAGATGTATTGGAAAGAGTCCAGTTATATTTCCTTAAAAAAGTTCTTTTAGTTCCCATCACTACTCCTGATGCAATAATCCGTTTAGAGACTGGAAGAGTAAAGTTTGCATTTAATATTTTTAAAATGTCCCTTAATTGGATACAAAAAATAATGACAATGGATAATCATTATGATATCCAAAGCTTTGTTTTAAACAACAATTGCGTTTGATCAACTCTACAGATATAAAGTATAACTGGATAGTACAGTTGAAAAAGTTCTTTGTTGATATTGATTGTGTTCATATATGGAACAATTTAAACCATCCTTCTTTTAGTTCATATAGAAAAGAATTGTTTTCCAAATATTTTACACATTTACATGATTCAGATGTTAGTATAGCGTCTCGCTATCCTTTTATGTATTTATGTAATTATCTTCCTACCTCTTGTGAACCAAGTACATATTTACTCTTTAAATTACCAATCCAGGTTACCCGTACTCTTGGTCAATTGCGTATGTCCAACCATTTTAGGGTTAAATTTACATTAAATGGTATTAGTTATGTTATTGATCCCGAACTAGACTGTACTGTGTGTAATACACATGAAAAAGAAACTATTTTTCACATACTTTTTGATTGCCCTATTTACTCTACAATGAAGCAAAATATCGCTTGTCTTGAAAATGTAAACTCATTGCTGCATACTTTACAAAATATAACAATTTTTGAAGCTAGGAACATTGCTGAATATATTTGGAATATATTAAAATTGCGCTCTTTTGTACTGAATGATTAATGTTGTTTTTTATATCTGTGCTCATTGCTGTAACTCAGGTTTAGAAGCAATAAATATTATTATTATTAACTGTACTTGTTTCTATTCTACTATTATTTTTTAGGCCATGGAGACCAGAAACGAATGGTGAGGCCAGCGGTGGTATGCCATTACCATTACAAAGGCTTAGTACTACTAGATTACCATCCATTCCAGAAAGAACTCATAGGGCTTTGATTTTAACTAACGTAGAAGGTAGAGAAGAGGACCCTTTGCCACCATGTAAGTTTTCAGAAATTGCTTGCAAGCAAATAAATTAACAAAAAAATTGGTGTGTTGTATTATCTTTGTCCATAAAAATGTCACTAGAAATGACATGGTGACATAAATGTAAGATGTAGGAGATAAATAGACAGATAAGACAAACACTAACCATAAAGGAAAGGAAAAACTTGAAAGTCTTGACCACAAAGTAATTTTATTGAAAAAATGGGGGCACGAATCGACTAGTTTCGGTCAGTGACCATCATCAGCCATGTAAGAAAGTATGTTGATGTAAATATATTGATTATAAGTAAAAACGTTAAAATTTGAAGTGACATCTAAGGGTTAATAATACATGAAGATTGAAAATTTTATGACCATCAAAATACTAACTTAGTACTTAAAGAGGTGAAAGAGACAACAAATATGTGTACAGTATTTAACAGTCAGTGGCAATGAAAAAATGGATGAAAACAATTTTTAACCAATATTTGAATGAGTTAATACTAAGTTATCGTTACAGGAAATTTAAAAATAGTTATGACACTCCAATAATAAAGAGCTGAAAGAGACTACAAATATGTGTACAGTATCTAACAGTCAATGACAATGTGAATTATTGGAGTGTCATAACTATTTTTAAATTTCATGTAACGATAACTTAGTATTAACTTACTCAAATATTTGTTAAAAATTGTTTTCATCCATTTTTTCATTGTCACTAACTGTTAAATACTGTACACATATTTATAGTCTTTTTTACCTCTTTAGGTACTAAGTTAATATTTTGATGGTCATAACATTTTTAATCTTCATGTATTATTAACCCTTAGATTGTAACTTCCATTTTTTAACGTTTTAACTTATAATCAATATAATATTTACATCAACATACTGATATGAAAATTATTTTGTTTAGTTATAAATTATGTATATAATTTTGATGAAATATAAAAAATTTTGTTATGACAAATCAATTTTGTAATGTATTAAAAAAAATTTTTAACTCACCCGATAACTTAACTCTTATTGCTTACTCTCAGGGTCCGTAGGTTCAACACAAATGTAATGATTTGGACTTTAGTTAGTAGGAAAATTCTTACCTCCAAGTTTAATTGATCTACTCGAAAATTCCCTCAACGTTTGGTGAATTTACATACAATAATTTTGAAAGAAAAAAAAATTAAAATATTAATTCAGTAACTATGCTAAAGGTTTCTTTCTTTTGCTTCTTATTCTTGTATTCGTCGACTTCCTACTATTTACGCCTCACTGTTTAATTTCCTTTTTCCCCTTGTACCCTATTTGCACCTCACTGCTTATTTTGCTTTTTCCTCTGTATCCTCTAAATCTGTTTCTGTCCTGGTGCTCTACCTGACTCTTTCTCCTTTACTGCTTTTAATAACAAAAATGTACCTTACTTTCCTTTTTAAATTGTTTTATTTATGTTTCAACTGACAATATCCTATACATATTCCATTCTTATAATATTTTTTTTATTCAATAATCCATTTTAATATACAATCCCAACTTTCCAAATTTTGATGTGACAATTTCTTAAAAATTTCTGACAATTCATAGTCGGCATCCTGATTTCTTTCTTAAAAATTAATTTTTCCAGGACCGACCTTACTCATCAAACGTTGATTATCAAATTATAAATTTGAAAACCACAACATGTAATACTTCTAATTTTGAATTAAAATATCATATCAATGCTTACTCACAGGTCTGATGATGGTCACTGACCGAAACTAGTTGCTTTATCCCCCACTCTACAATAAAATTACTTTTAGGAATTATATTTATCCAATTTATCCTCATGAACAAAAACCAAACAACGAACTGAACTCACAAGTGATTATTGCCTCTGCAAATGAAATATCATTGTATTTTCTATATGAAGTGTGATTCAAACGTGGCCGTTTTATTGTATGGTAAAAAATGCGAGAGAAAACAAACTCCCAGACACATGGCAACGTGTAACAAACTGATCGACAGCTAGTAGATAGCCTAGTTGTGTTGTAAATGTGAAGCAAATTTTGTATAAATTATTAAGTTTTAAAGTAGTACCTATGTCTCTATATTTTTATGTTTTTACATTCATTTAAGCTACCTAAAAATTTAAGTATTGCAATCTTCAAGACAAACAATTAAATAATGTATTTTAAACATTTTTTTGCATAATTTTTGTAGTGCAAGAAATTATTCTTTTTTCGATACATGGCAAGTCTATTAAACATTTCTGAAATTTTCTCACTGTCTGTTATTTTGAAACTATAGTACAATTTCTATATTCGTAAACCAAATAACATCTACAGTTCAACAGTTCTAAATGAGTTTGTTAAAAGTATTTTATTGTGTATGTAATAAAAAACTTAAAAAAAAAACGAAAAGTTCAACTTTATTTAATCAAAATATTTACAACACACAAAAGATAAGTATTTTCTAGGTTCGTCATGACCGACAAGGGAAAAGGAAACCATTTCCTTTTAGAATGATTTATACATGTCATTAATACAATAAAAACTTCACAAATGAGAAATAAGTCAAAATAATAAGCAATGAAACTGTGTTATCTCCCTCATGATCTAAAATAGAATTATTAATTTTGAATTTATGATACTTTTGTCGACTATACTCGGACAAAATATTGAAGAAGGTGATTCCTCCCTGTTCACGTACAACAATAATACTATACCAGAGCATAATGAATGGAATCACGCGTTTAAAACTGCAGAAGTTATCGGTATCACGTGCCAACTAGTCATAAATGCATGTTTATTGCCAAAATTAATTACGCCAGTGGCGTATAAAAACTATTGGCAAATTAAATGCCGTAATAGTAAATAATATTATATGAAAGTAGGTTGGTTATCTATTTTTGTAGTAATAATCATTTATGTTTATAATTTTGTTTTGTTTATTGTTAAAATATGTAAATATTATGCCAGTGGCGTAGAAACACTATTGGAAAATTAAATGGGGTATTACACTAGAACAAAATATTGAAGAAGGTGCGCCTTAAAACTGCAAAAGGTATCGTTATTATATCAAAATGCACTCTTCCAGTGTCGCAGAAATACTATATTGGCAAATTAAATGGGTATTTGTGAATATTACTAGATGAAAGTAGGTTGGTTATCTATTTTTGTTATAATAATTCATATATGTTTATAATTGTATTTTGTTTATTATAAAAATATGTAAATTAAGCTTGGTATCACTTACTTGAATTCTAAATTTATGAAGTTTCGTAATCCATTGATTCTGCAGAACTATCACTGGAATCGTCTTTATCATCGGAACTTAAAGTTATGACTAAAGGTCCAACTACCGTTTAGATCATACCGTCCAAGCGCCACATATTATTTTCTTCCTTAATTACATAGGAAATAGCATTCTGCCAATCTTCAGGTTTTATACGTTCTATACCGGTTTTTAATAAACTTTGAACGTCGGCTATTTTAAAAGTTTTATTTTCTCGAGCTACAAACCCTTTCACTTGCGCCCAAATTAGTTCAATAGGATTGAATTCGCAGTGATAAGGGGAAAGTCTTAGTACTGTAATACCACGATCACGAGCCATTGTGTCGACAACATATTGAATATATTTATGCCGGTGTTCCTTTATTAGGTCCATTAATTCCACTTTAAGCATCTCCTCAGTAAATGTTATTGCTTTATCCCGCAGCTAGGTTTGCATATCCGCTTTCCTACTGGACATTATCGGAATGCGTTTAACTCGTCGACTGTGATAAGAAGCGTTATCTAGTACAATAAGTGAATTTCGTTCTACACGCTGTAATACTTCAGTAAACCATTTTTCAAATAATTCCGCATTCATGTCCTCGTGGTAGTCTCCTGTTTTTTTCGATATAAACACAAGAGCGCTATTTTTCAAAAATCCACTGTCACTTCCGATATGGGTAACAATTAGGCGCTATCTTATACCTGATGGTGCTTTCAAACCTGTAGATAATCCCTCTATAAAAGCTTGGCGATGACTACTTACAAAAGTATGTTGCCATATCTTAGATACCGTGTGTCCAGCATTCACCTACGTTTCATCGAGATAGTATATCTTTTTTTGCGGCTCTAAACTCTTCTCGCCAGGACACTATATCTGACCTCTCAATTAAAATTGATTTCCTACACCGTTTGACATAACGAAATTTTAGGCCCTATAAAATTTTTCGTAAAGTTTCACGACTCATTAATGGAATTTCTTCGTTTTCTCTTAATTTCGTAAGAACAACTTTAAGTGTTAGGGCTTTGTTTTCGAAAAAAAAAAAAGAATGTACAATTCTTCGAATGATTTGTTTTCGGTTATCGTCCAATTTCAACAATTTTCGACCACGGGTATGTGTTTTAGGGGCTTCTAAGGAGCCTTTTTTGTCTTTTCGCGTACAATACGTTCAATTGTTGAAACAGATATTCCAGTTAAAAAAGAACTGCGATTTACAGCTTCATTTGTAGGAAGTGTCTGTTTCAGCCCATCATACACTTTCCATATAATGTTCTTTTCATCCTTTGGTAAGGGCTTTCGCCGACGTAATTGGGTTTCACTTGGACCCGCCTCTGAATCCATTACTATTGTAACAATATAATTCTACTATTAAATTGTTTTTATTAAATTTATAATGACACCAATATTTTACTATTTAATAAACTTTTAAAGTACCTACCTAATATACTACACAATAAATATAACTCCTCGAATATGCACTACCACTACCAAATTGTAAGGCACAAACATGAACACCTACTCGTATATCAGAAAAGAGCACTTATACAAAAAAGTGTTTATAAAATATAAAATAATTATCGTAAATAGTTAAAGCGATACAAATCTAACTTCGTCGAAAGGTAGTTTTCAACTGTCTTTGTGCCTGTGCTGACAATATTCAATATGTAACCCGTCTGTCGTTTATTTACTTGAAACACATTTTAAAACCATTAAACACAGATAACGAAGTCATTAGGGAATAAATATATTTATTTCTTGAAAACTATCAAAAACGCATATTTAACGCATCATCTTTGTTTAAATAAAGATGTTGACAAACAAATTTAATAAATTTTACTAACAAATACCTAATAAATAATAAATAATTATTTGGTATTTGATACGCCGCCTATGCTAACTCTGTCGGAATTTTCATTCATAGACAACAGTGTTGATCATGCATATAACTCACCTTCTCCAATATTTTGTCCGAATATAGCATCTTGTAATTGCCGAGGTTTTCTTGAATTTAAAATTTTTTTTAACATGTTTCTAAGTATCTAGTTTCTCTAATAGAATACCAATCAGTAATAAATGATCTTGAAAAATATAATTTTTCTTTTCTAGCTTGGGAAGCAAGAATGGATAGCCACGGGCGTGTGTTCTACATAGATCACGCTACTCGTACAACTTCCTGGACCAGACCTGGAGGAAGTACCAGCTCCGTTCCAACAGCTGGTGCCGACCAGCACAGAAGGCAACTCGATAGGCGATATCAAAGTATAAGAAGGACCATCAGTTCGAACAGATTGGAAGTCGTGGACGTATCTTCTGCATCTCCTGGCTGTAGATTATTGACGAGGCCGGATTTTTTTACCGCTTTACACATGAATCAGGTAGGAAATAAATGTTCAGCGTTTGGATTTTAAATACATTTTGTGTGAAAAATAGGGATAGAAAATTCCTCTTTATCATACATAGTTATCCATTTATTGCGACTGATTTTAAAGTTTAAAATTACTTCATCTGAATTGTAAATTATGGTGGTATCAGGTGAACTATGATACTTTTATGTATATGTGCCATTCAATTTCTTTTAAAATTCGAGGTGGCTAGTCAAAAATTGCTCACTAGTATGGTAATACCGACTAAATATTTTCTGTGGTATTTCTTACCCTAGGTACTGTCTAAAAATGAAGCTTGAACACTATTATGTTTGTACTTTGTAGTGGATTGAGCCAAAATTAGTCCTTTAATAGGGATAATCTTACATTTAAATATACTCTATTAGTGTGACGTGTAAGGCTACTACTGGCAATCCCACAATATTATATGGAATCCTAGATAATTCATTGCGTGTTTTTATGGATTTTATGTTCTTTGAGCATAAGAGTTTATTTGTGAAGATTTCAAATTCATTCGCAAGATTAAATAAAACCGATGATATCGATTGAATAGTGCACAGAGGTGGTATGTATATAAATAGTCATTGTTCAGGAAACCGATTTGAAAGTCTGACTTACTCTTACAAAAAAGATACGGTATCATTTTTTTTATTTAACCACACATGTCGTTCAAATTGTGATACCACATTAGTAGACCGTAAATAGTGGTTCAGAAAATAGTGAATTTATGCGAATACTATTATAATATTACTGATAATGTTCCATACAGATATATCACCTTATTTTAGTATCTAATTGGAACCAATTTATTTAAAATACGTTTCATCGCTTATAGTATTAACAGCACATTACGTCTGAATGGGTGACCGAACTTGTAGACAATACGACCATGAAACTGCATTGTCGCTATGTAAACCCAAGAGGAAGGAAGGCAGGCTAGAACCTAAGCCTGATTGGTAGGAGCCGGGTTGGGACCTAAATATGATTGGGGGAGCCATGTTGAAACCCAAGCCAAAATGTGGAACTACCTGCTAGAACCATTTAGAAGGGAGCAGAAGGATATCTGAAAGCGTGGAAAAACAATGATATCTGATTGATTTATAAAAAAAAATAGTCATTGCTATCACTTTTCTTTACAAACATTATAACATAGACAATATGGTTTTGTACAAAATTCTAACACTGAAAATGCAGTAATAGATTTGCTAGAAAAATGTTACTAACCAAATTAAGTAATTATGGTGTTCGAAGTGCTACCTTTAAATTGCTAAGCAATTATTTATCAAATAGAACACAAAGAGTAAAGATTGGAAGTGAAGTAAGGTTTACCACACAAGTAAAAATTGGTATTCCTCAAGGAATAGTCCAATACCTCTCTTATTGCACAAAAATATCACGCAGTTAAATAACTTAATCGGACATTTAATCTATAATGCTAATTATACAGTTCTACTCGTAACTGATATTAATTGGAATGAAATAAAAACTTCTACTCGATAACTTTTACTGCATTAGTCACAAATTAACCACAAGACATTACTATAAAACTACATAAACTAGATTGTAAAAATAATAAATGTAATTGTACAAATATTGAAAAATTTATCTACCATGAAATACCTAGGGGTTATTATAAATCAACATATTCTTATATCAGATCAGATAATACAATATTAGTAAGCTTTTAAGAGCTCTATTACAGGGTGAACCAAAAGTTACTAGGTGATTTAAAATTAAAATAACATTTTTGTTGTTTTTTTTTTTACTGAAATGTAGCTCAGTTGATGGAGTTTTTTTTGCATTACGTGTTAAAAACATCACGCAAATTAAGGACCATTTTCATGTTCATACAAAACTGCTCTTTCTATGCTATGCTCCATAACGGCTCTTAATATTCTTACTGTCATCACCTGAATTTCTGTTTCGATAATGTTCCCATTGCTGAAGTGTTCGAAGTTTATTTCTACAAACTTTTTCCTTCAGGTAACCCCAAAGGTAAAATTCGGGTGCTGTCAAATCTGGGGAACGTGGTGGGTATTCAATATCTGCTCACTTTGCAATTATTCGTCTTCCAAAACAAATTTGTCTTAGCAAGTTTATTGTGGCCCCAGCTGTGTGAGCTGTGGCTCTGCTTCATTTTGAATCGCCGGACGTAAAAGTTTTTGAATCATTTGTCTATATCGTTTTCCCGTAATAGTTACTGCATTGCCGTCGTCATTATAAAAAAAAGAATGGAGCTGTTACCCCACACCATACTCTACATTTGACAGGGTGTAGTTGACGTTGGTGGAGGGCCCTTGGAATTTTCGTACTCCATATTTGACAGTTTTGAGTATTAACAAAACCGTTTGGGTGTAAATGAGCCTCGTCGTTCATTATGAGATGATTTATGAAACGTAGTTCTTTTCTAGCAAGCTGTTGAAACCGACGGGAAAAATTTAATCGATGGGCATAATCCTGGGTAGCAATTGTTACACAAGCTGGAATGTGTAAGGAAAATAACCCAAATGTCTTAAAATACCCCCAAAGGAAGTTCGAGACAGCTCCAATTGCCTTGATCTTCTCCGGGTTGATGGCGTCTTTCTGTACACCCTCTTTTGCATTTTTAAAGGCAGAACGCGATCTTCCTGTTCGAGGCAAATCAGCAACAAAGCCCTATTCTTGAAGAAAATGGCGAATAATGTTGACTATTGTCATTTCCTATGGGCCATTTCTCATGGAAATATCGGCGATATGCTCTTTGAGTAAGAATAATAGAATGATTATTTTCTAAATAAAATTATACAGTTTTTAGTTCTTTTTTCACCGTGAGTCTTTCCATTTTCAAACTCTTATGTATGTACTACAAAAGTCTGAAAAGAAATAAGAAATATTTATCTGGAAAAAAAATTGACATTTTAAAATCAACTAGGAACTTTTGTCCACCCTGTACATCAATTCTAGATTCTAAAAGATATTTTATGATGTACTGCAATGGTATACCGTGATAATCACCCTCTATTTATGATTGTTAAGGGTAATACGTTATAAGCCCGTTACCTAGAGCTTTACGTATGAGCACGTAGAGATCAGGTAACGGGCGTGTATCGTACAATGTTTTATGATATACTGCAATTTACTACGTTTTACAACCTTAAATAAAATGTTATAATTTGACACCATCATTACATATTTCCGAATGTGACTTACAATAATGACGCTTCAGGTAACCATTGTTAAAATTTTTATGGGCTAGCCCGTTATGACTCCCTTAACAACTTTAAACAGAGGTTAGTCACTACGGTATAACATATCATTATATCATAAAATTTTTAACAACAGTTATGATTGAACTGTCAATTGTAACTGAATTGTAGTTATTTTAAGTCACATTCGGAAATGATGATGTCAAATGATACAATTTTATTTGATTTTAGGTTGTAAAATGTAGCAAATTGTAGTATATCCTAAAACGTTGTATAATACACGCCCGTTACCCGATCTCTACGTGCTCTCACAATCATATAACGTGCTTGTTGGTGCTCGCACATTAACGACCGTGCCCGCATTTAAAGATCTAGGTAACGGGCTTATAACGTAAAATACTATTACTTTAAAAAATTGATAATTCTTTATATTTATCTAGCCGAATCAATCCTAAGATATTATATTACTGCATGGGGAGGCACAGTTTAAAATTATGTAATGGATTTTTACTAATACGTTGATCAATTTTAATCATTTTATTTTAGAGAGTTGAAATTAAAAATCCACCGGGTTCCTGACATACGTTTCACTGACCATTTCTAATTTACTCATGTCATTTGACCTATATAAGTGTAAAATCTTCGTAAATTATTTATCCTTATTTAATTTGTTTTACAGGAGGCTTTAGCTTTGTATAACAGAAACCCAACTTTGAGGCACATGATAGTAAAAATCCGGAGGGATCCAAACACTTTTGAAAAATACCAGCACAACAAGGAGTTGGTCAGTCTAGTCAATTTATTTGCTGACGCAACTCAGGAATTGCCCAACGGTTGGGACACCAGAAAAGATAGAACTTCAAAGGTAAGGAAATTATTACAAAATATAAAAATTCATTTAATTTAAATAGTATGTCGTAATAAATGTGTGTAGTTTAAGAGGTTTTGGACGGTTAAGCATAATTTTTTAATCGGTTTAGCTTGAAAACAGAATTTTAATTTGTAATTTTCTGAATTCAGGAAAACGAAATTACGTAAATTACGATTTTTACAATCTTCAAAATTAAAAATTCTGTTTTAACACTAACTTTAGTATTTATTCTACATATTCGGCCTAAATTTTTCTTGGGTATAGTACAAAACTATAAGGAGCAACAGAAATAAGAATATTCATATAAAGCGAGAATAAGAGAAAGTAGAAAGCGTTAGCAATCCCACGATTCAGACAGATCCCATCCGTCGACTACGACATGCAAACAGAGTGGGATTTAAGGCGGGCGTGCTCGCCCTTTATAAAGCTATCGCAGTTCTTCCAGTAAATCGACAATACCCAAGAAAAATTAAGGCTGAATCTGTATGTTTATAGTTTCTTTACTAACATATTCCCTTTTTCCTTATTCATGCTTCCTTTTTGGAATGGAATAGCAATTTTTCATTGATCATACTAACAAGAAAACAACGTACATGGATCCGAGATTGCCACTCGATCTTTCAGTACCTAGAAGGGTGTTAGAAGACGCACAAGTAAGTATGATTTAAGCTTTTTACCAAAACAAGAATATGCACATTTTTTTTTATTAATAATACTAATTTTATTTTAAGTAATTAATAATTATTATTATAATTTTTAGCAAAAAATTTATTCTTTCTACTACTTTAATGTTGTTAGGAATGTGTCTTGTATTTCAACTATATTATGTATAAACTTCTTCTATTCCTTCTTGTTTCTGGTCATCCTATTTGCTTCTAAATAGCTCTTTTCTTTTGTAGTATATTGATTATTTTATTATTCCATGTTTGTCTAGGCCTTCCTCTTTTTCTGTACTCTTGATGCCCGTATACTTCTGACTGGATTCGATTTGTCCATCCTAATTAAATGTCTTTACTATTCCAACTTTGTTCAATAAATTCAATAGATGATATTTCCAATTCTTTTCTTATGTATTTTCTTCCCATTCTCTCTCTTTATTTTTTTTACCCTTTCAAGCTTCCTTTGCTTCTTCTAAGGAGTTACGACAGGCTCATTCCAATACACCTGTGGTTCCAGCCTAGCTGCCCCCAATCAGGCTTGGATTCCAGCCTGCTTGCTCTTCTATGGGGTTTTCATGGCTGGCACTACATCCGCATTGGCTTATATCATCATAATTTTAATACCCTACTCTTTCCCATTCATTTAACTCATTTCCACCGTCTTGATGGGCCTCGAGCTCTGCGGGTTTGGTAACCCATCCAGACTGTGACTGGTCCCATATGGCTGGATTATGATCGATGCTTTAAATACCTTACAGAGTCGCCAGCGAGCGACCGACTATCTCTTTAGATCACCCATCGTAAGCTTCTCAGAAACTTAATCTCAACAGCTTATATCTTACCTTTTTTGTCTTTCATTCAACATTCATGATTCACAGCCGAATATACTGGTCTGAATATCGATTTAAATACTTCAGTTTTTGTTTTCTATTTTTTCTTACTTTTTCTTACTTTTTTACATAGGCATTTATTATTAATCCCATAGTAAGGTTTGTTTAACTTTTTTTTACCTCTGCTTCTTGGGTGTCTTAAGTTTAGTCCCTATGCATTCAGAATTGCAAATATGTGAAATGCTGAAATTTTATAATTGACTATGGTGTTTGAGTAATGGCTGAAAATATTCATACCTAAAATGGCAGCACCGCAAAATTTGAATTTCGTGTCGGCATCTTCCTACCTACTTACCTCAAAATTTAACGTCTATTTATTTAGTCGTGTCGCTATCTTGCTACCTTCCTGTCTACTGTCCTCAAAATTTAGCATTTATTTATTTGTGGTTGTATTCCCTGTGGATTTTTAAACGGTATTGGCCTTATTTATTGTACCAATGATCAATCATTCTAAATACGAAATAGAACGTTGATTAATACAAAGAGTAAACATATTTACACAATATTTTAATTTTAATTATATTTTTAACAAAATACATATTAACATTCATTTGCAGATTTGGACAGTGAGAGTAGTCTTATAAAAATAGAGTATATAGGTTTACATTAATAATAATAATAATTTGGTTACATACCTTTAAAATACTTTTTTAAAACCAGCAAGTAATATTTAAAAAAATAATAAAGTGCAACTATAAAATATCTTAAATTCAATGCCAGAATTGTTTTTGTAAACAGTTAACAGTCATTGGAATTCAAATTATGTTCACACTATTAATGTAGTATTGCTCCTAAGTATTAAAAAGTATTCACCTCTTCTATATCCGTATATGCCATCTTCAGATACAACTTATCCATCATTATCTATTTTAACTTCCTATGCTTATCTACTATTGTCATAGCTTAATAATGCAATTAACCGTTTCAATATTTTAAATATGAATGACGTAATTATACATCGTTTTTCTTTTGTTTCAGGCTCCAACGCCACCTCCTCGTCCAACCTCATCCACCGCCAATACTTTACCGCCGTGTAACATCCCCGAAGTACCTGTGGCTTACAACGATAAAGTGGTGGCTTTCCTCAGACAACCGAATATCTTTGATATCTTAAGGGAACGACATCCTCCTGTGGGGAATTCTTCTTCTCTCAGAGACAAGGTTAACGCCGTGAGGGTAGATGGTACTAGCGCACTGGACCGATTTAGCCATGACGTTCATTTAACGATTTTGCTGAGGTGAGTCTTTGATTATAGTTTGTTTTATTTGCGTTCTGATACATGGAGGTTTTTATATAAAATTGGATACTGCAGATTCCAGGTTTGTTCCAACAGAGCGGAAAAGCTGTACGTTGTACCGTTACGATCTTGCGCAGTAGTTCCAAATAAGAAAATGAAGTGACTTACATGCTCTACATATCTTCTTCATACTTGCATTGTGTCACACGCGTCAAATACCTCTTATCCCTTGATAAACTTTTATTACATGGCAGTTCTATAAAGACAAAAGATGTATCACCTCGTTGCTAGGTATCAAATATTTATTATTATTCCGATTTGGGCTTTTTGTTACACACGACATATCGTTCATTTTACAGATATAATATACGTCCTCCAATTAATTATTTCTAAATTTATTATGGGATCAAATTATAATTAAAGATCCCACAGCGTTCCAACTAATTTCGGACTGGCTTTTTTTTCGGTTTATTTGTTAGTAGATATACCAACTTTTTTGCCCTTTTTTTTCCAAAAAAAAAAAAAAAACGAAATCTTGATAAATGACACGCAAACTACTATATTTTGACTGAGATTTTATGGTACCATTAGTTACAAGTGCATTACACCAGGAGGCAGCACCTAACGTGGCGTTGTAACTTCTAACTTTGGTAAATTTTAAAAAGCTCAAATTTGGGTATTATATTCAGAATAGTGCTATTGAGGAATTTGACATGTAAAACTCGTTGTTTCTGCAACTAATGAGGTGTACGACGACCACTACCGAAAATCATATTCTGAATTATTGTTTTTTAAATGTCGAAGTACACAATTCCGCACACATCCATAAATATTGTGGAAATATTCTACACAGTAATTCCACACTGTTTAGTGCATCCAATTGTCTTATAACCTTTAATATGAATGAAAAAAACAATGTTACAATTTAAGAACGTATTTAATTAAATATAAACATGAAATAATTCATTCATTACTAGAAAAATTAGTTAATTTAGAAAAAGACATAGAACTGAAAAATCTGAAGCTTCTACTAGCAGAATATCTATTTAAGAAACAACACATGAAAAAAAAACCATTCAATGTCATGATTTACCACCTTTTAATATTTCTAATTGTAATGTTGTAAATATTAATTCATTGAAATTATAGAAAAATTAAATTAATAGTTTAGTAAACTATTAAAAAAATAGTGATTGGTGGTTTGATCATTGTAATCGTAGAAAAAGTAGTGTGCTATTAGTGCAGAAAACCTATTCCAGGCTTGTGTTTCACACATCATGTAAAAAATTTAAACTTTGTGCACTTGTTGCACAATATACTATTTAATGATTTTTTCTTTCGTGTTTTTTGAAACAACTGCAATTAATGAAGTTTTCCACTCTACAACACTTTTGTGCCTCGTTTTATGGACAAGAAATTGAGTTAGATTCAATTATTGTCACATTATGTACTGTTTACTAATCTAACTAATAAAATATTCTTTGAATAAATTGTTGGTTTTCATGACATATTTCTATGTTCTGACTTAGTGTCATATACCTCCAACATGCCTCTATGAATAATACGACTAACAAGAGTTAAAAACACTATGTACACAGTGTTGTTTACATTGTAAGTTTATTGAACATAGTGTTATATTTTTTGGCTAACTTTTATTGTGACGTCACTAATACATGGTGTAGTATAGGTCTCGATTAGCTGAGTTTAAAAATATAACTTTTATCAAACTACACTATGTCGACATAGTGCAGTTTACTTCTAAGGTACCTGTCACCCGACGATATTGTATAATTATATTTAAAGAACATACCTGTAATCATTAGAAATATCTACATTTTGAGCTATTTCGTGTGGAAAATCATATTCCTGGAACATCTCATCATTATATGATTTCGAGTTGCTGAATGATGTGAAGTATATCTTAGTAGTACCAGGTATATCACCCCACTACTATTTTCATTACTGGTATTCTACAAATATGCATTATAGTTTAATAAAGTTTCAGTTATTCACAAATACACCTGTACGAAAAAAAAAAAAAAATCTGTGAAGGATAGGATGCCTGCTGATGATTTTCCTTTTCTTTATTATAATGTTGATATTTCTGTTTGAATAATAAAGCACAGAATTTTTAAGAATCACTACTTTCTTTGGTTTGACTGAAAAAAAAATATTTTAAATAGTTTAAGAGGTCCCAAATTTAACCAAGGTACAGCGTTTCACACTTCTATATTCGTCTACATATATAAAATCAGCCTCAGTAAAGTGTGCACTTCATACTACATTATGGGTACTAAGTTTTTTAAATCAAGATTTCTTCCTAAAGCGCTCATCCAACTTAGGTACCTATTGCTTGTCAACCTAGGGTACAAAAATAATATTATGAAATTGCCATAATTGTAATATAATTGGTAAGGTTAGAACGTTGTAAAGGTGCGTTTAGTCAGCCTAATTTTGTTTTAAGCATTAAAATAAATATTAACATAAATTTAAGGAGTTTAAAACAAAACTGTTTATACATAAAATATACTCATAACTAACAAATAATTAAAAATGGAAAAAAGACATGGTATCTGTTAACAAGCTCACAATTATTATTAATAAAAAGATCTGGAAACAGAGTTTTAGATGTTCGAAAGTTAATGAAAATGTTTAAACTAAATCAAGCTGACTAACCGCACCTTTTAAAACTCACGAGGATATAGCTGACTAATTTTGCAAATATATTGCACGATTCGAAAAATGTATTTTTATATAGGTAATTAATACGATAAATAGAATTGAACTTACTGGTATAATGGCGGTTTAAGCTGGATTTATAAACTACGTTCAGTTAGCGTTTAGTTCACGCTCACAGGTATCCCAGATCTCACGATTTATCATGAGATCTCACGATTCAGTACTTACTCTCACGATCTCACGATAAAGCGCCAGATTCTCACGATATTTTTTAACAAGTTGCTTGCAGAAACAAACCTTCAGTTTTTATATAAAAGAGATTCTTTTTAATTAATCAAACAATTGAATTAGGCTGTAGAGTCCGACCCTGAAACGTGCTAATGCGTTGGCCGAAACATGACGGACCACTAACACTTGGCAGTCCCCAGCAAGTGGTCGGATACTTTCCATAGTTGGCCCTATCGATATTTTCCAATAGTCTCAAAAGTTACTATCAATAGTACTATCGAAACTATACCAACCTTGATTCAACGGTTGATACGTAGTGAAATAAAGTAATACATTTTATTTATACTAAAAAAAATATTTATTAGTTAGGCCAATTTTCAATACAGATTTAACATCTAGTGCTGAATTGCTGAGTGCATTCTTATAAATTTGGTTTATTTTTAATTTTAGTTTTTTTGAATTCCGTGAAAATAAACTTGAAAACTACTAAAAACATGTAATTTTAAACTATCGATGATTACTTACAACAATCGATAGTTTTCGATAGTAATACACTATCGATAATATCGATAATGCTATTGCTAATTATTTTTGTCTTTATCATACGTGTTAGAGAGGTACTGAAATTTGAAAGTCTGCCATTCCCTGCTCTTCGCTCGAACAAAGTACATAAAAATCTAAAATACTATATCTATTTAAAATAACCAAAAAAGGTTGACAGCTGTGTGCACGTAGTTTAGATTCAAAAGGAAAGACTTGTATTTCGTGCAAAACTTTTTAATTAATAAATGCAAAGCGCTTTTGGCATTGTGCCATTATCCACCAAGCGAGGATGACTAAGAACTAAACTGCGCATGCGTAGTACAATCTCACGATTTCTCACGATTTTTTTATGATCAAGCTCACGAATTTAGGCTCAGTACATCTGGGATCCCTGCACGCTCAGTTCGAGTTGGTGAGTTCGCGCTGGACCTAATTTATAAATTCGTTGACCGTTCGTCGCTGCGAATGTTGACATTTAATTTGACAAGACATAACCACAAATTCCACAAAATGAATTATATTTCGTTATTTTGTTTTACCTATATTTGTAGATGTTATTGGTTATAATTATAATAATTATAAATTCGTTATAATTTCGTATCCAAAACAAACCTACTTTGTCATTTTAGAATCGCGTTGACGCATGCGTGGTCAAATAACCAGATACGTGTTTTTCATTGGATCGACGTTCGTAGCGTTCGTAGGCGAACGGCTACCATGTAAGTCATACGCAAGCGCACGAACCTTAGAGTACAGGACTTTCAAAATAAATATCCCCCATTCGACGATGCATGGATGGCTTAAAATTTTCTCGCGCTTGTATTGTTACTAGCGTTCCAGTAACAGTTGCAGTTCAGCGGTCTTGTCTCGAAAACCGCTTCAGTCCTTGCGAACAATCTGTTGATTTTGGCAACGGTATCGTAAGAAATTCCAGTAACCTGATGCGTAGATATTTCATTATTTTCAAATAAGCGGATAATTTCAACTTTTTCTCAAATTGTAAGAACTACTCTTCGGTTTTGTGCCATCTTATTAACAGTTAAGTAACACTGCTTGACTTATTAACAGTTCGTATGAATTACTAAATGTCAAACAAAAACTTTATCACTATCGAAAGTAGGCCTTTGCGCCTTGAAAAGTAACTGCAAAGTTGATGTTTTCTGCAAGCTGTCATAATTTGACATTATTGGCGCTCTTAAGCGGAAAGTAACTTTGGCACACGCCTAATTTTATTTATAGATAAAATAGAGCTAGCACTTATTTTAACACAGACTGTAGCCTAAATAAATATTTTAATTGACTTCATAATATCTTAAATCATCCAACCGTATTTTCCGTAAAAAATTGAATGAATAAATCACTAATTAATAATTACCGACATATAAGTACTAAAACAATTTTTTTTCTTTAAAGAGTAGACTTATGTCAAATAAACTTACAATATTATAACGAAAGAAGGTAACCCATTTCTAATAAAATAAAATAAAACAATTTATTTTATTTTGGTATGATCGTAGAAAAAATCTTGTGTGTAGTTCAAACAAACGCATTGCGCGGCAACTTTCTGTCTTAACTGCCAAAGTGCTACCTTCTGCTCTTAATACACAAATAGCTATTATTTCTGCACTCTTTGATTAATTTGCTCAAAAAAATACAGGTCATCATGCCAATGGTAACAGAGCGCGCATATCTTAGCAAAATTTCGAAAAAACCTAAATCGTATTATAAGGCAGTTGCGAGGATACTGAATTTCACGAACCGGTATGAAGGTGTTTGAAACGGAATAGGATTAGGGCATTTAAACTAAAAATTTAGAAATAAACAACCTACTAGAAAAAGTGACTTAAAATTAACATTTTTTTCTGCTAAAATCAGCTCATTGAAAATATTATTTAAGGGGAAGCCTCTTTTGTCCTCCAACACCGCACGCCAATAGTAAATAAAAATGTTCACTATGCCAAATAGTTGATTTTTCTAATATACAATCAACACCAAAATTTGAAGAAAATCGCATTATTAATAACAGCTGATATATTAGATGGATATTAGGCTATATTCATGAAAAGTGGGACACACTGTATATAACTATTGTGGCCTTAAAAATGAACAAAATCCATAACAAAATCATCCATTGATTCAATATTTCAGAATTAGGCAGTCACATATACACCACACCGTATTGAGTATTGCCTATATTCGGTACACATCATCATACATTCCAAACTCCAGCAGATAAGTGTTATGATTTACACTCCTTGTTTTATTTACTTATGATAAATGTGTAATGTAAACCCGATTTGAGATTTGTCTATTTAATTAACGCATCTAATAGGTTATTAACTCAATAAACATTTTAAAATCAAAAGTGCGTGGCATTGAAAAATTTAAAGCTTCCCACAGTGCTAAATTTTTAAATTTTATGAGTAAATATTTTTGGTAAACATCTACTTAAATCGTTCTGTTGTTCCTTTTGTGCGAAATTTTAAACGAAATAGATACGTTACGAATTTAATTTAGTAAACAAAGTGACCTTTGAATGATTTAATTAAAAAATTAACACAATATTCTCTGGACAAAGTCACCTGTATTTTTAAAAGCGGAATTAGTCAATATTGTCCGTAATATAATGAAGCTATTATATTATTTTATTTTTGGGTTTATTTTACGGAATATGTGATTTTGCTGTTTCTATCTCTACATTGTTTGTGTGTATCCATCTGTATAGGGCATGTACTTTATACCCAAATAATGCTGATCTAGGATTACACCCATGAAATCATATTTATACTCCAAGTTCCTGCTATTGTAACTCAAAGTTTAAATCCATATCCATTTGTGAATAATCTGTTTTGTCTTCATATTTCCTGTAAATGATTTCAACCTTTTCTAGCAAGGTTTATAATAGTAATTATCTGCTAAATCCTGGATGGTCTGTAAATATTTTGGTTCTAACCATTGCTTGTGATGTTTCATTTTTTAGCCATTTCCTTAAGATATCTTAAAAAAAATGGCTGTGAAACATAGACCACTAAGAAACAAGAAAAAGTCAAATTAGAATCATTTATAATGTGGGATTATATAGAAGAGCACTTAGGCCGTATTTATAAATCAATCGGACTTGACTGAGTCGTCCTTGAACGAAGATCGAAGTTCCCTTATAACTTCTCTAGAGTTCCAGGTGGTTCCTATGTTGTACTGGAATGTAGCGATGAAAATTATAGTCGGAACTCACCTAAGATCTGTTTATAAATACATACTTTAAGGTACACCTACTTTGAACACAAAAGTTTAAGAAGTAATGGAACAAAAATAAACTCAAACTGTAGACTACATCCTGTGAAGAGTAGGACTGGTAATAATTAATTAATTATATAAAACAAAAGAGACACAATTACAATATACAACAATAATAGAGGTCTCATTTATAAATGTGGGACCAAATGCTGTAAAAATTTGGGTAAATACCCTACATGTTCATGTCTGATAACCAAGCAGCCATCAAAGCGCTGAGCTCTTAACGTAATCACTTCAAAAATGGTCTAGAGGTTTCTAGAAACAAATAAATGAGAGAAAAACACTGTTATTCTTACTTGGGTACTCGGATAGGAGGAGGAGGAGGGCAGTGAAATTGCAGATAGCCGTCCCCTTCTAAGGGATCAGCAGTAGATTAATATTAGGATAAATCAAAAAACAATTGTGCAGTAAAATAATCAACTATTGGAACGATCTCTTGGACAGGCCTATATATTTTTAGGCGACTATAATCAGGAAAAATCGAAAGTCTGTATCTTTCTGAACAAGAACATGTTACGCCTAGTAGCAGGGATCGTTTAGGCCATTGCCTTTAAAGGACATCTTAGTAAACTTGGACTGATAGGAGATAATGAATACGGGTTCTTCTAGGAAAAGGTTGAAACCTCGATTCTTATTTTAACGGGATGTGTTGCACTACACAATTCAAGAGCACTATACTTGGGAGCATTAGATATGCATTATATCCAAATTCTAAACTTACTTAAGAAGATATGATAACAAGGTCGTTATAGACGTGGATACTATTTTCTTTTTATAATAATAATAATCATTTTGCCTTAGCGGCAAAAGGGACACACTAGACCTTTTAGGTCGCTCATAACAACAAAATAATATAACAAAAATGTGAAAAAGCTATAATTAACAACATAGTGTATTGTGGGTTGAGTTGAATTCGTTTTTGGCTAGGAGGATTGTCTTTATTACGTCAACCTGTAAGGCTACTAGTGACCAACCAAGCTGAGTGTGGTCGTAGGTTGTCTAGATCTAGATATCTTAAGACAATGGTAAAGCTTTTATGAGAAGGGAATAATATAGTTTACTCCAGATATAATGGGAGATGTAACTAGATTAGATTTAAAAGGAATTGGACATTATTTGTTCTTGTCTACTGCAACCTTTTCAGATCTATTGTGAGATTCCGTTTTTTTAGAGTATGTCATCTAGCTTGGTCTTTTTTATTTTATTGGACTTTGATAATGGCTCTCGCATGTAATTGCCTAATATTAGAAACCTCAATCTATCCAGGCCTTTACACTGGCCTAAGAACCTGTACAAAGTTGCTTCTTCTGCTAGATTGATGACACTCATGTGCCTACTTAGGCGACAGTGTCCGGTAAGAAGACCTATTATTATCCTAACGATTTAACGTTTTTGATCCAGTAGGTCTTTCGTGAACTTGGCCGATGATTCCTTAATTGTTTGGCCTGTTTCACTCTTGGATAGTTGTTCTACCATTCCTGAGACTGTTTTGTATCTGTTGTTTGATGGATGCCTTGCACAATGCCTTAGCAACTCCACAGAAGAGGTCGGGGCCTGTCATGGCCTTCTCGGGCTTATTCGTCGGCCTTTTCGTTGCCCTCATCTTCCTTGTGGCCTGACACACTAAGATCACTTTGTTTTGACTACTTAGTTCTGCCAGGTCTTCTAGACAGTTTTTCACCAGTCGTGATTTGATTTCTGGTGAGAGCTGCTTGGCTATCAGAGTAGATGGTAATAGTTTTACCTGATACTTGCTGATTTAATATTTCTCTTGCACAGTGTTGTATGGCTATTAGTTCAGCCTGTAACAATGTTTCACATTCTCCTAGACTCAGCGAAATTGTTGTTTTTTACTTGGGTCCACAGATTCCAGCATCGGCTCCTTAATTGGTTTTTGAACCGTCTGCGTCTGTATACCAGACGGAAAGTCCCTGTTTCCAGGATTCTCGGGCTGGTATTTGAATTTGAAAGTTTCTTTCAATTTTATATGTGGTTATGGCCATATCAGTAGTCATTCCTGGAATTTTATCCTTTTTTATTTGTATGGGTCGGCGCTATGTAGTTGGCTTATAGGGTTTTGTCGCTGCATTAGCCTGTGAATAATGAACCTGGTTTCTCCTTGTATGAAGATGTGCAGTGGCGTGGGGTTTAATAGTACCTCATTAATTCAACCTATTTTATTATAACTAAACCCAAAAAAATTTGAATCATTAGTTATATCAAATTTAAGTAAATTTGAAGTAATTTCACAAAATTAGATGTAATAATTTTCAATAAATTCCAAATCTTTGTTAATGGTAAGTTGGATATCAAGAATATTGTATTAGATGTGACAACATGTCTTGGCATTTTGTACGTTGTTTATTATGGGTGTACAACCGCTTACACATATATTCAATGATAAAATTATTTTGTAGATTCGTCCAATCCATACTTCACACCACATGTTTCTTTACTCCTGATTTACATCTGGACCATATTGACGCAGGTATCGATTTGGCGTCACAAATTTTGTATTTTATCTCCTGTTAATAAACCATATAAAGTAGGCTACGAATATTTAGGATTTTATTAAGAATATACCCTTAAGGATTCCATTCAATGATAATAGTTTTACGAACAATTGTAAAATATATATTTATTAATTTAGTACATTCAAAAGTATCTCAAGAAAAAATATTTAGACGAGAGAGGCATTGTTTTAGTTTATTTGCTTAGTTGATATATTTAGAGCAATTAAAGAATGTGTATTCCAAGCTATCTTATTATAACTCTTGCAAAGATTACTGCATATTACCGCAATTCAAGTATGGTAAATTCCATGTAATAATGATAAGTTAGTTATAAGTGGAAGAAGGCACCAGGACATGTTATTTCTGTGCATTAAGTTTGTGGTAAATGTCTACTAAAGTGGAAACTGAAGAATGGTAATTTATTACATTTGCTTATCCTAACAAAGGATAATAAAGCTGAATCAAATAAATGGATAGTGATTCTTATACATATAATTATTTATGTTGCCTCTAAATTTTTACGTTTCAAATTGTCTCAATGTTTAATGATACACCTTGTACAAGTTTCTACTGATCTCGATTATAAATATAGAAATAGTTTTGGTTGTAATGGTCGTTTTCTCAGTGAGTGGTCTCGATTTTTCTGACTTTCAGACACAAATGCGCTGATTTATTATAACTGGAGAATATATAAAACAAACAAAACCAAATAAATTTTCTTTTCAGAGTGGTAGATGAATAATTATCTCATAATTGGTACGACTACTACCATATAGAGTAGTCGTACTAAGGATTAAATCCGTAACCAATTATATTTTTATCTAGTATTGAAATAGAATCTTATCTACAGGAGGTTTTAAAAAGATGCGTACAGAGGTGTGATGAATCAAAAATAACGCCGATTTGCTTTATTAATTTACGTCAAAATGTTTTAAAACTTTTAAATATCTTGAACGTATTTCGAAAATTAAAGTATTGCTCTCCTTGCAGGTCCGTATCTTAATTATTAAGCATTTTCAGATACCTAGGTGTTCAGGTATTCAGATCTAATGATGGATAAATAGTCAATGCTTCTTTTTTATATACAGGGTGGACCACCAGCTTTATCGATCGATATCTCAATAATTGGATGTAAGTAAAATTTGAAAATATGGAAATTTCATAGATGCATTGAGGCCTATTCAGGTAAAATCTATTGGGCACTTTTGGTAATACCGGAAATAGATCTTAAGTCGTTTATTTTAAATACGACACTCTATAATTATTACATTTTTGTATTCTACTCAAGATTCTAGGCAGATTTTATGTATCATATCCTAAGCGTTTTTGACATATTTAAGTTTTCATGTCAAAAATAAAGTTTGCAAGCTCTAATATTCAATTGTTCCTATAAGGAAGGCTTTATTACTTACCTTGTTGAAAAGGACCTACTTTAATAGATTTTTCATAATATTTGGATAACTAATTATACAAGGTGATTTAAAATAAGACAACTGCCAAAAATCAATTTTTTTGTGATATTTAGCATCAAAAATAAACGTAGCTTTGTCAACTACGGTAGCGTAGGTGTATACGGCGCGGCATGCATTTGTCAGCCAATTTCCTGGTAAACGAGACACGGTTTCAGATCCTACGGAAGATCATGTGAATTTATTTGCATGGTTCTCTATAGGATTTGATGGATGCCATATTAGCAGAAATTTAATTTCTGTTGATGGATTCCATATTAGCAGAAATTTAATTTCTGTTGATATGACATCCAGATTATTAAAATAAAATCGCCATGCGTTACCGTTTTCGATTATGGTAGTCTCCGGGTTTTTCTCACCTGTAAGTTAAATGGCACTATCAATCATCTTTAAGTCGCCCCGGAGCGCCACAGCAAATAATAGTAATATATTTTCCTTTCCTCGCACAAGCTTAGCTTTTGGGGTTAAAATTCACTCGTAGAGGGGTGAATTAGGGAGAGTATTATTATTATTATAATTATTACAAAGTTGAATGATTTTCTAATATTAAAAAGTATATTATCATTTCTAATACATCTATAGCATTTAATATTTTTGATTGAAACAATTGTGGCAAAAAGTAACGGTAGAATTTTATTTTATTAAGTATCTACTTTAACACCCTGTATCTTCTTTAATATCAGGAATTGAACTAAGATAAATTTTGTTGTAATGCAATATTTTTATACAGAGAATTCACAATTGCTCTCACATTATTTACTAACCAGCCTATAGACAACCTTATACAAAGTTGTGATGCTAAATACTACAAAATAAAAATGGGGTTCCATTAAAAAAAAAAATGATTTTTGGCAGTTTTCTCAATCTCATTTTAAAACTTATTTTTGAAAACCCTGTATGGTAAGTTATCCAAATATTATAAAGCTCTATCAACGTAGTTCCGTTTTAACAGGGAATCCAACTCACAGTAAATAATAAGGACTTCGTTATATGAACAATTGATAACATATCATAGGTTTACAAAAAAAAAGAAGTCCGGACTATTTGACAGGACCATAGTATTCCTAGGTATTTTGGCGTCCTGAATCCGATCCCGGGGTCAGTTTTGTCCCATAACGTCAGAAAACCCAGATTTCAAGCTCATTTAGAAGTTACAATGGTGCTTTTTCGTATCGGTCCCGGGACAATTTCTCAAGCGATTTGTTAAGTAGATGGGTAACTATGTAGGTCTTGAATACCTTCCAAACATTGGAAACGGTCCTCAAATCTCGACCAGGACCAGTGCAGGGCCAATCATGTGGATAAAATGTTGTCATGATCGTTGTGTCTTGCGAATTTCGATCTCCTTGCCAATGAGTTCAATTTCGGCGATCCATTTGCTGTGAGATAATTCCAGTGGATCCAGCACTGACCCAAATGGCCCTAGAACCTTGCCAGAACATTGGAATTATGCTTCGTGTCCCGCTCAGGTCTGGCCCAAGGTGGAGAACTGGCTCAGGGGGTTACTAACTCTGAAGTTGCGGGTTGGGATCCTCGGGCCAGTTTCTGCAACCTTAGTTTGCCCGGGACAGTATATTCAGCTTCACCCAATTTTTGGACGATGTTCTAGGGGCACTTTGAGAAGTGCTGGCATTAACTGACGATAATTCAATTGCCAAAATTCTACGTGTTGGCAAGGGAAGCAAAATTCACAAGCTCGAATACCTCGAACCACTTGAGCATAACTCCAATGTTCTGGCAAGGTTCTAGGGCCATTTGGGTCAGTGCTGGATCCACTGGCATTATCTCACAGCAAATGGATCGTCGAAATTGAACACCTTGGCAGGGAGATCGAAATTCGCGAGATACAACGATCATGACAACATTTTATCCACATGGCTGCCCTGTACTGGTCCTGGTCGAGATTTGGGGATCGTTTCCAATGTTTGGAAGGTATTCAAGACCTACATAGTTACCCCTTAACTTAACAGATCGCTTGAGAAATTGTCTCGGAGCCAATTCCAAAAAATCACCATTTTGACCTCTAAATGACCTTGAAATCTGGTTTTTCTGACGTGATGGGGCAAAACTGACTCCGGGATTGGATTCAGGACGACAAAATACCTAGGAATACCATGGTCTGGTCAAATAGTCCGGACTTTTTTTTGTTTTGTAAACCTGTGTAATTATATTAGGGCTTGCAAACGTCATTTTTGACATAAAAACTTAAATATGTCAAAAACGCCTAAACTTAGGTATAGGATATGATACATAAAATCTGCCTAGAATCTTGAGTAGAATCCAAAAATGTAATGAGTATAGAGTGCCGTATTTAAAATAAGCGACTTAAGGGTTATTCTCAGTGTAACCGGAAGTGCCCAACAGATGAAAATATTTTAGCTGAATAGATCCCAAAACATCTAGCAAGATCCCAAATTTTCAAATTTTTCCTACGTCCACTTTCTCAGATATCGGTTAGGTTGCGGGACCTCGCTCTGCTCGCCCCGCAAATATTCACTCGTTACATAAAATAGGGCTAATCTTAACTGATTTCATAAATAACATATTAATTGTATAATTAATTCAGACACTGATTTTGTTTCTTGACAGTGACATTTGTTTAGTGCGTACAGTGTTGTTTTTGTCTAACAACCGGATTTATCTAGCTGTCATTACATTTAAATTACGAGGGTTGTTAGGATGAGTTAACAGATTTATTTATTAAAGAACCAACAAGGTAATTTTTCTTAATTATGAGAATAATCAACATATGTCGGAAAATATTTATTCCTATTGTTTCTTCCATTATTATAATAAGATCCTGTATACAATAAGAGTACTGTTATTTTAAATGCAAAAGCAATTTAAAATTAACTAACGGTCATCTCATTGTCATAAAAAAAAATTAATTAAATAATTGATTATATAACAATTTTAATAGTGATACATGTTTGCACTCTAAAATCGTTTGAATATGAATAATTAATTTACAACATAAATCATGATGTATGATTGTCCATTTTAAATTGTCCACCACGGTATCCTGATTTAAAGCAATCGACTTATTTTTGTTTTGTTTTGCAATATAGCGAACCAAATTAAATGTAGCACATAAACAGTCATTCAGTTCAACTACACGCCTCAGATATGATATGACAGGATAAATCTTATGGATCGTAAATATTGACTTTAGATACGCCCCTGGTGATAATGAATAAAAACAGCCGCACCTGGTCAAATCGGCAAACATGTAAGTGTTGTACATGTATACAGTGTACGCGATAATGACATCATTACGTTTTAATGTTTTTTTCTTTCGTTTTGTTATATATTAAATAAGTCTGATGAGAAATATAAGACACTAAAAAAATAATGATTAGTTTTGTTACTTTTTTCTATAGTATTCATTTTTGCATTATAAAATCGTTAATTATAGATGAGGTGCCATATTTATAATTTGAAAAATAACTATAAAGTCGTAGTCGTAGTCCTCCTCCAAGGAGACCATGTAAAACTAATATCACTATAGGTTTGTTCGGGTTCCTTTAAAATTTGATACAGGCCAGGCCGTCCGATTTATAGTTTAACAGCTGATTAGCAAATTGTTCGTCGCGTACAACTTTTAATTTGTGCACTGGTTGACTAGTCCTTCGATACTTAAAATATTTTTGAGAAACCCGAAAAAGCCTTATATATAGTTAATATAATTATAGATTTTTTTTTATTTTGATAGGCAGAAAGGAGCAAAACTAGAAAACTCGTAGTACAAAAGAAGAGAAATATTTTTCAATGAATATACTTGTCTCTATGCACTTAAAGCAATTTTAATAAAAATGAGAGCTCCGCTATTTTTACAAAACCAATTTCCTGCAATAAAAACGTTACAAACATTACCTACCTATTAAAAAATACCTTTAAAACAAAAACGATGTTTTTTTCACTCCCTATTACATAATAGTCGCATTGGCATGCAAAACTTAAAAAACCGTTACAAAAAAAATCATCAACTTAGAACTGCTATGGCATGACTCAGACCGTTTATTAACGTTTAGTTTAGTTTAACTATACCTAATGTCCCACAAATATTTCCTATTAACTGAGTACATAATTGTCTCGTACTCATTTTAAAAATACGGCATTGGCGTAGCGAAGATCAACCAATTCGGGTATTTATAATTTTTGAAACGTTATTTCTATTTTAAAAGGATACAATAAAGAATAAGTTAAAAAATTAGCCTAAAATAATTATGAGAAAACCGGAGAAAAGTAATGATATGTTAAACTGACATTTAAGCAACGGCTGCTTGCAAATAAATATTAAATAATTCTTTCAAAATAAAAAAAATGTATTTATTCAGCTGAACATTCCTAAAAGCAGTCCAAACTAGTACTAATACTAAGATTGGTATATTATACCTCTGCTTGTCAAATTTCTGACAGACTGCTCTTAAGTTAATGTCAAGTCATTAGTTGGGAACAAATAACAGACTTTGTCAAACAATGAGGATATCTACCACTATCGCACACTGTATATTTTTTTGATATTTGGTATACAAGTACACCTTAATTTGTCAAATCGTCTTGGAGCATTAGCTACGGGTTTTACAATCTGAATGCTATGTCTGTTTATAAGTCTGAATTGAATCAATTAAAAATAATATTAATAAAATCCACACATTGGCCATACAATATGTCAAGCATTACTAGCGGACGTTCGTGATTGCACTGGCTATTTGTCGTAAGGTTGGCGGTCTTTTGCTCCATTTCAAAGGAACTGGCACATACTATCCTTTGCCAAATTCATCTTCCCCATATTGGCCAGAACTTGTTAAATCCCCCCAAGAAGTTTTGGCTTTGTAAATATTATGTGTTGTCAATGTGTGATGACTATGTTGTTTCATTTACCATTAAGTTTTTCTTAAACCATGACATGGAGTAGTGAGCAAATATTGTGACGAAAGTCTAATTTATTTATAGTTTATTTATTTAAAACACACTATTTACAATTTATTTCAGACGTACTATTTAATTTATATAATACTTAGACACTAAATAACAATTATAATTTATTTATTACACTTTAACTTTTCATTACAATGCTCTAAACTAAACTGTGCGCCGATGAGTCGGCTATTTATACCAAGCCAATTTTGTGCTCGTAGTTTCCAGAGTCCCGAAAATTCCATTTCTATGACTAAACGGCACTCTCCGCCCGTTCTGGTCGTTTCTAATGCGTTAGCGGCAGTCCCGAACGTTCCGTCGCCTTGAGCACGAGTCGGTTGCCATCTGAAGGTTGCGCATACACAGGGTAGGCTTTAGGAATTTCATGACAATATTGAAGTTCTTAGAGCTCAGGCACAAACATCTTCAATTTGTGAACTGACGATGTGAGAACTGTGTAACTGATATGTGTATAGTCACTTGTGATGTGATGTGAAAAAGAACAGCCAATATTGGAACAAACATTAGCCTGGCCATGTAAACCAAACATAAGAATGAGTAAAATGCTTAACTAGTCTTTCAACGGTTCTAAATCACCAAATGAAAAGGATGCTTTATATGAATCTTTTCAAATAATCATTATATTTAAATTTAGTTTCTTTAGCAAAAATAATACAATTTTATATTCTGCATTAATTCTTGTGGACATCCTTTACGTATATGCATGACTCTTAACGAGAATACCCGGCAGGTACCGGCGGCAAGGACAGGTCGTCGGTACGAAATTAATATTCACATATTCATTCGTTAATCTACGCGGATAATAATCATAATAACAATAATAGTTGGGGTTAAAAAACAGCCGAAAAAACTACACCGTAGAAGTGTTGCAATCGCACCGTACGTGACTTAATTAAATCGGAAACGAGATTTCATGAGATGTGGCATTACCTGCAAGTCGATTGTATACAGAGTGGTTTCAAACGTAAGGTCGCGAAAAACAAAAAAAATCTAGAATACGAGGCTCTTCCTGAAGTGACATAATAAAATTAAAAGCTCAGCTTAAAAAAATGTTCCAGTGAAAATTTAAGTAGGATCATCTTAATTGTATCAGACAGCCAAACGATATTGGTTCAAAACAGAATTCTGTCAAAGTCTGGAAAATACTTAATACCATTAATACACCAAATTAAATGGACACAAAGATATTCAAGAAATAGAAAAGGCTGATCAGCTCGTCAACGATGGATTAGAACGCCCATTCCATAGATCATAAGGCTGATTCACTAAATTTGAACCCTGCGTTTGGAATAATGGAACCTCTACTCGATAGGCGGTCGGCTTTCAGCCTACAATGATACCACCATCTACAGATTATGTTTGGAAGACATACCATGTTATTTTTGAATAAACACAACGTTACCTTATCTGAGACATAGGAAAACTTGGATAAAGCATGAGAATACGATTGCTCTTTGCTAGACGGAGATCTATTTCAGCTTGCATGTACTGACTCTTTTTTTTTCATTTATTTTTAGCCCCATTGTTCCTGCCGCGTCTAATAATTGTTCTGTTATGTTTTTAAGTGTTTTTTGGCTTCTCGCTAACAGTACAACATCATCTGCGTATGCTAATGCTTGGTGGGATCTGTTGATCAGGGTTCCATATCTGTTTATTCCACTGTTTTTGATGACTATTTCAAGGGTTAAGTTAAAAAGAAGGGTGGATAATGGGTCTCCCTGCCTAAGCCCGTTTTGGACTTCAAATTCTTCGGTTTTCTCACCTCCTACTCTTATTGCACACCTTGTATTTTCCAGGGTCATGTTCGTCAGTTTTACAAGTTTAAGAGGTATTTTTAGTTCTTTCAAAGCATTTACCAATTTTCGTCGATTTATTGTATCATATGCGCTTTTAAAATCAATAAACATAATATGTGTCGGTATTTCGTATTCGTAGCAACATGTGAGTACCTGTTTTAAAATTTGGTCAGTCGTTGACCTGCCTTTTTTAAAGCCACATTGGTATTCTCCGATAATTTTTTCTCCTTCTACTTCTATTCTTCGTTTTATTAACTTTAATCCATTTAAAATAACGGTAAAAGGTCGAGAAACGCCGCACTTGACGAGACCACTTGTGCCCTACGTATTTTGGGGAGCGATTTTCGACTGTACTTGTTGTTTTGTAAACTAAGCCATCTCATATGTTTTTTGGGTCGCTGATTTCGAAGATCGGGGTGTCGAGACTGGAAAATTTGTGTGACACCCCCCCATATGCCAGAAACACCCCTCACAAGGGGTACATTTTCGGAAAAAATGACCAGTCACGGTGTGTTTCACGAACTAAGTCGTCTTATATGTTTTTTGGGTGGCTTAGTTTGCAAAACAACAAGTACAGTCGAAAAACACCCCTATGTAGGGGTGTATTTTGCAATTTTGTTGCCAGTTTTAACCCTCATATTCGTAATCAGCGCCCCTAAATACGTAGGGTACAAGTGGTCTCGTCAAGTGCGGCGTTTCTCGACCTTTTACCGTTATTTTAAATGGACTACTTGGCTAGTACCTTATATGCAACGTCCAGCAAAGCTATACCTCGATAGTTTCCACAGTCTGCTGGGCTTTCTTATATATTGGCAGTATTACTGCTGTCCTTCAATTTAGTGGCATTTCTTCCGCTTTCCATATTTCTTTTATTATTATTATTTGTGTTATTAGTTGTTGTCCTTCATATTTTAGGTTCTTGCGGTAATTTTGTTTGATCGGGGGCTTTTATTATTCTTCATATTTGAAATAATTTCTATTATCTCTTCTTCTGTGGGTTCCTCAGCGCTGTACATAGGGTTTTCATTTGCTTCTTCTTCCTTTTCTGCTGCTTCTTCTTCTTCTTCTTCTTCTACTTTCTGCCGTTCAGGTTCATCGTTCAGTAGTTTTTGGAAGTATTGTTTCCATCTTTGCATTTGCTCGCTTTTTCCTCCTATTAAATTTCCCTCCTTATCCTTGATGTAAATATTTTTTGGCAATTGTTTTTTTTTTGTATTTCTTTTACATCTTTATAGAAGTGTTTAATTTCATTTTTTTTTGTAATTTTCTTGTATGTCTGCGACTTTTTTTCTTGGTGTACCTTTTCTTATTTCTGCACATTTTTTTAACAGCCTTTCTTTGTTTTATATATTTTTTTCCGTCTGCATCGTTCCCTGTTTATAGGTATTTTTCTCTCAGTTTGTGTGTTTTTTTTAATTTCTTCATCACATTCGTTATCTAACCATTCCTTTATTTTCTGCGTTTTTTTCTTATTAATATTTCTCTCAGTTGATGTTTTTATGGCATTCTCTATGTTATTCCATTTATTTTCTACTATGTTGGCCATGTTTAAAACTGGTGTATTGTCTAGACTTCTTTCTATGTCTGCTTTATATCTCCTTGATACCTCGTTTACTTGTAATTCTTCCACGTTATATTTTGTGTTTATATTTCTATATATGTTTTGTTTTACCTTTTTTCGTTCTGTTGGAAGTATTATAGCAATAAATAGAAAGTGATCGGAGTTTGCATCTGCCCCTCTGTATAATCTAACATTTTTTACTAAGTTTGCGTTCTGTTTCTCAATGAGAAAGTGGTCTATTTGATTTGTCTTTGTGGTACCTGGTATGATCCATGTTCCTTTGTGAATATCTTTCCTTTTGAAATGTGTGCTCATGATTTTCATATCTTTTTCTATGGTTAAATTTATTAATCTTATATCGTGCTTATATCGTGTTTGCTTTCACCTATGTAAATTTCTTCTTTGCCTAATTTTGCGTTTGCATCTCCTAGAATTATTTTCAGATGACTTTTGGGAATTCCATCAAATACTCTCTCTAGTTCTTCGTAGAATTCATCTTTTGTTTCCTCATCCTTTTTTTCTATTGGCGCGTGGAAGTTAACTATTGTTATATTTTGTATTCCGCTTTTTATTTGTATTTTTCTGTTACGGCTTTAAAATTTACTACTGATGCCTTTATTTTTCTGTGTACTAAGAAACCCATTCCAAATCTACGGCTTTGATTTCCACTTGTGAACATTATATAATCTTGTATCTCCGATGTATTGTTCCCGGTTAAATGGGTTTCTTGCATTGCTAGGATATCTATCTGATATTTCTTTGTTTCTCTTGCTAGATTTTTTATTGCTCCTTCCTCGTAAATTCCCTGCACGTATTTGTACTGGCATTGGTCTGATTATCCTGATTCACCTGATAATGCTAAACCACTTTTGAACCTTCAGAAATTCAAACTGAGACAAAATGGACTTCTGCATTGAGATTTTGCAAGCATTCAAGCTAAACTTATCCAATGTAGGAAGAAGTTTCTGGAACAGGAGTTTATAGTTCCTTGTCAGATCACTAAAATAATCCTCAAACAGATTTTCAACTTCTCCAGAACATCAAATCTATTGGGTTTACCCAATAGTAACAATAGATATAGAATGGAATAGATTTGTCCAGTGAAGGAATTGTCTACAAAACAGATTAAGAACAGATACTATCAAGAAAATTGAAGTTCATTGGAAAAACAAAAACAAAAAGATCTACCAACCTGCAAAAGGAGAAGAGTATAGGAGAAGAAATGTATATCTACATCTATAGGTCGCCCTCATAGAGTGATCAAGGCACTAGCACAAAAAATAGCCATACCTGGTTCGAATCCAGCTCTGGACACGTGGATTTTTTCAGTTTTTCATTAGTTTATTTTCATCTTGGGGGTTTCAGAAATTCTGATATACACCTGTTTAATGAAAACCGTTTATTTCACGGATTTTAATATCAAATAAAACCGTAAAATCTGGATATAAAAACGCTATTAAACAAAACCTATTGCTTCGGTAATTGATACGTTTTTAAACAAAGTTAACGAAGTACATGTTGTAATTTTTGTAATTCGAATTTTTTATGGAAATAACCACAAATCAAATGTAGAATAAAGCAAGCGAATATAAACGATTTGTATCTTTTATCTTGACTGTTACGGGTCGTATTTAAAGATTTATTGGTGTTTAAAATGTTGCAAGTTTAAGTAGTATAAGAAGTATCCAGTAGATAATTATTATTATCATTTACTTTGTATGTATCAACTTACACATAGGAAATTTTTTATGAAGATCAAGGTAAAATTATCTAATATTAGTCACATTTTCTTTCCTTTTGTTATTGCGTATTTAAATTTAATTAGTGTGATACTTTCCAAGAAATTTCAAGCTAACGCTGCAGGTGTTTTTTTGAACTAATTTATTCATAATTATATTTCCTTTAAAAAATTATTAACTTGCACGAAACATATTTTTTATATTTTAAGAAAAACGGAAAATTTAATACCTTCCTCTTCCGTTATTACAATTTTTTAATCTTCTGTCGAGACACATGTTTCGCTTTCAAACACTACTGACATTAATAAACCTTATTTATATGAATGGTTGTATGTGTGATTTCAAAGCAAATTTGATCAAAGAGAGTTTTAATTGAAGTCACATCTCATAAGTATTTAAGTCAATCATAAAACTAAAACGAATACGTTGAAAATTTACTCTGATTTTGAGAAATAATATTGTTTGAAAAAGACCTAAATAGGTAGAAAAAAAACTGATTGTCTATTGGCAGTTTAGGTGGAAAGGGACATTATCTCACCTATTTACGACCTGAACGTATACTAATTTGTGCGGGATATTCAAATTCTCATTATAATCTCGCAATTTAAAATAATAATAATTTATCTTGATCGTTCTGAAATTGATAAAATCTAATTAAATATGGGTATTATAGATTGAGAAAATGTTATTAGTTTTTTTTACAACATTATTATTTATTTGAGTTACTTTTTTTATATGATTATTGTGAAGTAAGTAGTATAATTTTCGCATTACCTTTATCATGCTAATCTCATCTAGAAAATACTCGTATTTCCTCTACGATTTTTCTAAAATCTATATATCAATTTATTTTCAAGACTAAACCACGCCCTTTATCGTGTATAGAGAGTATGACTGATTTTTTTTCCAATTAGTTTATTGGTTGGTGTGAATCAGCGCGTGAAACGCCGGTTAATTTTGTTTTTCAGGGACTTCACAAATTCATTCAGACTATTATAGTCTAGAGGTTTTAGAATAATTAATTGCCTTTTCGTCAATTTTTATTAATACATATATTTACTGTATTCATTTTTGACAATATTTTGATTTCATTAAATTTTCAATCCGGAAAAACCACTTTTTATGTGTGTATGTCTTAAAATCCCTCCTTATTTGGCATTCAAAAAATTGTTTTATACAAATCTCAACTGTTTCCCTTAGAATAAGTGTATTGTTCTCCGGCACTCTTCTGTTCCTCTTACTCTCGTGTTACTACTAACAGTATCCCAGGTCATTTCAAGGCTGACTTAGATTAGATTTGGTTAGAACTGTGGGCCATGTAGCCTCCCCCACCTCGACTTTTTCAGATCTATTGTGGATATCCTTTAATCGAGAGTACTTTGTCTAGTTTGATCATTTCTAGTAAAGTGTAAGGAATATCATTCGTGATAGCACAATAATATATGTCTACTACAGTTTCTCCTTTTCCTAACAGAATCAACATTACAAGGACTTTTCTGCCAGGCAGAGGTTATGGATATATCTGTTAAGCCTGTTTTGAAATACTTATTCCTAGCGCCGTCTTTGGCGGCTTTTTCTCGATTGTTTTGAAAACAAGAAGATGATTACGTCACCTTCTCTCGTTAGCGATAGAACCAATATGTAACAGTAATACTCGAATCGCTGTAATGAAAGAATGGTTGGCCAAAACTAACGAACAAAGATGATAACGCAAACCAACGCTACCAAGTCATCTCGATTTTCGCGTTCAACCAGAAGCCTTTTCTCTCATCGCGGAAGCGCGGCTTGAAAGACCCAAGCCATGTTGGAGCCATACATGCATTTTAATTTCTTACACTAAAATATTACAATTTAAACGCTTAGTGTGATTAGTTTTTTAACAAACATTAACAAATGTTTTAGTGAATAAGTTATTGTGTACATGTGATGTACAGAATCATAATTTTGTGAACTTTAGCAATAAAAGTATTAGTGGTAACAGGTCAATTTGCATTTCAACCATACTTTCTAACAAATAACTTAAATAAAAAAAAAAACTCCTATACTGTCCACCAATAAAATAGATCTAAATTATCAATGTGGAGTGTGGCATTCAAATGCCCTGTTAATTTTTTTTTCCTCCTGGGCTCGTCTGACTATGTCTCCGAATAACACTGAAGCCTATTGGCTTATTGTGTTTTACCCCATGTTAGTTCATAGCACCACTCTGTCATCTTTGTACCTTGTACAAGTTTGTACAGATCCTTGGGTGAGAGTGGGTTTTATACGTTGTTGGATCAACCTGGGGTTGTCCAAAAAGAGCCTGTCTTTTGCAATCTAGAGCTTCACATTCGCACATTATGTGTTTGGCCGTTTCTGGTTTCTTGTGACATAGTCGGCCCCATGAGTTCCCCATTGTACATGTCAATTTTGTTCAAGTGTCCCATTACTGGGGCGTGCCCAGTCATGAACCCTGTTATCACTTTCAACTGGTTCCTATTCATAAAGAGTAGTTCTTCAGTTCTTTTGGGACATAGTCTGGCTATGAAGGCTTTTCATTTGCCTGTTTTGGGGTGCTTCCCCAATAGTTAATGTATTGTTTCCGAATCCAGTCGTTTATGAAACCCCCGGACTATACTTTTTGGTACTCCTGGGTTTGTGTCTGGTTCCGGTGTTTCTTCTGACCCTCTTTGTGCAAGTTCGTCAGCCTTTTCGTTGCCTTCGATCCCTTGGTGACCTGGCACCCAAAATAGTTTTACTCTATTTCGGTCTGCCAGTGTTCTTAGTTCTTTGATGCATTCCCATACCAGTCTCGACGTAACTTTCTGACTCGATATGGCCTTAAGTTCCGCTTGGCTGTCTGACATTATTTGAATATGCTGATTTTCGACAGCTCTTTCATTGTTCATTTTTGCACATTGCAAAATTGCGTATATCTCGGCTTGAAATACCAAGGAATGTATTCCTATAGCATAGCTATGGTTAGTATCAGGGTTTTTGGAGAATACTCCGGCCCTAGTGCCTTCCGCAGTCTTAGACCCGTCTGTATACCAGTTTTGTTCTTGTCGTTGGGCATTGATATCCGCTCTTTCCTGTATTAAAACCTCAAATGGAGTATTAAAAGAGTACCTCTTGGTTATGTGGTCTGATCTCATGTCTAGCACGTCTCCTGTCACTAACCTTGAGATACTCATGTGACCTGACCTAATGGCAAGATTTCCCAGTGTATTCCCTAATCTGTAAGCACCTAATCTTGCCTCCCCTTGTATCACATAGTTAATAGGCCTACTACTACTACTCTAATATTTTTCCCATTCTAATTCTGATTTTTGGTTATGGTCATTTTATAAACTCCTATCCTGGTGAATTATTCTACCATTTCCTACATTTATTTAACATCTACTGGTTTGTGCTTGTTCTAATGGCTGTCTTTGTGACACCACAGAAGGGTTTTGGGTCAAAAAGAGCCTTATTTGAGGCTTCTTCTTGGGTCAGTAAATAAACTTCTTCATTACCCTTATTCCTTTGTAGCCTGGTACCCAGGCTGTTAGTCTGTTTTGACTAACCAGTTCTACACAAGCTTTCCAACTACCCTACATTTTAGTAACTCTTTTGTGCAGTGACGTATTGCTGCTATTTCTACTTGGAATACTATTGTTCAATGATATTATTGTCTGTAGACTCGATGGTTCTAGCTATTCCACAGCTCAGGACCTCACTCATCTGTCCTTGCCTCAGCAAGCCGGTACGGGAATTCAACAAGTTCCTTTCAAATCTCTAGGAACCACAATAACAGTTAAAATTCCGCAGGGCGTTACTCCTAGAATATCAAAGGGAAACATTATCTGGAACCAAACAGCTTTAAAAGCACTTATTTGCTTTGTGGCTACGTCCTGGACCAGGACAAACGCTAACAGCAAGATGGAGGACACCAACGCCCACGTGGGTTCGTTTTTATGGACAGGAAAGTCACCGGTACAGGTAAAATTGAATAATTGGCACATATTTCGGGGATGTCCCATAACTAAATGCATTAGGCAAATGCGACTTCCATTATGCATTTTTATACTTTCATCCAATACTTTTCTACCTTTTGGTTCTTTAAGAGTATGTTTCGAAGGCCTAGAAGGAAATTTAGGAATTAGAAAAGAACCACACATTTTTGAAAAATCTTCTTCACATAGAATAAAAGAATAGAGTTCAGTAACTAAATGCATTATTCCAATTAACCTTATTATGAAACATCTCCCATCTCCATATTTTATATCGATGAGCTCCTGCACTACTTTCATTTTCTTCGTTTATTTCATTTAATTTTATTCTCCCGCAATAACATTGCAACTCGTCAATATCCATCCACCCCCATGGGAACGGTTTCCGCGTAAATTTTAAACACGTGTGTGTAGTTAGAGCCACTTGTAATTGTTTTTTTTTTTATTATTATTGTCATCAACGGATCTGCATATCCGATCTATATTCCGGATATTTGCGTTTCCGGACACGACCGCTCCCCAAAAAAAAAAAATGCTGGATAGTTCGAATACAAAACAGTAATTATTTTTTCGTTTCGATTGTTTATCAGGAGCGTTTTTAGGGGTAATGATGGAATAAAAAGTACTCTAAATTTGTTCGACATCTACCTGTCAAATGATAATAAGAATAAATGGAGTGTCAAGTAATAATTGAGTATGGAGTTCCACAAGGTTTCGTACTAGAGCCCACACTTTTCAATATTTATATAAATTATTTATTCTTCTTAACTAGTACGCGACAGATCATCAAACCTTGTGATTGTAATTGTCCACTGTTCAATCTTGAAATCCCTTGTAAGGAAACTTATATAATTAGATTGAGTGAAATAAATACTTCAGTGTGTGAAAATTATTTTGTTTTTTATGGAAAATTAGGCTGAGCGCTTTCGGCTTATAAAGCCATCATCAAAGCCATCCTAAAAGGTGTTACAAGTTAACAATTATTAAATTATTATTGAATAATGTTAAAACTGGGATCATTGATCGAATATAACATTTGAATCTTGAAATTAAAACAAGTACATTAAAAGGTAGGTTGATAAAGACATCAAACCCTCGTTAAATCCGTTAATTATTTCAATTATTATATTAATTAATTATAAAATCATCAACGTGACGAGTGACAACTATTTTGACAATAGACGTAAGCCATAAAAAGTCTGACAAATGACAATGATAAGTAGATAGGAACGTTCGAGAGTGGTTCTGGGGTTAAAGGGGTTAGACAATACTGATCATCAAAAACAAAAATATAAATACTGTAAGATGAGGAGGAGGGATGTACTAGGTTGCTAAGGATAAAAACCATACAGAGGTCCGAAGAAACCTAAATTCACTTGGTTTCGGAAACTATTGTGCAATCGAATTTGAAAAGTAGAATGCAGGGAAATGACTCAAGATTCATACTATACCAGAGAACTTGAAGGTTGATAGACGTGACTAGACCATGACCCATTCATGGCACCTAGTCGAAGAATGAAGGATAAATTAGAAAGGAAGATGGAACAGAAAGAGTTTTTTGGGAAAGTGAAGTAAAGATACTTATTTCGCCTTTTACGACACAGCTGTGTGCTGAATTGTCTATTCTACGACCGGGCAACCGCAGTGGTTGCCAGGTCTCTCAACTTTTTTATTTACAACGAGTTTTATATATACTTATACACTATTGTGGGTGCCGTTATATATTCTAAATAAAGTTATTATTAATTCTTAATAAATTCGTTAAAAAGTATTTTCAGGATATCTTTAAACTTTTTGACAATCGTCATCTGTGTTGGTGAAAAAATTTCTAAATAATAATCATATTTCGTTATTACTGTTACTGTCAATGCAACCGCTAAATGTGTCAAATGTTGTTTTGTGATTTTTATTAATTTTTAAAAAATAACTTTGTTGTTTGTGTTGATCCTTCCAAAGTCAAGAAATAACTGGCAAAATGGTTTTTTGAAAAATACATTTCATAACTGTAAAATTTGCAACGCTAGGTCAGTGGGATCAAACTCGAAACTAATTGAATACAAAAATATTATAAGAAAAATTATTCTTTAAAGTTTTAATATAAGCAAAATGTTTTATTAAAAATCAATATTAATCTAAACAAAATATTAGGGTTGCAAAGAACTCCGTAAATACGGCAACGCTTAATATCTTATTTTACGAATTTACAACTAGTACCTATTTTTATGAATGAAATGTAGTTACCGTAAGCAGCCGCAACGTTGCCAATCGGGTCTAACAGCTATTTTGTGTTTCTGATAGTTTCTGTGTGACTTATTGATTTATTCATTTATAAAATACTATTTTTGTGAACTTTTGTGAGAAATATAGAGAATTATGGTACATGCATGTGTAGTGTTCATTAAGGTAGATCATTTAAATCGAAATTTTTCCTTTAATCGGTAAGTATTTTTAGGTTAAGATATGTTGTTTTCATTTGAACCAGTGGAGTAGGGCGCCCCTCTTAAGACTGTGTTGACTATACAATTTCTTGTACAAGATTTGATACAATTTCTTATAGAATTTAAATTGTATAAGATCACATAGTAAATTGTTAGAAAAATGATTATCCAATCTAATTTTTCAGACAATTCACTGCAGGTTTGATAATATACAATTTAAATTGTACAAGAAATTGTATCAAAAATTTGTGTAGTCTAAAACAGTCTTAAAACAATTTTTAAAGTGATATTTCTTTTATAAATTAGTAAATTATTCTTATATCAATAAATAATTATTGAATAGTGGCAAAGAAAATTTAACGTAAATTGTGGAATACCTTAAAAATGATTTACCTATACATATTTTTTAATATTCTATTTAGTTTTCCGCAAGATCCTGACAAAAAAAACTTTGGTTTTCTCTAGTAGGGATCCTTGAAAATGAGCCCCTTCGTAAAAACCCAGAGTTGTGTTCAGAACACTTTTTTCCTGAAGATGTTTTGGTACTTGCAAATGGTGCTAAATATATGAGAAACGATGCAAACCTCAGACGGTGAGCTTTCTATTTTTGGATGACTTATCCAACAGATAAAAATACAAAATATTGATTTTTTGTTTACCTATAATAGTATATTATGCAACGATCATGTAATGATGGTTATTAATACACGAGCATTAACCGGGATACGAAACGAGCCAAAGGCGAGTTTCGTATGGTTTATGCGAGTGTATTAATAACCATTACATGAGAGTTGCATACGCTATTTTTTCTACACCCGATAAATAATCAAGAACTATAAATATTATATTCATATTGGTATTGAACACAATAACAATAATTACTCGTGTATTTCTATAAAAAATTCTACAAAATTGTAATTAATGGTATTACTTCGGGTATTGGTATTTCCCTAGATTTTTGCGGCAAAATATTTTGTACTGTATTTTCTGCTTTCTCCGATATGTGTGGAGGAGTCTTCTATATCGCTGATATCAGACATTTTAATATTATAATTAACGAAGTTTAGTTATCTACCAAAATTTAATACGTTTTGACAACTAAAACAAATACATAGGAACCTAGGACAAACGTCAAACAGCATGCTTGATTGAAAAATTGTAGGTTTCTATTGATTAAAAATCTGTATCGTAATGAAAAATCTGTATCGTAATGAAAAATCTGTATCGTAATGAAAAATCTGTATCATAATGGGTATCATTATGAAACGGATTATGGGCATATAAGTGCATTATTATAATACGGGTGTAGAAAAAAACATTATTTATTACCTATATATATGTATGTATATCTAATGTATGGGTTTTTAGTTCTGATTCAACTGTTTTTGGAACACCACCTGCTGCAAAAAAACATTGCAGTAAGTAATAACACTAATAACTAAGCATAAAAAAAATTAAATGAAATTTTAAATTAATTAAATTAAGGTATTTAATATTATATTTAAAACGTTATTTTAAAAATGTTTACAGTTTTTTTACCTTATTTTTGCCATACCATGTTTTTTGTAATTATTAAATAAAAAATTATATAGTTTTAGGACAGTGTTTTATTTAGATACCCCTACCTACTTAATGTTAATTTAAAATTTTAAATAATTTTGGTTAAGATCATACCAGGCAAATATATAGTAAATGCCAATAAACTATAAACCAATAAATTTTAAAAATCGGAAGGTAACTTGAATTCTCTTGTATTTGAATTTACTTGTACTTGAATTTACTTATTTACGTATTTTTTTAACATACTACTCTGACAATACTGGTAATTTTAAAACTCTACGCCACTGGCGAGCATATTATGGACACTGTTTACAACGTTGCCAGCCAGTCCTAAGAGAACTGTCTTTCTCTCTTCCACTCACTAACAATTTTAAAACAATAACAGTCCGCAATTGTATGGGATTTATGATTGAAACATTTTGTCTCTATGTTGTAATGTTTTTGGAAAACATCGATTTAAAAACTTATAAATTTTACAAACATACAAAGATTACAAAAAATATATATTTTTAATTAGATAAACAATAAAAAATATAAAGTTATCAATAAAAATGGAGGTTTCACTGTAAGTCATCGTTTTGCTGAAAATGACTTGTCACAGTTTATGTGTTAAATCAGAGTTATTTCATAAACTATTCTAATTTAGATTTTTTTACATTTTCAAGAAAATTGTCTTGTTGTATCTATGACTTTTCAATAAAAAAATGTTATAAAGTTCTTATAATCACGCATCTGCACCAAGGACGTATTAATATCATCGGGCACGGTGGTGTAGCGGTCTATCGCGCTTATATTCATTTATAGGCAAGTTTATGAGTCTGAGACTGCTGGGTTTCGAATCCCAGACCAGACCATGTGGATTTTTAATTAAATTGCATGGTTCGGTTTAGGATTTGATGTGTGGCGTATTAATAGAAATTCAATTTCTGTTGATATGACATGCAGATTAAAAAAATTCGCCATACATTACCGTCTCGATGATGGTGGGTGAGGTTTTCCGGGTTTTCCTCACCTGTAAGTCAAATGGCACCATCAATCATCTTTAAGTCGCCCCGGAGCGCCACGGCAAATAATAATAATAGCCGTCCCTTTCCCCGGACAAGCTCAGCTTTTGGGGTTAAAATTCACTCGTAAGGGGGTGAATTAGGGAGAGTATTATTATATTATTATTATTATTATTATATTCCTACCCACCCGTACTCGATATTGTTTACGTATGACGTATTTATACGTCTCGCTCGGTTAACAGGTTAAGCGTCTCATATTTATTTTGCTTGATGCGTTGGTTAACATACTGTATAATTCGAACTGCGAATGCTGTTTGTGTTGCCATAAATATGTCAACGACAAGCGTTGGAGGATTAGTAGATCTGTTGTTTATTTAGAGTAAGTTTTTTGTTGGTTTAAAGTACTTATCAATAGTTTTCCAAATGGAGAATGTGGATATTCTTATATCGAATATTGACAGAACTTGAAATTAAGGGACTCCTTTTACACCTCCAAACAAACAGTTTAGCCTAAATTTAAACACTAAGCTACTAGTCTGCTTGAAGTCTGTCATTTTAAACCGACTTTACCCAAAAATAATTATAGCAAATTGTAAATTCTAATTTTCCAGAAATCGCATCGCGTGTTACTAAAAACATTCGGTATCTTAATAATCTATAACGTGTAATTTTTTTCAAATTACAAAACACCGTTTTGTTGTTATTTTCTTCTTGAAACCAATACCATATGCATTCCGAAAGACCACTGTAAGACGATCTGGGATATTTTAATTACGATTAAATACGTAACTAAATTATTCAGAGACGGAATTCATTATTTACTTGGCTGGTTTTTCGCCGTTCGCTTAGAAAATGAAAGTGCAAACTGCCAGAAAGAAAATTTATGTAGGTAGTTTATTTAAAATTCAGATTTATAACGGGTGCTTTCTAATTATACTTTTTTTACATTCATTAATAAATTGTACAAAATGAAAATATGTTTACGGTGTTATATAATTATAGTAGTTTTTTATTTTAGAATTAGATGTTAAAATATAGGGTGTTGAATAAGCTGCGACTTAAAATATTTATTGTGCCACCCTATTAATCTACTATCGGCTCAGTGCGTTGAGAGCTCTTGTATTAAATTACTGACGCCAATGTGAATGTTTCATTAATTTGCATAGTTAGTTGAAGGATTTGATGGGTGGCGTATTAGCAGTAAAATAATTTCTGATACGACATCCATAGTAACTCCAAATACTGTGTATGTGAGGGTTGGAGGGGTTTTCCTCACCTATAATTCAAATGGAATAATAAATCATTTGTAAATCGCCCCGGAGCTCCACGGCAAATAATCATAATAGCCGTCCCTACCCCTTAAAAGCTCTGCTTCTGGGGTTATTAATTTTTTTAGCTATAATTATTCGATAAAGCTTCTGAGAAAATTAAGCAGACGGCTTTAAATTTTATTTATTGAAAAATAATCACATTTTTTTATACATTATTAAGTAAAAACAATTACTTAATTTTTATTCACGCTACCCATTGTCAAAAACGTCAGCTATATCCACAAATTATGTTTTTCAAAAAGAGGAACATTCCAAATCACTACAAAACAGAAAACTCCGTAAATCACTTTTGAACAACTAAACTGAAATTATTCAGTTCCATTACACTTTTTGAGATGATCACGCGCGGTTTTTTCAAAGCCGAGAAGTATGATAATTTTGAAATATAACAGATTCGTTAAAACTTAAAAGGATCATATCTCTTTATTATTTAAATTTGTGAAAAAAGTTACTAAAAAAAGTTACTTAAAAAAAATACTTAAAAAATGTTTGTTTTATGGAATTTTATACATCTTATCAGAAAATGACAACTCGAAAAACACCTTGAATTTATATACAAGAAAATTCAACTTGCTAAACTGATCGTAAAGCAAATAGGTGGGTAATTATAAATTTATCTTTTCATTAATCAACCTCATATATTTATACCATTATGAATTAATTGAACATAGTTTTAATTAATTATCTTTCTACTTTTATGTAATCCTAATAATTCCAAGTAAAATTCTTAGCTTCTGAAATTGTTTTTACAAAGCCGCTGTTCTTTTCCAGAGATATTAGTTACTTTCAAGATCTTCCTTTTCTCTGATAAACTGATAACGAATTTCGATTTGATTTGAACGTTTGTGGAATTTTGGGTTATGACTTAATTTTACAGCATTTGCTTTGTCAATTCCTTAGAGTAGACACGCCTTTTATCTTTGAGATTTCATTAAGTAATCTTCGAAACTATATTATTTTTATCGCTGCTTCAGAACCCTCCATATATTCTGCTTCAATCGTCGACAGTGATACTGATTTCTATTTTTGATCATACTATAGTCTAGAGAAGAAAGGAGTGCAGTAATTTAATTTACAGAACCTAATACAGATTGAAGAGGTAGACATTTTATTTATACCTCATCCTTCAATGCTTATTTGTAGTTAAAATGAAAATTTTAATACATCTTATCGACCCAATAAAAATTTTCGTTTAGATTGAATCATGTTTCCATGGTTTTTACTGTAATAAACCGTTTCTTTTGACAGATAAGTCAGACTTTATTTATTCATAGCTATATCGTATGTATTTTAATTGAATCGGAATTTTGTATTAGTATATATTATAACTTTACAGTTATATAAGAATGGCGAGTATATTAGAAAATATTGCAAGCACAAGTACGCGTAAACGAACTAGTGGACATAAATCTTTAGAAGGAAAAAATACCGTACCTAATGTATTTAATAATCTTCGAAAAGTCTTTGTTTCACTTTATGTGGATAAAATAGCTACTAAATATAAGACGTATACTGAAGTATCTAAGCGGACATTATTAAAGAAGATACAGTTTTAGAGAAGTCTCACATCCTAAAAAGCCCCCAGGAAGTAACAAGATCCTTATTGAAACTTAGGAAAAGAATATATTAAGACAAATGGTACATTCTTTTTTCTTTGGAAATGAAATTCCAACACTTAAAAAATTACACTCAGAAATAGAAAATAGCCCCACTTTTCCAAATATATCATAATTTCATCTACAAAAAATATTACCTACATGAATTAAATTTTCGTTAACAAAAGACGTGACAGAAACAGCTTTTTAATATAGAAAGACGAAATCATTGCGTGGAAATATGATTTTTTATATAAGGAAAACAGCAGACATAAGGAATCACTATGCTGTGACCTTATTTATATTATAGAAACTAATTTTGCAAAGTACGCCTATGGGATGTGACGTTATATCCCCACTCCTTTTTTATTAAGACTGAGAGCTCCTTGACTGAGTAAACAGACAAAGCCTGAAGTGGACTTTCTAGAATTCAAGTCTCCAGCATAGTCTTAATTACTTTCAATTTTAAAGTATTTTGATTGCTTTAATAAAGTATGCCATATTCAATAGTTCCCTTCAAATATTTGCAAATGCGTTTCAACAATTTCCAGTGCTGTTTTTTTCGGTTTAACCAAAAAAGTGTACTGCAAAAGTTATATATGGCATGGTTCCAACAGGCAAGTGCATCAGGCTACCAATAGATTATCTAAAATGATAAACTGGGTCTACGTCTTGGTACTCATGATCACCTTCCCCTACATACTGATCCACATTGGAATCTTCCATACTAAATTTATTTAAAATCTTTCGTGTAAATAAATTGATTGATGAATATCTTGTTTTAAATTGGCGAATTTGTATTCCCAAACAACTACTTAAATTAGATATTATATAGTTAAATGAGATTTTAATATTTTTACGAATTCTTGATTTACATCTAAATCTTCACTAATCACAAGCCCATCATCAACGTATAAAGTTACTAAAAGCTTAGCAGGTGGCTTCCTCCAGAACAAGCAAGAGTTTCCTTCAAGAACTCTGTAAACTTCTTATTTCTTTATATATAAATCATAAAGGCTTCTAGAGAGTTTCCAAACTCTTTTCGTTCCATCTTAAAATGCTTTAGACAGTTCCATATTTTCTTCCTCCAGATTTCCATACAAGAAGGCTGTTTTGAAGATTCTCTAAAACAGCAATAGCTAAAACAGTCTTATAGTATCATACCTGACAACAAGAGCTTTGTTTCATTATAATTTACTTCTTATTGTTCTGAGTAGCCTTTGGCAACCAATCTGGCCTAATGGACGTTTCCTAAATAGTCTTTCTTAATTTTGAAAATCCAAAGACCTTTCTTCCAATTCCCAGGTTTGATTTTCATGAAGGAATTCCATTCTTCATCCATCGCTTGTTTACCATTCTGCTGCCAAATCAGAAGACAGGTCCTTCAGTTACTAGGAATAATCCTACCTGACTGGTTTGTTGATTGCTGATCTATCAAGTAACCTAGACTTTATTGTTTCTTCCTCTACTTTTTCTTTATTCCCAGCATCACTGTTTGTTCTGCATGATGGGAAATTTTAAAACTGTCGTAAAACATAACTGAATCTTTATCTGTTTCTTCATATTTTAAAATAACATACCTGCTTAGAGTAACATTATTCCTTTTATGAGGAAACCATACAGAATAACCAACCAAGAACCTCTTTCACTTTTTCGATTCCGCTTTGTCATCTTTTTAGGTTTGATCCTGTAATTCAACCCAAATGCTGTCTTCAGACCCTTTTCTTTTATACCAGAAAACAAATTGAATAGGCGATCCTGTCGTTGCTCTGTTCTTTGTTCATATATTCCTAATAGTTGGACCCACACATATTTTGCTTTTGCTTTGTCGCACATATTAAGTCGCCTAACTTGAGAATGAGATTGTGACTATTATAGCAGTATACTCAATTTTAGTAACTTCTGAGTTGCATCTTCTTCAGTTGCATTTCCATAGGTTTCTAAGGATACACATCGTTGAATTATTTTAATATTGTATTTTCATTCCACAAAATCGGTTTACCCTTCTAATTTCTCAATTAGAAGGGTATTTCCAGATAATATAGCTTAACTAACTTATTTAATATTTCCTTAGTTATAACATCTATTTTAAAAATTGCAAATATGGGCCAACAACCTTTTTAAAAAGAATATTCCAGCAGTAAAGTCCTTTTTTTTAACTACCATGATTAAAAATAATCTAAATGTAATGGGCTTAAACTATCTCCCTATTTGATCCTTTTTTTTAATATGAATCCTCCGACCATTATCCTGAGTAAATTTTTTCAAAATCGTTGATCTACTTTTACCATTTTTGTTAAAAACTTACTACCAACTATTGATTATGGTTCATTTAATGAGGCTGGAAATATTTATTTATTTGCAACCATATATGTAATGTTGTCATTACTAACGTCATTGAAGGTTGGGAAGTGTCACATTACACACCTCTACTTCCCGCCCTCACTTCCCGCCCTCATTTCATCTATTCTAGATGAATATTTTTTTATATTTAAAAAAAAAATAACACATTGTTTGACAAATTTTATAATACCTATTTAATGGCAAACAATAAAAAACAACAATGATCTAAAATATAACAAATAACTGATTGATATTTATTATTCGCGAATTTAATATCCGGCTTTATCTGACATTTATTTATATTGGTGACAGTTGTTTACCCCGTAATCACAGTAACAATATATTTACCTACTTGATTATTCTGAGAAAACCGCGCGCTTGGTAATTTGTCGTTAAATTTAATATTTTAGGTATGTTCAGAACAAAACAGAGATTTATTAACTTTAATCGACATATGATGGTTGTAAATAAAATAGTATACAAACCTCGGTAGGAAGTTTCAATCCTGTCTCGAGATCATAGCTAACCTCGACGCTTCGCGTCTCGGTGATCTCACGACAGGAATGAAACTCTTCCCACCTCGGTGTGTAATATACTATTTCCACCTTCAAAGTGCTCCACTTTGTGTCTTATAAACATTTATGCTCCTTTCTGGTTAATTCCAGATGATCTTGGTTCGTATTAAAACTTCTATTTGTGTAGGGACATGACAAGTTAAAAAGTTTCTCATCTATATAGTTTACTTTCTACAATTTTTATCCTATAGGTACGACACCGAGATCATCTACATACATTAAATTTCATGGTACCTCACCCTGAATATCTTTGTAATTTTAATCATTAGTAAGAATAATAAAAAATGATTCGGCTGACCCTTGATGCAGTCTTACCTTCACACGAAAAACTGCCACTCACTACCTGTTCACACAAGCATTACTTTTAATAATTACCGTAAACGATTTGCAATATTATTGTTTTGGTTTTAGAAATTATATGTATTAGTAATTTCAAGTTATTGACCTTGAATTTTTTTATGAATGGGATTAAAAACGTGTTAGCAATACCTAATTATTATAGTTATAATAATTGATACAAATATGACGGCGTTTTCGAGGAAATTCAGACATGACATGTCTTGAGAAATAATCGGATTTGACCGTTTGACGAAAGGTACCGTTTATTTGGGAATCTAGACTTGAATGAGAGTAGAAATTTTGATGTTTTATATTCCTTAAAAATAAAAAATTGCTATATTTCGAAAACATTACTGTTTTTGTTTTTTAGTTGATGATTGGTGGCTGGTTCCTAATTATCTGAGGTTATTTCCAGTAATTTTTCTGGCGCGCTCTACCTTCTGCCTTTTTATGGATAGAGACTAGTTCTGGAGAACACCAAAATAGTACTAGAACAAAATTGACCATCCGAATACTCCACCCGGGGGCGGGGTTAATAAATATTTATTATTATTGATAGGTTTGGTATCATCTTTTGGGATTTTTCTGAAGTTTTTCATTTTCTTCTAGTATTCTCCATGTTTTCATAAATATTGTCTTTAAATCCTTTTCAACGTATTTCTCTTTTAGTAGCTTCTTACTTGATTCTGTCACTCCATAATTCTATTGGTACAGAGATTAAAAGATTCCCATTTAAAATTTTAAACTCGGCACATGAATAGAATATTTAAAACAAAATTTATTAATTTAAAATATACATAGTAGATATAGATACATAAAAAGAACATATAACAAATTAATTATTTGCAAACATGATAATAGTGCGATATTATTTTAACATACATATTGTAGTTTGGACAACTTATTATTTTTATATTTAATAATTTTAGAATTAACAAAATTATGACGTTTCTTAGTGGCTATATTTTTAAATTTGTGAATTTCGTTAACACTATTGCATTTAATATATATTTCAGTTTGTATTTTAAAAAGTGCGTCTACAAAAATAAATAATAAAGGATGTGTTTGGTACATGGATGCATTAAATTGGAAATGAAAAGATTCGCAAGCATTTGTTGTTTTATTTAATGCAGCAGAGGCATCAGCCCATATATGTGGTGGAAATTTCGAATAATCTGTAAAATAATTTTCATGAAGGTAATCAGAAAATTTTTCAAGTCTTTCATCTACTGGCTTAATTTCGTAGAGCTCAAAAAAATAAAATTCGTCAATGTCCTCTTATTTAAACATTTTAAATGAATAGGGTTACATTTCTATTATAAATATACCTACAAGAGTTCGAAATAATAGTAAAACTTGTTTGGATCACATTTTTAAAAAAACTAGATATAATAATTACTATGAGAATATTTTACCACTAGTATTACAAAATGACATAACAGATCATTATATTACTATTTTACAAATAATTATACAAGAAAATAATCTACAGCATGATCACAAAAATTATATAAAACATAAATTATAACAAAATACTTGATATGGTAAAAACCGTTTCATGGGATTGGGTGTACTCCACGGATGATCCAGAATCAGCAATGAATAAACTTGTAAATATACTATCCAATATTATACAAAAAGTACTACTTTTAGAAAATTTAATAGAAAAACTAAAACAATTGCACCATGGGTCACAAGTTCGTTACTAGATATGATAAATAAAAAAAAAACAAAATATTTAAACAATTACAGAAAAAACCAAATAATTGGTAATTAAAAAATAAGTATAAGAGTTATCGAAAAGCATTAACAAATAAAATTCAATCCACTAAATTTAACTATTTTAAAAAACAAATTGATTTAAATAAAGGCAGTTCTATGGCGCTTTGTCCAAAGTCTGAGTGGGAATACAAAACTCCAAACTAAAATTGAAGATGATGAAATGTTATTAAATGCTAACGATATCTGCACTGAATTTAATGTAGAGTTTACTAAAGTGAGAAAGAATTTGGCAAAAAAAATTATAAATGATAATTCTCATAAGTTTACTAAAACTACACAAAATCATTCAATGGTGTTCCTAGAAACAAATGAAATTAAAGTTTTAAATCTGATTAAAGGCTTAAAAAATAAGAAGTCGCCGGGTTGTGATGATATTTGTGCAGAAGTTTTAAAAGTTGTGGCATCTTATATAGGAAATCCGTTAACATATACTAAATAATTGCAATAAACAAGCTATTTTTCCAACAGCTTTTAAAAACTCTATCGCAGTACCTCTCTTGGTGATACTGCTATAAGTAGTAATTACAGACCAATTTCTCTATTGACTCACTTATCAAAAAATTTTGAGTCGCTAATAAAAAATTGACTTAATTATTTTTTAAACAAATACGAAATTTTATCACCTATGCAGTTTGGCTTCAAAGAAGAAAAATCTACAGATGATGCCTTATTAGTTTTGATAACCTTAATACGTCAAAGTCTGGAGCAAAATCAACCATGTTTATGTCTATTTCTAGATCTTAGTTTGATACCGTTGAGCACCACTTGCTCTTACAATGTCTAGAAGACATAGGAATAAGAGGAAACTGTTTATCTTTATTTAAAAGCTACCTAACCAATAGATATCAGACTAAGAATAAATGGGGAAACTAGTAGTCGACAGATAATTTAGTATGGAGTACCTCAAGGCAGTGTCTTAGGACCCATACTGTTCAATATATACATGGTCTGTTTTCCATCGAGAGCAGAGGTAATGTTTTAGGTTTTGCAGATGATACTGCAATTTTTTATAATGCTGAAAATTGGAATGAACTTCTCTGTATCTGTAACATGTGGAGGGTGGGTTACCCCCACGGCACTCAGGTCTCATTAGGCCCATTGTGCATCCTCCTGAGATGATAGGCACCTCCTAGCTCGTGAGCCAGCCTACAGATTTTAGGTAGTTGACAACGTCGCCAAGAGGTGCTTCTCTTATATCGGCCGGTGTTAGCCGATACTCGCCGAACACAAATCTTCTAATAAATGAGAGCATCCGAGCTAATGTAGTTGACAACGTCGACAAGAGGTGCTTCTCTTATATCGGCCGGTGTTATCCGAACACAAATCTTCTAATAAATAAGAGCTTCGAGCAATCGTAAAGGATATGCTCGATGGTCTCATCTTCTTGTTCGCACCCTCTGCAGAGTGCGGATTCTGACAGCCCCATGACATGGAGATGCTTTCGTACTTAGCAATGACCAGTCAGAATGCCTGTGACTAGGCGCAGATTCTGTCTAGTCATCGTCAAGTATTTGTTTGCTGCAGTGTTGTCAGGATAACTTAAGAGGTGACCACATTGTTGATGGATACTTCGGCCAAAGCTTCGTGACATTCTAGGACTAACCCTGAGTAAATTAGTGAAATGAACTTAAAAATATAGTAGAAAAAGATTTTATTAAAATAAAAGGTTGGTTTTATAACATGTCTCTTACTTTAAATCTAGAAAAAACTAAATACTTACCATTTAGCTGCAATATTAGAGATCATCCTCCAGCAGGCATCCGAAATTAAATATCTTGGAATATATGTAGATAGTCATTTGAAATGGGAATTCTATGTCAATTATACTATTAAAAAACTTCAACGCATTCTGTACAAACTCAAATATTTAAAAAAATATCTTCCAGAAAAGCAGCTAATAACACTCTACTATTCTCTCGCAGAAAGCCATTTTAGGTATGGTATTATAGTTTGGGGAAGTGCTTTAAGGTGCCATATGCACCCAATTGAAATATTACACAAAAGATTTTTGAAAGTAATTTTTTCTCGGGAAAGACTATATCCCAGTGACCTCTTATTTTCAGAAAGTAAAATATTGGACCTTAGACAGTTGTATTTCTATTGTGTAGCTCAAAAATTTCACCTCAACTGTAAAAACAATAATGTACATGTTCTTCCACAATTAAGTAAATCTTTAAGTCCGAGATCGTTTGCTTATCTGGCACCCAAAATGTATAATCAATTGCCTGAAAGAATAAAAATAATTAGTAATAAAATAAAATATGAAAAAAGAAGTTAAAAAACTCATGAAATTCCTAGGAAACAAATTAATGAACTTATAGAATCAAAACTATAAAAAATATTCACCTTAAATTTGCTATAGTTTTATTGTATTCGACATATCACCTTATATTTATCCCTTCCTTCATTTTTATTTCTGTATCATATTTTCTATTTAATTAAGAACTATGTCTTTTGCAGTTTGGATATCGTAGCTTATTATTGTAAGTTCTATTTCTTTTTTTTTTTCTTAATTATTTTTCTCGAAACAAGTGGGTAACCACTTATCGAGTACCTTTATTCAATAACAAAGTGTATTTAATTATTGTAATTAATTTTGATTAATTGAATAAATTATTATTATATTATTATTATTATTACTTTCCAATCTCAGAATTTTTGTCTTGGTATTCTTTTGATAAACCTAGATTTTGAATTTTTCCATACCATGCTTGAGTTAAGTGGAATCGACACCCAGTAATTTTAGCATTTGGATAAATTTCTAACACTGAATTACGAATTGATATCTCAAAATGCACAACTATTTTTTCTGGTACAAATTTTATTTTTATATAATCACAATACTCTTTAATTTTTGATATATAAAACCTATATGTTTTTTCACTTTTGTCTTTTAATAAACAATGGCCATTAAAAAAACCGTGTATTGTAAACATTTGCTTAAAATATTTGGTGCAGTAAGAAAATGTATCGTCCATATAAATTCTTTTTGATTCACATAAAAACAAAGTTACTCTTTCAACTAAATATCACTAAATTTTCGGATAAATCATTAACAATTAGGAAGTCTTCATTTCTGTTGGTTTTTGGTTGAAGTTCATTCAAAGCTTTGTGAACCTCCGATAGTGATTTTGGAAAAGCTGGAAACAAGTTTCGACGTGCAGTGTAAATGTTTCTTCTAGCACATTGTGGATCACGTACTGTCAAATTGTTTAAAGACACATCATTTTTACCTAGCTCCATTCTAATCATTTTGGAAGGTTTTTCGATTATATCACTTTCGGCTTTTCTCTTCAAACAATGGCTTAAAACTTGTTTTTGCAACACATTTGTTAGTTCTGGTTTATGTTTATGATTTACACTTAGGTTTGTTATAACTCGACTTATTGACTCACCTAAAGTAGGAAAATTTGCTTTACATTTATCTTTGATGCACCTCCACTTAGTTTTTCCGGAAGCTAATTTTCTAAGAGAAGTTTTCCTCGTTGACTGAACATTTCACTTAAATCCGAAAAATTATTCGCCATTTTTACACTTTTTTAAAATTATGAATAGATAGACCATCAGCTTTACACTAGAAATGACTATGAAAACTGATATACGAAACAAGAGTCCTTATATTATTACCTGTTACAGGTACAATTAGACAAGTAACTGAAAAGGTATCATTTAATAGTTAATCCGGGCTTAGGTACCTACAACAACTTTGTGCCGTGTTTGTAGTATTATTTAAAATGCATTAGGATTAAAAGATTACGATGTGTCGAGTTTCCCCATTTTTTACCGTCCTTCTTACCTTTGTAGTTGTTAATATAAGTATAATAGTATATGCTCTTTTATGAATATTTTATTATATACCCGTATATTTACTATTTTCCCTAAAAATATCTTCACTCTGTTGATTCTTATTTTATGTCCCCATATCGCTGCTATAAATTCGGGTAGGTCTGGCCACTCATGTAACTACTTTATATATTTTTTTATTCCATATTTCCGCAATTTTGACGCACGCCACTGAAAACGCACTTTGAATGTCATGATATTTATTATGTGCGTTGAGGTCATTGATTTAAAACTGACTTTTTTCTTTTCTATAACGATTAACCACAATGATAACAGCTGTTGGTAAACTTCAGTATCCGGACTGCATATCAATGAGTGTCTATTTTGAAAATTAACATCTTCACGCACTAAAGTCGGCGACAGTGGCTGTTAGAGTAAATACGTAATTAAAAAAAATATACACAGTGATTGGACCTTATATTTTCTTAAAATGTTTAATATATGTATGGTTTATTGGATGATGGATCTATTTTAAAGTACCAGTAATTTATAAACAGACATAAACTTGAGAGATAAAAAAAGGCATAAATAACGTGCCATATCGTGGATTGAAGAGTTCTTATCAAAGATATAAAACAGTAGCATAAGTTTGCAAAAAGACAAGACAGAAATTAAATTATGCATAGAATTACTACCATGGAGTAGTTCTCAGCAATTTAATCTATTTTAATTCTAAAAAAAATACATTTATTTCTTTCCCAGTCTGTTCATATAGGGTGTCCCAAAATTCGACTATAACGGTTTAGCGCGAACTCCTGATGTCAAATCATACACTTTGCTTAGGATCCACAATATAGTTTATGTAGAAATAACTCAGGAATAAGTTTAGAGACTTTGACAAAATATATATTAATAATCGTTTTTAAATTTTTTACAATCAATGTCAATAAGTGATAAAATAATAAAATCAATCAAACACAATAAATATACATGGTGAATAATGGAGAATTATACTGGGCAGTTTTAACACTCTCTCTCTCAGTGTATATTCTCCATTATTTTTGTACACAAATAATTTAAGGAATATCTTGATAAAGGCTTTGTTAACATATCCGAAATATTTTCTTTCGATTGAATATATTCGATGTTAACATCTTTGGACATAACGGCTCCCTAATATAATGATATTGAATATCTATATGCTTGCTTTGTTGATGAAGAGCTGGATTTTCAGAAATATGTATTGCGGCCTGGTTATCACACAGCAATAGTATCTTGGTTTGTCCAAGAAGATCTTTTATAATATATTGCATCCAAATAGCTTGTCTACAAGCTATGCTGAGAGCCATATATTTAGACTCGGTTGTGCTTACTGCCAGATTGCTGTTTCTTTGTAGTCCAAGATACAGGAGCCAGTCCATAAAATCCCATATATCCACTATAGGAACGTCTATCATCAATGCAACTTGCATATGAAGCGTCACTGAACATGGATATTGATGGTGAAGTTGTGTATTTATATACAAGTCTTCGATTTACTGATCCTCTGAGATAACGTAGGAGATGTTGAATCATATTATCATGAGTAACAGTGGGATCAACACAAAATTGTGATAAAACAATAACTACAAACGTTATATCTGGTCTTGTACCGGTAGCGAGATAAACGAGACTTCCAATTTTTGATTGGTAGCATTTTTTATCGGTTCTTGGATCACCTTCTTTCGCTTTTTGTGGCTTAGAACCTGGATCCATTGGTGTAGATGTAGGTTTGCAGTTAGACATACTATACTTCTCCAGCAATTTAAGAATATACTGTTTTTGATCTATACATACAGAAGTATTTTCATATAGATTTTAAAGTCTATCTCACCATTGAGAAATGCAGTCTTTACATCTAGTTGTTCGACAACCATTTGTTTGTTAATTTCATGTGCAAGTAAAATTCGAATTGTCTCGTAGCGCACGACGGGAGCAAAAGTATCTTCAAAATCAATACCTTGTATTTGACTATACCCTTGTGCTACTAGTCTTGCTTTGTATTTAGAGATTTTTCCATTATCTCCTAACTTTTTCTTAAAAACCCATCTACAAATATTTCAAAAACCCTATTTTTAGTTTTTTTCTACTCCATCTAATCAATAAATAATAATATAATTCGAGAATTGTTGTTGAGGTCTTATTTTCTCGTAAGACACTGCAAAAATACTCACATTTTTAAAAAAAATTCTCAAAAATTTGCACGGTTAGAAAAAAAAATAAATTTTAGTCATAATCTAATATTTTTTATTTAACATTGGTGGCGAAAGAGGTGGCGAAAGGACCTCCTTAAGTGGTTCACAAGAAGAAAATTTACTATACACGCTACTTTGATAAAAAAAATTTAAAGCAACAATATTTCTAAGAAAATACAAAGGGAGGTCGAGAAAACTATTATAAAAGAAGGATAATCAATTAATATCAAATAAAAATAAAGCAATTCTTTCTAAAATTCCCTGCAATTAAGAACGCTTACGGGTACATATTAATATTGCAAAATATACCGAGAAATTAATTAAAACTTGATAATAATTAAGGATCTATAAGTATTAATGGCTTCCTTGTACTTGCCTTGCGGATGAAAGAAGATAATAATTGAAAAGCGATACCCTTAGATCTTTCTAAAGATAAAATCTATTTTGTTTAGACAGGCAAAGAAAATGCATTTAAAGAGAAAATATGGACAAAAAGCTTTTAATTGGTGCAAAAATTTCATTGACATTGGTTTAAAATTTATTTGAGAGACCTATCCTAACTACTTGTTTACATTTTGTTTACGTTTTTGTCTATAGTAAATGTTTTTTTTAATTAACAAACAAATATTTAACCATTTTTAAAATTTTTGTTCCTAAAGGATTGAAAGTGGGGCAAATTTTTTACCAGGAATTTCTATATCTATAAATGCTTTAAAGTAGTCTACATAAACAAACATATTTTAGTATGTTTACTGTGTGACCTTCAATTTTCTTAAGAAAAATTATTTTTGTTTTAAATAATGTTCAGACGTGTAAAAGATAGTTGACAAGATAGAAAAATGTTTTCTGTTTTATTTTAAATATTATATAAGTACAAACATTAAATAAATAATTCTCTGTTATGAGATTTCATCTGAATGTATGTATTGTAAATCATGTTCGCGCTAACAAAGCCGCAGGAATATATATACCGGGTGTCCGCGTGAAACGTTCGGGTAAAATATGGAATTTTGGTATGGAGATACTTTGGTTTATTCTTTGTTATTGTGAATTTCCCATTCTTATTTTAAATAATATTTAAAACGTCCCTGTATCGTATTTTATGGAATTATAACTCTAGAATAAAAACATTTGTTGACTTCAGATTTTTATCAAAAAATTCTAGTTTTACGTAAAAGACATATTATTATTCAAATAATGCCTTTTCAAAATTAATGTTGATCTTGGATTTTTGGTATTTTTTCTAAACAATATTGCATGGAGAAAACTCAATCATATGACTTTTGCTTTTTGACCATACTTCTTAACAAATTACTTTGATTACAGATATTTTCCAAAAATACTGCATTATTGATATTAAAGAATATTTTCAGTATACCCTATGACGTAAATTATTATTAGTTACAGGATGTGTCACAAATTACTGAAAATTGAATTTTTATTTTTACTCTAGAATTAATATCAAGCTGAAATATCCTCAATTAAATCATTAAAATTAGGAATTCTCATTGCATACATTGCTAGTTAAACAAGTTGGTATTGGTTTTCGCGGATACAAAAATGCAGGAGGAGATTACTTCGAAAAATTATAAATAATATTTTTTTTTGTAAATGTTTTGCTTAACGGAAAGAACAACCCTCGTATTTCTTATATTTAATTCTTGGACTTCGTCGATAGCCTTTTGGGAAACCATTAAAGATATTTCAACCTCATGACCTCACAATCAAATCACATATAACAGCAAGTATACACATACATCTTCTCCATTAAACAGAACGAAAGGATTTCGTTTACACAAGAGTAAATCGCTAAAAACTTAGATTAAATAAATTATTTTGCTCCATAAAAGTTCTAAAAATTTTATATAGAAATAAATGAAAAATATCACCTAGTATAACAAATGTTAATTTCATTCAGAAATGTCAAGTTAAAAGAGAACATTGGTAACTTTAAATGAATTGGTGTTAGGTAAACAATAAAAATAATACATGCATGATTCTCTTTATCAAAATTTAAGAATAATAGTGTTTCCTAGCAGGATCTACCAACTTCTTGATTCGACCTGTATAAAACGTGATTTCTAATTCAAATCATTTAAATCTAGGCTATTTCAGCGGGATATTAATTTTTAAAGAATAACTCCATGCTAAGGTAAAATAAAAATTCAAACATTTTTAGAAATTTTTGATTCACCCTGTAATAATTCATTGGTTATATTGAAAATATTTTTTAATATCGGTAAAGCTATATTCAGGAAATTTCACCGAGGCTTTTTTATTTAAAAGATTTGTGAATCCATAATACACTTTCCTTAGATGAAAAAAAAAAATTAATGTAGATGTATGTAAATTTGAGTCAAGGTCATACTGTAAATATGGATCGACTTTTCTCAATTTGATTTTTAGTGCTAATTTGTTATACAATAAATTTTTTTAGTGCTACTTTAAGGTTTTCATGTGACTGCCTCGTATAATTCAAATTTTCTTATTTTTTTACCACAAAATGGTACTTAAAAATCTATTCAAATGGTGATACAAATAGAAATTATACATTTTTTAAATTAAAAACAGTAAATTAAATTTAATAACAAACAATAGCTGTAATAAAAAAATGATTTATATGTGAGCTCTTTGCAATAATTGTAAATTATCATATGCATAAGTTTTGTTTGTGTGGTGTATTCAAAACAAGGATAAAATAATAATAGATATTTCTGCTGGTATAATATCGTGTGCATCTGCGTAAATATCGAAAATAGAACGGATGTTTCATCTGTTGCGTTTGTTCAAAGTATGTCAGCTTCCAGACTGCAAGTCCAGAAACCATAGTAGATTCTAATTTCAATATTATATCGGGCGTAGGTACGGTCTCGGCCTCCACTCAATATAATTTATTTCAGGATTTTATTGCTTAAAATAAATAGGTTTTCGTATTTATTACAGTTTGTAGAACTAATATTATTAATTGTAAATTTAATGTGTACAAACGTTTAACTAGTTTTAGTTTTCAGTCATATACATGCCTTTATCAAGAGCCAATATTAATATATTTTAATGATGAAATAGAAAAAAGTATTTTAATAGGAACCAAGGTAATAAAAAATCTACAGGGTCTATTCACGAGTTGCACAATGGAAACCAAAAATGTCATATGTTGTCTGATACGAAATTTGCTATAACACCGTCCATTATATCGAAGATACAGGGTCAAAATTTCATGGATATGCGATATGTTTTGGATGGCATTCCTCAAGAGCGATTCTAATAGACCAGAGCATACTGGCGCATTCGTTTGCAAAATTGTTTTAATGCGTAATTTTTTTTTTTAATATCCGGAAGGCTTGCCTAATTATAAAAGTGTAAGATGACACTCGATATTTGTTGATGTTATTGTTTAAACAACGAAAAATTAATTAAGCCAGAAAAAATGCCCTTTTTGCAATGAATTAATTTTTTTTATATTCTTTAGGATATTTCGAATAAAAAAGTCCTTACGCCCATCATCGTATCTTCAACCCTTTAATTGTTATGAATTTTTTAAAATCCAAAATTGACGAAAATTCTAATTTTCTTGAATTAAATAATATACCTTAAAATTTAAAATGCAATAATTTAAAATTTTTTACCGGATATTCAAACTATAGTAAACAAAATTACCTAAATAAATTTTCAAAATTTTGTTTGTTGTTATATTTTTTTTACGTTATAACAATATGCTTCCTACGCGCCACGATGCCACGAAAAAGATTGTTCACTAGTATTTTCATTAAACAACAAATTAAATTGCACAGTCACGTTATCGTTTCGATGAAGAGTTGCATTTTTTAATTTTAAATATGTAACAGGTTTCGGACACTTCACTAACGCCTTGCCATGATCACAAAATAAACACATTTGATAATATAATTTTTTTTTTAATTAAAGAGAACGACATTATTATTCAGAAAATTACACGACTGCAAAGTAAACCAGTAGATGTAGAATCGAGCAAGACTGATTAACAACTGAAAAATAATTTTCAAAATGAGCCACAAATTCTAAGGTAGGGTTGAATTTTCTATTTGGAAGGTTGTAAAAATTGTTTATGACAGGAAAAAAAATAGAAGAAGAGTTAAACGTACAATTTTTTCAAATTACGAAATAAGTCCCTTTACCTATTTGTATTCATAGAGCAAAAGATTGAAAATCATAAAAAAATTTCATATTTATAGTACTTACTCTCAATATTAGAAAAAAAACATTTTTTTCCTTATTTTTGTTAAATGGAGAAAGGCTTGGATATTTTTGAAATCATAAAATTTTATAACCCCAGTAAGCCTACTATGTTCATTGTACCTAACAGGTAGAAATTTTTCAAGGATCACGACAAGTGCATTTGGCCTTTTTATCGTATTGAAAAAAAAGGTTGAAGAAGATTTTACTTCTCAGGAAGTATCTGACAATAATTTTTTCATGAATAAAAATAAATGTTAAAAATAAATGTTTCTGTTAACTTTAATAAATAAAAAAGTTATCAAAAGTATCTAAAAAAGTAAAAAAATCACATGATACAAAACTATTAATCGGCAAATATAACAAAGTGTTATGAAAAATGTTAATAATAATTTTTTTAAACTTATTACCTCTAAAAAACAGCAAAAAATTGATTCAGCGCGTCATCGGGCTTTCTCTTATCCATCTTATACATTGAGTTGGAAGTACACGCGCGTAGGAAGCATATTGTTATAACGTAAAAAAAACGTAACAACAAACAAAATTTTGAAAATTTATTTAAGTTATTTTGTTTATTATAGTTTGAATGTTCGGTAAAAAATTTAAAATTATAGCATTTTAAATTTTAAGGTATATTATTTAATTCAAGAAAATTAGAATTTTCGTCAATTTTGGATTTTACAAAATTCATAACAATTAAAGGGTTGAAGATATGATAATGGACGCAAAGACTTTTTTTATTCGATATATCCTAAAGAATATAAAAAAATTTATTCATTGCAAAAAATGCATTTTTTTGCCTTATTTAATTTTTCGTTGTTTAAACAATAACATCAACAAATATCGAGTGTCATCTTACACTTTTATAATTAGGCAAGCCTTCCGGACATTTTAAAAAAAAATTACGAATTAAAACAATTTTACAAACGAATGCGCCACTATGCCCTGCACTATTAGGATTTTTGGACGTCACTAGCGAACGAACTGCAGATGCATTGTTTAAAATTATTTGTGACATTATTTCAAGTTTAGAATGTGGTACTAAGCTTGTTGCTCAGAGCTACGATGGTGCTGCTGTAATGGCTAGCCATTTAGGAGGCCTTCAAGCTAAAGTGAAAGAGAAGTTTAAACATGCAATTTTCGTTCACTGTATAGCACATAGACTTAATTTGGTTTTATCGCGGAGCATGGATAATATTAAAGATAGCAAAGTTTTCTTTTCGACGCTTAGTGATTTGGCTTCCTTCTTTTCAAAGTCATCGAAAAGAACTCGCGCTTTGGACATTCACGTTCAAAAAAGGTTTCCAATAGTTGCTCCGACGCGATGGAACTACAATGGACGTTTAGTGCAAACAGGGTTTCAATACCGTTTGGGATAATAAAGAAACATGGGATGCTGAAACTGTTACTGCCGCTAAAGGGTATTTGCATTGGCTCAAACAAAACTTTGATTTAAATTTTTTGCTTAACATTTTTGCAGAGATTTTCCCTTTTACTGACATTTTATTCGACATTTTACAGACAAAGTCAAATGACATTGGCTTTTGCATTAAACAAATTGATGATTTTAAAAATAAAATGAATAAAAAACTAGATCAGTTTGAACATTTTTGGAATAAGACTCAAAACATTGACTTAGAACCTGAAAGAAAGAGAATTAAAATTGATAACGTCGGCGACAGAGAGACCTCCTATCGTCGATTATACGCCGAAATTTTTGATAATATTTTACAACAAATGAACTCTCGATTTCAAAACTTTAACGAATTAAAATTTGTTGAATTGTGCAATTTTAACATTAGTAACTACGATTCATAAAAATTTCCATCGGAAGCTTTTAATTCACTAAAATTGAATTATGGAATTTTTTTCGATATTCCAGCATTAAAGTCCCAGTTAAGTGTTGTTTATGAAACAACTAAAATTAGTGATAAAAAGACGCCCATCAATTTGTCAAATTTTTTTATAACAACTGGTTTAAATAAGTCTCTTTGTGAAGTCGTCAAGTTGTGTGAATTAGTACTAACCATCCCTGCCACTAGTGCGCGTCAGTTGAGCGAAGTTTTTCAGATTTAAAGCGCATTAAAAGTTTTATACGAAATTCAACAAGTGAAGACGGACTCTCTAATTTAGCCCTAATATTTATTGAAAAACAGCTTTTTAAACAGTTATCAGAAAATCCAAAATTTTACGACGATGTTATAGACAAATTTGCAGCCATTAAAGATAGGCGAATAGATCTTAAGTATAAATAAATATCAACTGCTCTGTTAACTGTGCGAAAAATGCTGGAAAAAATAAAAAAAAATTTCAGTTAAATGTTTTTTTTACGTTTAAATAAACCAAGGAAGCTTTACAATCGTAAGTTTTTTTATGGCTTCTAGTACTAAACTAGGTAACAAAGTAATAGTAACACTTAAATCTCCATCTCGAATATCCGTAGTACTGAGGAAAAAAAGCAAGATTTTGACAAAAATTTTCGCCTGCGGCGCTGTGCTTACTGGCCTGCTGTGTTTTTATACAATCGCCTTCCCTTCCAAAAATGTCACGGCACGCCACTGCTTCCAAGTTTCCAAAACCTTACACTAATCGAATTAGAATAAAATCAAAAAACTGAAGAAAATAAAATCTATTTACAATGAAACGACAGTTGAAATAAAACAACAAAACATAGAAATTAAATAAATATCAAATTATATCAAATGCTCAAATAAATGAAATATGCAGGAAAAATGTATAAACAGAAAAAATATAAATGTTTTGTATGTTGCACTATTTTTTCAACATTATAAAATACCTTTTACAATGCGACATTACATTCATTTTTAGGATAAAATAAAATTTCAGGTAAGAACTAATACTGTAATGTAATAGTTATTACAGGCTTTTACCGGTTATTTTGTACAACCTATTGCAGCACCCCTATAAATGTTTAGAGGATAAACTAAATATATACATTTTCCACATACAACTACCTCGAAACATTTTTCTATAGATATTCATTGACAACGAAAATACTGAAAAATTTTAATTTAGCACGTTTCCTAAAATTTTTCCATTACGGTCCATTTTAGAAAAATCATGTATAAACAAAAATTATAGAGATCGATATCGCAAACAACTTTTAGTTCAACAATTTTTATAAAAATCAGAATTTTGCACACTTTGTCAAATTTCTCGAATACGGACCATTTCAGGAAATTTTGACATTAAGCAAAAATTATAGATAAAATATAAAAATGACCACCTATAAAGTACCCCCCAGATGTTCCGATTCTGCCCAAAATATAATCAGCTCATTGGACGCTGGAACAAAGCCTAAGTTTAAAATTTGGTGTTTTTCTGTGTATCGATTCATGAGTTATGCGATACACAGACACACACAGGCACATAAACATCATCGCGAAAATAGTCAAAACGGATTCAGGGGACCTCAAAACGTAAAAATCCGTCGAAAACTCGACGTCGAAACAAATCATGATTTCTATACTTTCCGTATATCTGTATACAGAGAGGAAAGTAAAAATGATTCTGCAGACACAAAAAATGTTATCGAAGACGCATGGCTATGTGTACCATGAGTCGTTGAGTAATAAGCGAAGCTTAAAATTACATTTTCCTAACATTTTAAGCTTAGCATGTACTACCCGCTACCAGTGTAAGTCGTACGAAGTTGTAGCAAATTGTGTATTGATTAAACTTTTCCTTTTCCATTCTTTTATATTTATATTTAAATAGAGTTTATCTGCGCAACAAAAAAAAACAAATATCGCATTTGTATTTTTCAATGTACAACTTGGGAATAGCTGTATATTTACATTTTTTCAATCACTTTATTGTTCCATAAAAAAGTTTAGAATATACCTAGCAATGTTGGCACAGCTTCTTAGAAGCAATAACATGGCTACGTTCTTATTTGATATTTTAATCAATCGATATTAATTACTTTTTATTTCGACTGAAATATTGATTCACCACACTGTTTTTAACATACCTCTTAACCCCATTGTTGTACTCACCTCACAAAGTTAAATCATCAAAGGAAAGCCATTATTCATTGTTGAATGAAATTTAACACAAGAGTTGTTCCGAAAACAGGTGACAAAGGGACCAAAAAGGGAGCGAATGATAAACTAAGAGGTCGACGACCTTCTTTCGTTTTATTGAGCTGTTCAATTAAGACTTAATAAAGGCCACCACGTGGAGATAAATGCCCATTTCGATGGACGGTGTCAATACTATCTCTTGAATTTCTTCGGAAGCTTTGAAAATTGATTTATCGGGTGATTAAGTAATTTAGAAATTGATAAAAAGATTGTTAGAATTGTAATTACATATGTTTTTAGAATTTTTTGTCATGGAGGGCTTTCTCTATGTGGGAAAAGTGATACTTCAACAGCAATATTACATTTTCGGTGCTGAATATTCTGGATCATTTTTTTTCTCTATTTATATTTTTTAGTAGGTACTTCTTAGGGTATGTATAGGTTCTTGCGAAAAAATTCAAGAGGAGATTCCTTGCTGAAAATTTTCTCAGGCTAACCCCTTAAGATGTAAGGAAAATTGAGTTTTTCTTTTTTCTCAAATGTAGAAACTTTAAATTTTGAAAATTACAAACATTCGTATAGAGGTAAATAAGAGTATTTATTAGTATTACAAAAGGAGTAAATGTACACTTTATTTTATTTGACCTTTTTTTCGGTTTGCATTTTATAAATTAAAAATATTCAAAATGCCTGTTTTATTTGTCAACTTTTTGTCTGGTGCTTTTTTCTTTAAATCTAATCGTTTTTGAACAAAAAAAAAAAAATAAAATTCGAGAGACGCTAAAATGGTGGTTCCCACCTTATCGAGACTGAGGCCCGCAAGGGTAAACTCGTAGGGTAACAAAAACGAGAAATGATTTAACTTGGAACGAAAGACCGAAAGACGATAGTATTAGGACGTTGAATTTTTTGGTTTGTGAAGCATTGGCATTACTTATAAATAAAGAGCAAAATGCATATATATATATATATATATATATATATATATATATATATGCATTTTTTTGTATATTTTACCAAAGTTCAGAAAATTTGAGAAAATATTGCATATTTTCGAAAAAAAAAATGTATTACTTTACTGTGGAAATTAGAAACTGTTTTAACAGAATATACAGATATATTTGAAAAAAAGACCTTTTAAATTTTTGGATTTGTTTTTAATCGTTACTTCTTGTAAATTCTTGTTAATTAGTTTTTGCAACTTGGCATGCACCGGGTTTTTTTAGGAAAGAATGGAGGGTTCAATGAATTAAGGGAAGTGAAAAAAAAATTTGTAGATGTTAAAAGGACCGTTTCTATATCTTAACATATTTTACAGACAAAAGACAAAAAAAAAATTTTTAATAGAAAATTTCGAAAAATATTTAATTATATTACTAGTTAAAATTTTAAAAATTAAAAATTTATAGGGTGTTCAATTAAAAAAAACATAACCTTGTTCCGGTATCGTTTTAGGGAACATCCTGTATATTTGTAATTAATTTTATAATGTATTTTTATACATTCTATACTTCTTAGATATACCTACTAGTTTTTGTGTTTTGTTTGTTTTAAATAAATTTGTATATTACATATTTTCTTTTGGTGTTTTTTTTTTCGTGTAATGGCTTTGTTAGTATACCAAATTAGCCAGCCTCAGTTTATTTTGCTTCTCTAAGAGTGTGTTCTGTGTAGGCTTTGTTACTGTTTCCCAGTGCCAGTTTAGGAACAGCACTATTAATTAGAACCCAACAGTGAATGGTCGAGTGGGAATCCTCGCTAGGCATCAGAATTAATTAATTAAATAAATAAATTAGTTAAAAAAAATCCCGGCCCTGCTGGGATTTGAACCCGGGACCCCTGGGTCCACAGGCCAAAGCTCTAACCACTGAGCTACCCACCCCCTACTTTTGGTTTGTTTTTAAGTATTTAACAAATATGCCTTTACATATTTAGGCATAATTGGATAAAATAGTTGCATATTTTTCCTAAAAACGATGCATATATATGCGCATATTTTGGTAATATTTTGATGCATATATTCCGCCCTCTACTTATAAACCATGTGATGATTTTCACAAGCCTTGATTTTTAAACCATTCTATATCGTCTTTTGATTAGGGTTTAAAAACTTGTTAGAACAATTTATCCAATAATAATTGGCCCCTTTACCTCTTAAGCCTGCTTATATAAAATATTTGGGTTCCTTACTTCGCCTATTTATATTCTATTAATATGACTGATATTTATTTATAAAATAAAAACGACATCAGATCTATTAGAAAAAATTCAATATAATTCGCAATATCACAACTATAATACAAGAAGCCAATCTAACTTTAATGTACGGCAAGCCATCACTAAAAGTTCCCAAAATACAATTTTTATTAAAGGTTTACAAAATTTATTAGACTGCCTACAGAAATTAAAAAAAGAAACAACAGTAAATTTATTCAAAAGTAACCTCAAACAAACCTCAAATAAACAGAACGGATATACTTTTTTGTGATAATACTCTTTAAACCTGCCCTTTTTAAGTATTTCCTTTAATTTATCGTTATTTTACCCCTCGTTTTACCCGCATTTATTATAAATTATTTCTGTTTTGATTTCATGTACTTTATTTTAAACAATTACTTGAAGTTATATTAATACTACTTACTATGTTTACATTATTAATAGTTTTGCGACTTAAAGCCACAAAACTATTTTTGTGTTAAAGTAGATCCATAGAGAGCAATGTAATTTACAAAGGCCTTCTTTCAAAATACAAATAAATGACAACTTTATAATTAAAATGAAAAACAACAAAATACCTCGGTATCATAATTGATCAAAATTGGAAATGGGTTGATCACATTACGTCATTAAAATCCCATGGTAAGAAGATTCATTTTTAAATTTTATGAATTTAGGAAAATTATGACTAGGAGTTTACTAATTATTTACAATTCGCTGGTTGAATATGTAATCCAAAATCGTATAAAATTATCTACAAAAAACCAGCATTATATCCTACATCTCTTTTATATAATATAAAAGTGCTTTGTATAAGAACCTTATATTATCTATCTTGCTTTACCTTTATTTATGGAAAGCCTGAATTGAGATACACTACAAATTATTTGCAATAAATATCAAAAGAAGCATACATTTTCAAATAATTTAACATTTAAGAGTCATTCACACATCACAGTTGACATCTTGATACTTGACAGGCACAGCCAAGCATTATTCTGAATTTTGCCAAATAAAATGGCCGGTTAATTATTCTATGAGGTAGCGACAAAGAGCCAGTAAATTTGATGGTGTTTTTGTGGCTAGGGGCGAAATAGTAGTAAGTTTAAGTTAGCACCACCATAAAAAAGTTATTTTTAAGAAACTGCTTATATATTTTTCATAAATTGGCAGGCTTTGCGACTAATTTCGAATAAAAAGAGCCTCCAAAATGGCTATGGTTGCAAGTATGAAGGTCACAACCCGCCTTAGAAATTTCCCCTTTACTATCAACAGCTGTTCTTTGATAGGTCGTTTGCAATTTATGGAATGTTAAGAATATTAGGAATGTTAAGAATATTAGGAATGTTGACGTTAGAAATAATTGAAATTCCTAAAATTATCACACAAGAAATGCATAGCCGGATTTTAAGAAAATTGATATTAAAGTAGTTAGGATGAACCGAAAATTCTGAAAATCAATAGGGTTCTAAGGTAGAATTATTCAAGAAAATCAAAACTGCAAGTCAATCAGAACTTTCGTTCTAGAGTTATCGTGCCGGCGTACATATACACAGACGACCATTTTCGTCTGCACGAATACTGAGGCCCCATAGGAAGGGCCTCAGTAATACAATAGCCGTATACATATCTTGCTTTGAATTATAAACTAAATTCGAGGAGTAGGCTGCTGCCATATTATCACTATTTATTTTTCATCAAATTTTAGTAGGCTGTGTTGACAAGCAAATTGTAGCTTAAGAGGGTGATATCTCTTAAGGGGTTGGAATGAAAAAATTTTTCTACAGGACCGACCTCTCAATTTTCAAGGAGAAATCGCAGGAATTTAGAAATACCCTGTAAAATGTGTATACAGTGTGTGGCTACACATGGAAAACTTTTTTCTTACTAGTTTTATCAAAAAATGTATTCTTTATAAATAGTTCTGCATGTTCTAAAACTCAAACTTCAACCATGAGATATTGAATTTTTCGAGCCGTATACGAGGGGCATCACAAAATATAAATTTTGTTCAAGTGTAAAGTACCTTTATTTTTGACTAATCTCGTATACGACTAATAAAATTTGATATCGGATGGTTGCATTTTAGGTTGTAGACCATGCACAACTTTTTATGAAGTATGCCCTTTTTTTTGCTAATATTAATAATAAAAAAGATCTTCATATGCCGCCAACTTACGTAGACAGTTTAATTTCCGATGAAGTTTTGCAATATTATTGTTTTTTTTTTGCTAGAAATTATATATTAGTAATTTCAAGTATTTGACCTCGATTTTTTATGAATTGGATTAAAAACTTTTGTAGTAGTAGGTTATTAAATCTGTCTGACCGTTTTCGAAGAAATTGAAACCTGATATATTTTATATAAATAATCTTATTTGTCTGATTCACAAAAAAAAAAAGAAAACTATTATCTCCTATAAGGTAGATGAACTTGTGCAATAATTAAATAACAAGTGGATTACATTTTTTGTTATTTGATATTTTTTGCTAAATCTCTATAAAGTATAAAATATTTATGATTGATTTTTATTTTTTTTATATGTATTTAATTATGTTTCCTCGTTTTACTGAATTTAAATGATCGAATTTCCAAAATTAAATGGAACCAATTTTTTGGTTATATCAAGAGCTTTGATTATGCATTTTTAAAATGACTTAATATAAAATTTGAATCTACAACTTTTTTTGTTTTAAAAACTAATCATAATTTAAAAAACAAATTGTAGCTTTATATTTTGTGCAGTGATTGTTTCTAATTTTAAATTTTTGTTTCAGGTAAGTGTTATCTAAAACGCTTTGAAGTTACGTAGGTGAGTTTTATTAGAAAATGATTGATATGGAATTATCTTAGTAAATATTAGGTATCACATTTTTCAGAATTTTTAAATTTTCAAAACTTTTTGAATGTTCATAAAAAAACTATTTAAAAACTCATAAATACAGCAATAAAAAATAATTATAAGTTGCGATAGACGAGTGTGTTCTAATTTAAAACACAATAATACTTAGATTAAAGAGACCGAAGATGTAACATTGCACACTGCGCATGTTGTCTATTTTAACCCAAAGAACCCACCAATTGAAAATCATTGTTTGCACGACGCCATCCGAATTGCTCCGATTTTTCCATTCAACGATTACCTCCGCCTGAGTTCAATCACCATTGACAGCTGTTTTTTGATTTATTTGTTGGTATTTTAACAATTTAAAGTGTTCTAGTTATTCAATTTCTAGTTCAAAACGCCACGATGTATCTTAAAAATTGTATATACTTATAATACAAGTACCAATGTTATGAAAGATAAAAAATATATTCGTTTTCAGCGGTAAATATTTATTAACGGTTTGACATAAAGCGCCATGATCCTCTGAGCTGAATACTTCAGATCCGCATTAAGGGGTTTCAATAAATATTAAGCATCAAATACATATTTCAGAAATCAGATTTCATATTACTTACATTTTACAAAAGGGTAAAATTTTGAACATTTAATTTAAATAAGAAGTAAATAGCCATTGTTGCTAACGAAATTTTGTATTTAAAAAGTAGTTTTATAAGAATGTTTTCTAAAGGTGGTTTTTAGCCCTTTTTGGTAGATAAATAAGAAGTAAAAAAGCATAGTTGCTAGCTAAATTTTATTTTTATAAGGTATATTTATAAGAATATTAGATGAAATACAGGATGACCTACTTAAAATTTCAAGGTTCATCTTATTTGCGGTCAAATCGAAAGTGACATTTGACTCTTCAGTCTTAAAACAAAGTAAAACGCACCATATGATCTAGTATAAGCAAAAAAATACTAAAATTACGGGAGTTAGTCACATTGTTAATAAAATGTTACAATATAAACCCCTAAACAACTCAAACAAAATTTTCGTTTACTAAAAAAATCCAAATTTTAGCAATATTTATTATTTATTATACAAGGGAATGCGGTTTCAAAGATAACGGGATCAAAAAATCCGAATCTCTAAATTTTGGAGCTAAATGCTCGGATAAAAGCAAGCGACCGATAGGGGTTACAAAAATAATCGATTTATCGATTATTCTGATATTTTTTTATGAAAATCGATTTATCCGTTATTTTAAATAAATTATTTCGTTTTTTTAAGATAATGTATTAATCGATTTTAAAGGAAATACAAAAAGAAAATAGATTTATTCAAAATAATCGATTGATATTTTTTTTTGAAAAATCGATTTATCGTTTAATCGGTTTTTTAATTATTCGATTATTTTCGATTTTTCAAAGATATATGAAAATAATCGATTGATCGAATATATTCGGATATTTTATATAACCGATATTTTGGTTTTTTTTTTAAATTATCGATTTATCGGTTAATCAGCTTTTTAATAATCGATTATTTTTGATCTGAAAAAAAGGATTATTAGAAAATAATCGATAATTCGGTTATTTTTTGGAAAATCGATGTATCGTAGAACCGGCTTCTTAATTAATGGCAATTATTTTGGAATTATCGATTATTTTCGGCATTTCAAAGATAATCGAATTATCGATTTTAAAGGAAATACAATAAAAATAGATTATTGATAATAATCGATTGATGGAAAATAATCGATTATTTAAAATATTCGATAATTCTGTTTTTTTTTTAAATCGATTTATCAGTTAATCGACTTTTTAATTAATCGATTATTTTTGATAAATCGATAATTTTTCGATTTTTCAAAGATTATCGAATAATCTGTTTCAATGGACGACAAAAAAATGATTTATTTGATAATAAACGATAATTCTTTTATTATTTTATGTAAACACTCATTTATCGGTTAATTGGCTTTTTAATTAATCGATTATTTTTGATTTTTCAAAGTAGTCGATTTTAAAGGAAATACCACAAAAATATATTGTTTGAAAATAATCGATTGATCGAAAATAATCGATTATTTTTAATGATCGATAATTTATTTCGATAATCACTCACCCCTAGCGACCAAATGACTTTTAATAAATTTAAATTTTAAAATGTTATCTAGTTTCAGACATGCATTTCTAGAGTTTTATGTGACTTATCCTCTATAATAATTAATATTCCTAAAGAAAGAAGCCTTAATATACCTTTCTCTGAGGTTACAATACAAAACAGCATTTTCTCATTTTGACTAATTTTTAATATTATGTAATAGCCGTAGAAAAAATATAATATTCAACTCATAAGGTTAGATTTGTAGTATTCGCATGCTTTTTTATAATACTCGTAGACAATGAGTACCATTTCTTGCTCTATTAACAATATTCTATTTCAATATTTTTCTGTAATCTCTTGCAGAAAAGTCCGTAATAAATAAACGAAATATTCTATAAAAGGTCTTCTCTTTACATAAAATGTCGTGGCATCTGTTTGATCACGTTAATTTTATTTCATAATACAAAATTCCATTAAACATCTTTTAAATAAATCTAATAGTAATTTATATTTAACATACTATTTTTTTATTATACTTTTTGAATTCAATTGGTAAATCATTTTTTTATTATTTCTTTATTATTAACATTCTATTCTGAATTATAATTTTGTCTTTTATAATATTTGTTTCAAACAATTGGTAAAATCAAATAAAGAATTATTAATAAGAAATTAGAAATTTTGATAATTTAAAATTTTTGGCGAGACCACATTCATTAAGAACGCATTCACCAAAAATTCAAATTTATTTTGATACTTAAAAAATAACATGAACGCTTCAACTTTTAATTTTAAATAAAAAATTCTTTAAATGTCAAATTCTGAATTAGGAAATTCATTAGAAAATATTTTAGGTGGCCATCAGAGTTGGATAGTAAAACGTTTTAAAATATATTTATAAATATAAAAATGGAACTAAATACTTTTATTCTTCATCCCAAATAATTTTTTATGGTCTCCTTTGTATATGAGGAGCCTGTTTTGTAATCCTTACTTTTTTAGTTGTATATTATGTACCAACTTTTATTAAGATTGTTCTTTTTATTTTTGAAAAATTTATTAAAAATTATTCCAATTGTGGGGAATTTTTGGATTTCGTCTTGAAATATTATAAATTTGAAGGGCTAAACTCATAAAAATTTCATATATAAGTAAACAAAGAATCAAAAAATTATTCTGAGAGTCTGGAAGGGGTCCCAAGATTTCTTTATAAATAGTGAACTGAATCGTGCAACTTATTGTTAGTGAAAGTGATATATCTATTATTATATTTTTCTTAATTTAACATATCACCACTCGAATTAGACCTTTCAAACGAAAAAATTTAAATTTTGCATGTGATATAACAAGCATTATTAGTAATATTACAGTTTGCTTAGTTTCCGTTTTTAAATTTTATAATATTCGATTAACTCCATTCTTTTTTTTTTAAGATATCACGAAATATCAAAATTAACGTATTTAAATTACTTGTATACACGCCAACATCTATTCTTTCTTAACTACGATTACTTAGCGTTTTCCCAACATTATCGTTTACAGAATTAAATATAGATCTTAGTAATAATTATATAATTAATAATGTAATAAGGTGTACGGAAGCATATTTAAATTAATTTAATATGGATTTAATTAAAGCTCAAGAAATTTTTTAAAAATGTCAATTATAACAAGTATTTTCTCATTATGTGTTACCATAATGTATTAATAACATTTGACATCTCTATTTTACAATGATATTATTGTTACTTTTCATGCTACTGATTTACTATTATAATAAATAATGATATACATAAAAACAATTTTGAACTTTTTTTATTCAAAATTGGTTTTTGGATTTCTTTGTGTTTTTAAATTTGCCACATACGCACATGGATATTAGCTATACTACGCACAGACTGCAAAACGAAAAAGTATGTCATTGCGTGCAACTGAATGAATATATTTCATATCGATTCTACAGGACAAATAAATGAAATCCACCAATCACAGTCAACCGACTATTATTATTTTTTTTAAATTTTGAATAAGTGACAGTTCTGTCAAACTAATTGGCAATATATTTTTTAGTTATTGAGATTAAATATTCATGAAAATAATTTGTTCGTATGTAGAATTGTTAAGTAATAGTATTTTTATTGATATTTCAGCTATATTTAAAAATAAACTATAAATATTAATAAAACTATGAAATCAATTTAATTACGAGCATTAAAACGTGTAGTAAAACTTAAATAATATTATGTGTGGCGATAGAGCAGTGACTAGGTCATTTGTCTTTCACGCAGAGGTCCCTAGGATTGGAGACAAAATAAATTATTTTTTTCAAGTTTATTTTATTATATAAATTAGTAAAAGTCAAATTATTTTTCAAATTAGTTATTTTATCTTAGTAACCTAAAACAATTTTGAAAATTTTTAGATTTTTGTTAGTGGTTCGTAGAAAAAAATATACCGTACAACTCGAGTGGATTGTCCGTATCGCACTCAGACAATTGAGCACTCCGCCTACGGCCATCACATCCACTCTTGTGATAAAGATAGATAAATAACACAAAATAACTAATTTAAAAATAATTTATGACTTTTACTAATTTATTAAATAAAATAAAATTGAAAAAAAGATTTATAAAATATATTGACAATTAGTTTGACAGAATTGTCAGTTATTTAAAAGTAAAAAAAAAGAATAATGGATATGAAATATATTCGTTCAGTTGAACGCATATATTTTCGTTTTGTAGTATGTGCATAGAATAGAATATCCATGTGGTAGAAAAACAAAATTTTAATATATATGAACATTTGGTTCAACAATTGAACTTCTCGGGAATTTCAATTCTTTTACAATTTTATTACCCCAATAATAATAAATCTGGTGGTGTCAAATCAGGAGAATACGGTGAATGCATTTCTTTATATAATTGAAAATTGCTATTTTAAGAGAAAATGTTTAAAAATGTTCAGATTCAAAATTTAAAAAAAAATCAACTGTTGTTCCCTAAATAAGTACGAATCCCTCTAAAAACAAATTGGTTTTTGTATTATGTATGTGGCTTATCGTGGGGTAGCGCCGCTTTTTAACCCTTTGCGGTCCTATTCAGTTTTTATGTGTGTTCTCAGTGTAGGTCCCATTTATTTTTTCATTGATTTTCAGTATATAAATTTAGATGAGTTTTAGCAACAATATACAGAGTGTATCAAAATGATTGGTCATAAATTGTACCACATATTCTTTGGTCAAAAATAGGTCGATTGAACCTTACTTACCTATGTACAAAATTGCACACACAAAAAGTTACAGGGTGTTTAAGTTAAAAAAATTTAACATTTTTTCGACTAATAAAGCCGAGATAAAGGCAATATTTTTTTCTCGAATTTTGAAGGTTTTTCAAAGGGGTCATCGCCTTTTTGATCACCCAACTTTTTTGTGGTATACAATTTAGTCGAAAATGGAACGACACTGGAATTCAACATGCATTTTCAAATGTTTTTGTCTCTTAGTAGGGGAGGGTGGATCACATGAAACGCGTTTACCATGAAACAGTCGCCATTATTTTTAAATAACGTGCGTAATTTTTTGAGTATTCACAGAAACTTCAAGTGGCAGACAGGATAGTCTTATTTTTGTTGGTGGATAAGTCGAAAATAGGTTCCCAAGATTAAGAGTATCAGCTAACACCGGCCGATATAAGAGAAGCACCTCTTGGCGACGTTATCAACTACATTAAATCTGTAGGCTGGCTCACGAGCTAGGAGGTGCCTATCTTCTCAGGAGGATGCACAATGAGCCTAATGAGGCCCAAGTGCCGTGGGGTAACCCACCCTCCATACGTTACAGATACAGAGATACAGAGGTTCCCAAGTTTTTTGCCCATCTTAATTTGTTTTTGCCATAGTGAAATTTGTTGTTGCTGACAGTTCAGTACTTCGTGAGATCTTTATATTGGTCTGAGGATGAATATTAATTTTACCGTTTGTGTATATTACGAGGCGATTTTTTTCACGTTTTACTAAAATATTGCGTTTTGTAACTCAGATCTATCATGGGCTACAATGGAGACACGAATTTTGGGCCACCTTGAGACGTGTGAAAAATATTTTGTGTAGGACACATGTCCCGAGAATGGAAAAAAAAATCTGAAAAGGCATGTTTAGTGCTAAATCAATTAAAAGGGCTGTCTAAGATGTTATTAAATACAAATTAAGCTTAAGGAAGGCAGCGGATTAAAAGCAACGGAAACATCAATGTCCGTTAGTATCTTTTGATGTTAGAACCTCATATGTATACATTTTTATTTTGTTGTTTTTTAACATAGTTGTGTAATATTTTTTAAAAAACGATTTTTGTATGCTTAGTTTTTGCCTTATCTTAAAGTGGCCCATTTCGTGGGATACCTTGAGACAAAATCATTTTTTTTTATTTCTTTATAAAAACACCATTATAATGTTATGTTAATAGTTTAATTAAAAAATGTGTACAATCAGATGAAAAATTATAAAGCATAAGTAACTGTGGCAAAAAATTAAAATTACGACTTCTATCCCCAAAAAAGTAAAAATTGTCTCCTGATAAATTAAATTATTGTATTTTGAGGTTATTAGTTGTAATTTAATAATAAACCTGATTTTGATATTTTTGCAAACGTAAAATTTACGTTGAAAAATTTCAACAATTAAGTGGCTGTATCGTTTAAACCAAACATTTTACAAACCAATACTAAGAGTCAAAAAAGTTTGAAAATGCATGTTAAATTCCAGTAGCGTTCTATTGTCGACTAAATTTTATAGCACAAAAAAGTTGGGTGGTAAAAGGGCGATAACCTCCTAGAAAAAAATATTGCCTCTACCTCGGCTTTGTCATTGTACTCTAACACGCCATATAAAATTTCATAAAAATACACATGTTAAATGTTTAAGAGCAACGTTAAAAAAATTCATTTAAATTTTTAATTTAACCTTTTGTGTGTGCAATTTTGTACATAGTTAATTAAGTAAGGTTCAATTGACCTATTTTTGGCCCAAGAACATGTGGTATAATTTATAATCAATCTTTTTGATACACCTTGTATTTATTGGAAAAAAGTTATTGGAATACAATGAATGAAATTATGACAAACTGAATAATGGCATGAATTATTAAATACATTTAGAAATTGTAATTTCAATGTGATATTTTTTAACCAGGTTTCCGAGTGCAAATTTTGTTAAAGTAAACCGTTTCTATCTTTCCTCCTTTTATTTTACAGTTTCTGCACACTGCAGTCCTTAAAATTACTTCTTCATTAGGGAAAATAAAGTGGGTTGTTTTATTTAGGCGTTCCTCTGTGTTTGAGGTTCTGGAATTGCGATTATCTTCAACAAGTTTATGTAATAACAATTTTCTATATTTTTTATTTTAGATGAGTTTTTTTTGTAATTCACTTGCTATCATTGAATGTTGTAAAGTATGTCACTGTTCACTGTTGCTACCTCCAAGAGATAAAGAAAAAATATTTTCTTCATCACCAGTGGGATTTTCTTACGAAATTATAGCCTGGCAATGTAGTGGTTGGTCGTTGGCCCACTATCAGCAGCTTCTCATACTGTAGTCAATTATAACTAGGAATTTTTTATTCTTTCGATTTCTCCAGTTCTGATGCTCCTCTCTATGACTTGAGTATTTGAGTTGTGGAAAGTGATTAAAATAGTACAAAATAAATAGCGAAAAGAATAATTGTGGGGGGTTATATTATGATAAATAACATGTATTTTTAATAAATAAACAACAATATTATTTTTCCTATTTTCATTTTTTAAAAATAGGAAAAAAAGATAATTCATCTGGAATTGAACCAGCGTCACTAAATGGTCGCAACATGCCAAGTTAAAAAAGTTAGACACTATACGATCTTCGCTATTACGGTTATGTCATTTGATTTATCTAATTAAATATGTACCTATATGAACCAGCAAAAAGCAAAAATAATGTAGGTAGTGATTAAAATTATTTTAATATTTTGTTAACAATTTAATTATTAAATGGATTTTACTATTAAAATGGACATTACCTCAATCAAAATAGTAATTAGACGTCTGACTTATTTGACAGCTTAAGCGGAAAGTAGATTTATATTCACACACGGGTGGAAAGTATATTTATCTACACGCGTGTTATATAGGGCCTTCCTCTAAAATGGAATAGTGTGATAGGTGTGTCCTAAGTGGTCATAGGAAAAATCAATTTCTCTCACAGGTCTATTAACTTAGGCTTTATAACCATTGTCGGCTGTAAATGACAATCTAGAAAAATTTGTATTATGTGTTTACCAATATGTACTTCCAACTTTCTTCTTCAGCTTCACTTCGTCTTCCTTATTTGTACAACTTTCTGATTCATTATCAGAATTAACGGTTTGTCTCCGCTTTTATATTTGTAAAGTTGATACCATATTAGATTTTTCCTAAAGCATTTTATTTTATAAATTTTCAGACATTTTGTTCTAGGTCTACCTGTCTCCTTCTAACTGCTAGCTGCTAGTTCATTATTATTTTTATTTTTTCTTCGTCCCCCCCTCTCGCCAAACATGCCCTAACAAGTTTGCTCTTTAATGCTTATTTTTTTTGTTTTACAGGCATCTTAATATGCAAAAGGATAATTTAAATACATAATTATATTAAAATGCATCTAGGATGAACAGAACCATATATTTATATTTCCTTTTTAATAATTCATGAATATTTAATTAAAATAAGTAATGAAAATGAGGAATCTATATAAATAATTACTATTTTTTAATCAATTTACATTTTTCTTATCTGGAACGGCCCACATTGAAAACACAATCAATACATTTATTTTTCAAGGTTCGAGTATAATCATAACCTTTTAAAAAAAAAAAAAAAACTAATAACTTTGAGTAAAAATAATTAGTATGTAGCATGTAAGGACAAAAAATGTGACTCATAATAATTATGAACTATTTCTGTAGGTAAAATGTTTATGCACACATCGGACGAATAGGTCAAAAGCTGTAAAGAAAAAATATCATTTTATCTGGTTATCAATTTCACGGTATTCAAAGTAAGGCGCACGTTGTAAAAGGTGTGTATCGTGTATCTAGTTTCGAATAGAATTATTATAATGTACTATCGTATACAATCATTTTCATATGAAATGTACCGAGAAATTATTTTTTAGCGAAAATACTATGATATCCGCTACGAGGGATAGTTGAAAACCTATGCATGGTGGCATAAGACATAAAATCTGTAAAATATTTATTTATTTACTTATTTATTCACAGGCCTTGCCCACTTTCAGTACAAAAAAAACCTCATATAGAATCAATCTAAATAATATGTCATAATAATGATAAACTAATAAACTAACAACAAAAATGAATATGTATATTAATATATTAACATGTACAAAATCGAAACAACTAATATTAAGATTAGGGAATTTAAGTCACAGTAAGTTTTAAAATCCTCACAAAATTAAAAAAGCTTGAATTAAAAAATTCTAGACTATCAGCACCAGCATTAGCGCTTCGTGAAACTCTAGGCATGAATGAATTGAAGCCAGTATTGGTTCTCATGTAGCGCTGATGAAAACTGTTTATTGATATTGTGCTTCTAGTTGGGGCTGCCAACAACATGCTTGAAATCAATGTAGGGCAGTCAACTATATAATTAATGAGCTTAAAAAATAATTTCAGATCTGTCTGATCTCTTCTTATTCTCAAAGTTGGCAAGGAGAATGTCTTTTGCAGTGCCGCAAAATCATAGGAATAGTCATCTATCCGTGGAATATTTGATTTAAATGCTAAGTAGCGAAGAAATTTTCTCTGTACCTGTTTTAATCTATGAATGTGACAAGTATACTGGGGGTTCCAGACTGAAGAGCAATATTCTAGCAGAGGCCTAACAAGACTACAGTTCAATAACCTGATAGCATTAATACTGGTAAAGTCTGATGTGTTTCTCTTTGTAAACCCAAGCATACCAAGTGCTCTGGGTACTACTGTGTCAATGTAATTGACAAATGAGAACGTGGAGTCCATAATAATACCCAGATCTCGAATGGATGCAACTTGGGACACTGGTCTACCCTTGATATTATATTATAAATCCTATTGATCTTTCTAGTAAAGGATATCGAGTGACACTTAGTGATTTAATTTAACAGTTTAGGATCTTTCAGATAAATAACTCGCCAGCTATTGCAATAAAGTTCCCATGATCCCAGCAGTCTCCAGTTTATTTAACAAAAGTTTGTGATTGACCCTGTCGAACGGCTTGTAAAAGTCTGTGTATATGGCATACACCTTACCACACCTTACCACCTCTAAACGTTCGGCAGATAGTCAACAAAAGCAAGTAAATTCAGTTCTGTAGATTTTTTGTTAAGAAACCCAAATTGTTCTTCTATTATTGATAAACTTAATTTAGATCTTAAGTAATCAGCTACTATCTTTTCAAACAACTTTGAAATAGAACTAGGATTACAGATGGGTCTATAGTTGGATATGTCTTCTCTGTTATCAGACTTGAAAATAGGTGTAAGATAGCTCACTTTCCAGAAATCTGGGAATATGCCCGAAGCAAATATAATGTGAAGTGGCCGCAAGAGAACAAAACTACAAAATATTGTAAATCATTTATATAAAAATGATTTAAAAAAATAGTGCCTCTTTTTTTGCAGGTTTGGTTATTTTACTTATTAAAAAAATACAAATAAAATTATATTGTTGGCTAATATTGTTGGATGAGTGCAGGAATGTGACTTTTACTACAAGTTATGTATAGTGTTTTCTACAGGTCTACATATCTCGCATAATTTTATTCACAATTAAATAGTATCTGGAAATTTGTAATAAAATTGGTTCTGTAACTATGGAAACGTATTAATGTTTCTGATTTGTCACACTTGACGTTTATAAATTTAGCTGGCGGTTTCTAAAGTTCGAACTATAGGAAGTAAAAAGGTGTAAAATTATTACAAATTTTCCAGACAAAATATCAAGAGGAAATAGGAACGACTATCACAAGAGTAAAAATACAAATACTTTTTCTGAAAATGAGTAATGAGCATACTTCCATGAGCTTTGTTCAAAGTAGAAATCTTAATTATTTCCATACTTTCTGTACATTTTTGTCTATGGAAATAATATTACTGAGGCCCCCTACCAATGTAACCCAAGTTCAAATTGACTTGTGGTTTTGTTTTACTTGATAATTTCTTCCAACCGAGAACCTCATTGATTTTCAAATTTTTCCAATGCAGTGTATTTCTTATGGAGCTTACGTTATGCACTGCGACACTTATACTGATTTCACAACTTCATTAGATATCCATGCTTGTTACACGTAAAACAACATATATTTTTTCTACACCCACATGGATATTAGCTTATCTACGCACAGACTGCAAAACGAAAAAGTATACTATTGCCATTAACTGAACAAATATATTTTATATCCATTCGATGTAGTGAGAACACTGCAAAAAATTAAATTCACCAATCACAGTTCATATTTTGGTCACCCGACGACTATTATTTTTAAAATTTTAAATAAGTGACAATTCTGTCAAACTAATTGACAGTATATTTTTTAGTTATTGAACTTAAATATACATTAAAATGACTTATTTTTGTGTAGAATCGATAAATAAAATAGCATTTCTATTTTTATTTATACAATAATTATAAATTTGTTAATTTTAATAAATCTCTATAAAGTCAATTCAGTTACGAGTATTAAATTTTTTTTTCAAATATGCCGGTGGATGGGCGGTAAGAGTATCTGACTTCCACGCGAGAAACCCAAGTTTAAATTATTTTTTTTTTCTTCGATTGTTTTATTTTAAAAATTATTTAAAGTCGTAAATTATTTTAAAATTATTTATTTTTTCTTAATAAACTAGAATATTTTTTATTTGTAAATTTTCGTTAGTGGGTCGTAGAAAAAATATACTATACAACTTGAGTGGATTCTCCACATCGCACTCAGACGATTGAGCACGCCGCCTACAACATTATGCTCAAATTTCGTCTTCGTGCGATATGGCCATCATATCCACTCTTGTTGCACAAACTACTATTTCTATATTGCTGTCAAATAACTGTTTAAAGTTTTTCAACGTTCTTTAAAGTATTTTATTTTAGTAGTTGTTTATTGTAGATAAACATAATTTTTTGAAGTTGAATAATCCCGAATAGCGTACAGGATAGTAAACTAACGATTTTTACAGGAGTTTTAACGATCTCCAGAATGGAACTCATATCTGAATTTGATGTTAGCATCAAAAAAAGTAAAGAGTCCAGATATTTTTACATTGGTAGGCTAAGGAGTGAAGGGTCTAATTATTTTTTCATTAACAGGCTTAAGGGGTAAAAGGCCCAAATATTTTAACATGCTACAGGCGGCAATAGTAGAAGGATCAAATATTTAGATAGCAGAATTGAGGAATAGAAGGACCAAATATAACATGGGCAGGCTTAAAAGGTAAAGGGACCAACTATTTTTACATTGTCAGGCTTAAGGAATAAAGGGCAGAAATATTTTTTACCTGTAGAGATTTAACGGGTAATAGGTCCAAACATTTTTGCCTGTGTTGGGTTAAGGCACTCCTGTCAGATCAATATTTAAAAAGTTGGCATTTAGACATCACGTTTCTTGGGTTGTTGATGTTGCCATGGTAACTTTAAAACACGCGCGTTTTTTAAAGTTTGTTTTAAACACGCTGAGGCGTACTTTAAATAAGTAAAATAGGGTACCAATAAAAAAAATATAGTTATTGTTATAAATATTGTAACGTTTTTTATTTAATTTATTGTCAGTAAAAACACGTGTTTATTATGTAACTTAATTTATTCGTACTCAATACAACACTAATTTATATCTCTTTACTAATACACTAATTCATTCGTACAATATTTATAAGAACAGAACGATTTTTCACTAAAACTGACTATTCCAACAGCAAAACAGCCTATTTATACACATAAGTGGCGTTTCTTGAATATTCACGAATCCGCCATAACTGGACACGCAGCGGTGCCTTCACCAGAATTTTTACTCATTGAAGGGTCCATTGCATTCTAGAATAAACGATTCACTTCGACTACTCGTGACTAAGTATAGGCGTATCAGAAGAGGGTTTGTTTCGGAGGTTTATATGAAATTCCGATTTTTGTTACATTGTTCCGTAATGGTTTTTCAGAATTCGATTTTTCTATCAAAGTCATCTTCAAACAGCTCTTGGACAAGATTGCCTCGAATTGGTATGGGGATTTTCTTAAAACGCAAGTTTTTTGGATTCGGAATTTGATTTTTTACCCCGCTTTTCGGGAGATCTTTATCATGACCCGTTTCTTGAAACTTTTTCTCAATTTTACTATTTGTTGATTGAGAAACAGGTTCAACCTAGCATTAAATAATTTGCGAATTCCTCCTTACTTTATCTTCACAGCTAATCATTATTAAAATTTCGATTCATTTCTAGATTATACTGATTTAAATATTTTTTTGAAAGTAATATCGAACACTTGACTGATATCACATCAATTAATTTAATTAATTTTATCAGTTAATGTATTTCTTTTTTTTTAATCACTAAAAATAATAGAAGAAACTGCGATGTCGGATAGACGATTAAAATAGATTTCAAATGAAGTGGCTCTTGAGTCTTGACCTGTTTGTATTTAAAGAAATTGTCAATTACGTCATTACGCCAACACCGGTGTCCTAATATCTCTTACGTGTACATCATGAGATGGTTAATCAAAAATTAAAATTGACGTGTTTTAGAATTTTTTTCAAAAGTCGACTATTTTTGAAATAATGAATTTATTCCTTACATTTGCATCATACTGTATACGAGTATATCCTATAAAAATGGGTAGATGTACCATGTATATTTCTCAAATATCATTTAAGGATAACAGATCATATTCAACATATTTATTTAACGTCAAAGAAATGAGAGAGCATGACCGCTCATTTTTGACCGTTTTTTTATGGTCGGTTTTACAACCGTCGCGCGGTTTCTGAAAGTTATTCCTGAAACCTCAACTGCAATACGCAATACCACTTCTTTACATTGTAAAAATAAACAATCCGTACAAGAAGCCGTACAATTTTACCCCAATAAACTAGAAAAATAACTGAAAGGGAATGAATCATTGGCGTTCAAGAAACATTTTGAAGTAAATCTTATGTCTAATATTTGATTTCATGTATTATGTTAAGTGTTATATAGAATTCATATTCATATTAATGTTGTTATACCACTTGGTGTAATAAAACAGTAAGAAAAGCAGTAATACAAAGCATCAATACTATTTCTCAAAAACTGAAACTATCAAAACACAAGATATTGGAAAAGAAAGAAGTAAGAACATGAGACAAGAAGGCATAGAAGTATTGGAAGACCACTAAAAAACCTGGTGTAAATATTTACTAAAACTCCAATTGATGCATATGTACCACTAATCCCATTATTCTCGAGATAATCTTTATCAGCTATTTATATAGACCACATAAAATATTTATTTTAGATATAAAAGTTTTAATACTTTTTACCTTATTGCAAAATTGACAATACATACGTTGAAGGAGATTTTTTTAGTTTTTATAAATATATAAAGAGTTTCTGGAAAAATCAATTAAATATTATAATTCCATAAAAAAATCAGATGGAGTTAAATCGGGTGATATGAATGACCCCTTCACAGGCTTCCAGTTTTATCCTGCAACATTTATTTATGATTTTTTAATTATACATAGTCTAATTTTTTTCTCTCGCCCTTGGATTTTATATTTGTTCGTACGCCACTGGAAGGGTATCGATTTCTTCTGACTTTTTTATATTTTTTCTTGTATCAACAACACCGAGTTTGTAAATACCCTACAACAAGCAATACACTTTATTCCAAGTCATAAAACCTATAAATTTTAAGAAACGATTCATGAAAAAATATTTTTGGGATTTATTTATGGCTCTTATATAACAGGCAATTAAATTTGGTTTAAGATTTATTTCGAATGGAAAAATTAGAAGAAATAAATGCGATGAAATATACAGTTGAAAAATGAAGATATTGAAATGTAATAAACCACAGTGGTTAAAACATAATTCACTAAATCTCTCATGGCTATCAAAATCCTATGGAAAATTATAATTAAAGGGTATGAGATCCGGTGATTGAGATGGTCATTCTCTCGGAACTGGATGACCAATTTGCTACTCTAAATTGCGCATCTAAATAAAAATTTCGTACGTTGATATCTATTGTTGATATGTAACTTCTAACTGAAAGTTTTGTTGGTTTTAGATTTTAGGTAATAAAGGGGTGTTTTTTTAGGTTTGATAGAACTTTACATGACAACTAATGTCAGACTGAGGCTGATTATAAAATTGATTTTGAGTATACTATGTCAAATCATCATGATTAGATTTGCGCTTGAACAACGCTACCATAATTCTTCAAATTTACTTTGAAAGTCAGTCATCGGTTCTGCAAACAAATTAATTTCGAGAAATTGACCTGTTAAACTTTCTACACAGGTCTGTGATACTGATGCCTCTTGTATATTTTCTGTGGGGATGTCAAGTCACTAGTTATTCACGACATACGATCAAAAGTGCTTGAAAAAGTCACACAAAATTGCTTGAAAAAGTCACCCAAAATTGAACCAAAAGAATACGCTATCTTGCGGACAGCCGCGGTGGCCACATGTCGCAAATAATTTTTTTTCTACTACCGTGCGTAAAGTACATATTTTATGCACTCCACGGAGTGTGTAAAGTTGTACTTCTTTTTCACTAGTGCGTAAGTAAAAAAAAAGTTATTTTTAGTGAAAAAGTAACTTTTATGTTTCTAATATGTACGGTAGCAGAAAAAATATTGCATGCAACTCGTGTGTAAAGTTCCTTTAAAGAGTAACTTTACACACTTGTTGCATAAATAACTATTAAATAGATTGTTTTTTAAAATAATATTACTTTTTACCAATCACAAAATAATTTCTTTAATATTTTTTGAATGTTTAAAAGCTCTATCATCCTTAAAAAATACCCTTTATTATTTATAAAGACAATAAATACATTTTCTTAAAGATAATAAAAAAATATATGGTCGGTCAACCAAGATGTTTGCCCAACCTTAATTTTAACAAACTGATTACACCCGTCTCTAAATAAATAAACGTTTTCATTACTCTAACCCTTGCAATTTTGAGTATTGGCCTTTTCCATTCAGTTTGAGCAATATATCCTCACTGTGTATATTTTTGTTATTCTTGATTAAATTTACACAAAAATTCTAGACGATAGTGCGTAATTGTTCGATATTTCAATTTGTATTATAAACATGCAGTTTCAAATAAAAGTTTCATGGATTTAAAAAACACATATTTTTAAAATATTTTTGAATATACAGGGTCTTACGTTTTCGCCTGGCAAATAAACATATATTTTTTAAATAGAACACCCTGTATTTTATTTCAATTTCAGAATGATCTGTTAATACTGTATTCAACCCTAGAGTGTTTTTAAAAAATATTACAGGGTTGCTAAGCAATTTTTTTTTTTGTGAAATTAGAGAATGATGCAGACCTCAAATTAAATTTGGGTAGATTAGCAATGATTTCAATTTAAGTTCACTTTATTCAATTTTTTCAAATATAACACACTGTATATTATTTTAACATAAAATTCCATATAAATTTACCTATCCAACGGTAACAATAGGTTACCCCAATGTATACATATATATAGAATGTTCTATCATTGCGTAATTAATTGACAGCTGTTTTATTATTGGAAATACGAAGAATAGTTTAAAATCATAATTATAAACATAATTTGTAGACGAAATGGAGATGATGTCTTATTATGAAAGAGTTCCTAAAATATATAAGCCTATAAATGATATCTAGAAGACCCCCTACATGGACTCCCAAAGAGTTATAGCCGCCTCTAGGTTATTCGGAATAATTTCAAATAATAAATATAAACTCAATATCGTCAGTGTAAATCGCAAAGTGCGTAACTCCATTTTGGAAAATAGTAGAGGAGAGCCAAAAAACTAATTTAAATTAGAACCCTTGAACTTATATAAACTGAATTTGTTTTTATGAGAATTACTGTAATTTGGATGAATAATAAAATAAGCATTTCTCAGATGGCAAATCTGCCATTTTGGTAATGGAAGGAGTTTTAATTCGCATTTCAGAAAAAAATGAGTACGCATTTTGCGATTTACACTGACTTTATGTAGCTTTAAAAATCTTCAGTACTGTAAACTACGATATTATTTAGAAGTATTATTTATTCTAAAACTCGGCATAATCTGGCAGCATGTCGCTATCGGCTACACTGTTTGTTTATAGTTATTATTTTAATTTATTCAGGAATTGCTAGAGTTTAGAACTCTACGGGAGTCCATGCAGGGGACTCCAGTTATTATTTGGAAGCATTATATTTTCTAGAACTCATCATAATACTCGTCATAATCTAGCAGCATTTCACTATTGTCTACAATTTTTGTTTATAATCATTATTTGAAATTATACTGAAAAAGAGCTAGAGGCTAGAACTCTTCGCGAGTCCATATAGATTCTACATGGACTCCAGAAGAGTTCTACATTCTAAAAGCGCTCTAGATATCGTTTGGAAGCATATTTTAGAACTCCTCATAATAAGACAGCATCTCACTATCGTCTTTAATTTTTGTGTATAATAATTATTTATTAACGAACACTAACTCTAAAACCTTTCTTGAACTATTAATTTTCCGTCTTTTTTTTATTTGTTTCCGGTCATCAGCAGCTCATTTTAAATTCTAGTTTTAGGTACTAAATTATACAGAACTAATAATAAAGTTTATCAGAAACTGTAGAACTACGTCGGATGTCATATTCTATACTAATTCCGTTTAAAATATGAGATGCTGGAGTTGAGAATTGTAACTTTACTTTACACACGTCTATTCCCCAGAATTATGTAGATATAAATTATAAACAATAAAATAACAATTTTTTAATTATTTTTATAAATATTTTGAAGAATTAAATATTCGCAACGTGGGGAAGGATATGGGTATTTAACTATAATTATCTCAATTTTTGCAGTATAGTCTGTAATTTTCAAGATACTTTAATCATCATTTTATTTTATTAGAAACATAATGACTGTAGTACAAGGTCGTACACAGATTGTCAAAATTATTTAATACAAGAAAAAATGCAACTTAAAAAAATCGTTTTAGGCTTTTGAAACATGTTTTTTTTTATTAGATTGTGGTTCATATGTCCCGAGTAAACAGTAGTAACTAGAATAAGTCTGATTTGGATCTTTTAGAACACCAGAAGGTGATCGGGAGAAGTAATTCTATACCTTGGTGAATTACTTATAAAAAGTGTCTTTAAGAATTATATATTATTGTGCTAAAGAATTATATATTATTGTGCTAATTTTAAACCACTAAATAAATATATAAAAAATCTTTTAATTCTATGGAGCCTCTCTAAAAAAAATACACCGCACTAAAAATGGCAAACAATTTACAAATTCCTTAGATATTTATTCCTAGAAAAACGTATTTCTCAACAGAAATATTTTTTTTTCACACAAACGTCTTTTCTATTATGATGGATTAAGCCTTCAAACGGTACTCTTAAATTGTCGAACGAGCCATTTAACAAAACTCGACAAAGCCCTAGTGGAAAAATCCATAATCCAACGAATAATAAGGTCATCCATTGAGCCATCAAAAAACCACATGACGCGTTGTACCGCCCTTAACACAAAGACCATCTAACGTGTAGAACTTACTGTACTTTCTCACTTGTTGAATGGGGTGACGAACAGGGGTGGTTCTAAAGTAAACGGGTTATTTTTTTGCATTTGTATGAAGGAATGGTGATACATGAACTGCCGTGTTAAGAAAGGATAGGTGTAGTTTGCTCTTTTCGAAAAAAACCGCCACCTAAAGTTTTTGTACCTCTTCATTTAGAAATATTTGAATTAGAATATTCCTTATTTTCACTGATGGGCATTAAACTATCGATATTTCTTAAAAATATCCGCTTTACCTATAATTAAGCCTCTTTTCTATGCAAGGGTGATTTTTAAACATTTATTTTATAATTAACCTTATTTGTTGTTGACATATCTATCGATATATAACTCAAACATTTTCAGGGCAGTTAAAACTTTAATTTTCAGAAATTTCTAAAAGTACAGAAATATTTTTTTTAAAAGATATATGTTTTACCTATGATATATTTCTAGATACGTGACAAAATATATTATTGGAAATGAAATGAAGGAGGGCCATATGATCGAAAAACATCGCATCTGTTCACATGCGGCTCTCTTAGCTAATATTGATATTATTGAGTTCTGTTCATCACATACGGTATTTTAGACAAATAAAATAGAGCATACGGCTTTTATTCCTAATGCATTCCTCGAAAATGTAATGAGGAGATTATTTCTAATTTTTAAACTATTTTCCCAAAAAAAAGAGATAAAAATATGAATTTAGGCTATTTTTGTAGATTTAATACCGTAGATTTTTGGTTTTGAAATACACCAAGAATTCTTTTTGATCAGAAATGCACTACTTCTCTTTCTTTCTTTCTTTCCTTTCTTTCTTTCTTTCTTTCTTTCTTTCTTTCTTTCTTTCTTTCTTTCTTTCTTTCTTTCTTTCTTTCTTTCTTTCTTTCTTTCTTTCTTTCCTTTTCTTTCTTTCTTTCTTCTCTTTCTTTCTTTCTTTCGTTTCCTTTCTTTCTTTCTTTCTTTCTTTCTTTCTTTCTTTCTTCCTCTTTCTTTCTTTCTCTTTCTTTCTTCTTTCTTCTTTCTTTCTTTCATTTCTTTCTTTCTTCTTCTTTCTTTCTTTCTTCTCTTCTTCTTTCTTTCTTTCTTTTCTTTCTTTCTTTCTTTCTTTTCTTTTCTTTCTTTCTTTCTTTCTTTCACCTAAGATTTAAGTACTAATTAAGTCCCAATTAAAAAAAAAATATCGAGAGACGCTAAAATGGTGGTTCATAAATTGGGCAGGCTTGGCGACTAATTTTTGGAATAAAAATAGCCTCCAAAATGGCTATGGTTGCAAGTATGAAGGTCGCAACCCGCCTTTAGAAATCTCAAAAGTTGTTGTTTGAAAGGTCTTTAGAGAATGTTTGCAATTTATGGAATGTTAAGAATGTTTAGGAATTTTTAGACATTAGAAATGATTGGAATTCCTAAAATTGTCACATAAGAAATGCATAGGCAGATTTTAAGAAAAATTGATAATAAAGTAGTTAGGTTCAACCGAAAATTCTGAAAATCAATAGGGTTCTAAGTTAGAAGTAATTATTCAAGAAAATCAAAACCGCAAGTCAATCAGAACTTTAGTTCTAAAGTTATCGTGGCGGCATACATACACACAGACTACTAGACGAACTTTTTTTAGCATTTTCGGAAACATGAAAAAAAGTTTTAAAAAAATGGGGGTAAGAATGTTTTTTCGTCTGCACGAATGCAATACTAAGGCCCTATAGGAAGGGCTTCAGGTAATTCGTTGTCTATTTTGTAACCTTTTATACCTGACCTAGGTCAAAACGAATTTGCTTTAAAATTTTCATATATTTGAGTTTTCATTTCCTTTAAACAGAAAACGACATTTTTTATTCTTTTTCGTAAATATATTATTAAATATCTGATTTAGTAATAAAGAAATTATATTCGTAACATTCCAGTAAGCAGTCATTATTAATGTCTAAATTATAATTTTCATTCGGTGACACTCTGTACCTAATACTTCGCCGGACACTCGCATCCGTCCCATATAACAACTATAGCCCCTCGGCGTACCGGAGCACGTCTTAGATGCGAAATCGATCATCTATTTTCAATTTCAATAAGGCCTCCAGGGTTTAGCCCGTTCAGGTAGAAGTAATTCACCGGGTACCGTTATGTTATCTATACGCTCCGAGACTCGAAAATTAGAAATATTCGACATCCACCTGTCGATCGGAACATACGAGGACCCCGTTTTTCTATGCATTGTTCGACTTTAACGATTATATGAAAAAATAAACGGTTACGTGAGGTTTGGGTCCTTCGAGCCGGATCAGATTTTTTTCTAAGGGGTCGTTTTTTTCTAGAGCGACGTCTTGTCTGTATTAAAACGGGTTTTTAAGGCTATATGAATCTTGTTGTACATATTAAATGTACGCCCAATAAATTTCTAAACAACCTGCAAAGCCAGTTTTTATTCGTATAAGTCGTATATATTAGATATTAAGCTGGAACTTTCCACAGTGTAAAATATTAGAAACGCCCTTTTTATCTATTTCGGAAGATAACGATAAAATCTATTGATTCCAGTTTTATATTGGGATTTTTTACTTAATTTTAAGACAATTTTTAAGTAAAAAATGTTTTTTTTAACTTAATGGCGTTTTTGTGAGCTAGAACGTATTTTTTTCTAAATAGAGATAAATTTTACTAAATAGGCAATTTTTGATACGAAATTAAATCAAATTTGCAATTTTTTAAACAAATATGCCCATTTGCATGACCAAAAAACCATATTTTTACTAAATTAACAATTTGTGACGCATTTTTTTGAGCCAAATTGGCCATTTTCAGCCAAAATTTGCCTTTTTTGTATTCATATTGCTCAATTTGTGAGTCAAAACTTACTTTTTATAAAAAGAGAATTTTTTACTAAATCGGTAATTTGTGATACAAATCAAGAAAAATGTGGGTAGAGACGGATTTTTTAAAGAAAGAATAAACCTTTTTACTAAATTGCCAATTGGATATTTTTTTGGGTCAAAATACCATTTTTTAATCAAATTTGCAATGTTTTTTTTAACAAATATGCCATTTTTATACCCAATAACCACTTTATACTAAAGTATCAATTTGTGACACATTTTTTAAGCCAAATTGGCCATTTTTTAGCCAAATTTGCCCATTTTTTTGAGCCAAATCGTACTTTTTTTGTAGAAAGAGATTGTTTACTAAACTTTTTAAAAAAAAATTGAGCAGAGACGGATTATTTTTTTTTGAGGAAAAAAATAAAATTTTTACTACAATTGTCCAACATTTTTTGAGTTAAAATACTATTTTTAAATCGAATTTGCAATTTTTATTAAACAAATATGCCATTTTTATAACCAAAAACCATTGCCAATTGGACAGTTTGGTTTTTTTGAGTTGATGTTTTACTAAATTGGCTATTTGTGACGCACGTTTGACATTTTTTGAAGCCAAAGGAATTTTTGAGCTACATTCACAATTTTTTTTAAACCAAACAGGCCATTTTTGTAGACAAAACAAATTTTTTGCGAGAAAAATAACTTTTTACAAAACTGAAAAAATTTGACGAATTGTTTTGTGCCAAATTGGCCAAATTTGACATTTTTTTGAACTACATTAAACTAAATTGTCACCATCCTTCATAGCAAGATGCGTTGGAGTTTAAATATGTCCTTTTATATATTTTTACATTCAAAAAATTATTATAGATCTGTTCCAACAGCGGTTAGAAACCACCCAAATAGCACCATAAAAACATTTTGGGTTTTATTTCAGTTTTAAAATGGTTTTAATGTGATAAATAAGAAGATACCTTGTTTTAAAGTTACCTTGTAGATATATTGCGGGCACCTCTAAAAGCCGTTTTAGCATTTAATACTGGTTTTAAAGTATCTAATTAGATTCGCTAATAAGGGCAATTAGTCTTAAAAGTTTGTATGTCTTGATGTAGTTTTAAAATGGTTTAGTTTCAATTAACTTTAAAACTACTTAGTTTTATGAAGGAATTGCAGGTTGTTTGGTTTTATTATGTTCTAGATTGTGACGTTTTATATTTTAAGTAGTTTTAAAGAGATTCTTTACGTAACTAATAAAACCTATTATTAAATCTGCTTGATCTTAGGACAATTTGGTCAGTAAATATTGCGTTTTAAAACTATTTCATTACTTTTTCCTTATAACGGCTTTCTTAAAGGCAATTAGATAGCTATATTAAAACGAAACGCTCTTAACTAAATCAATTTGGTTATCGTAAAGACTAACGTGTACTTCTTGTTAGGAACAATTAAAATTAAACTCATCCCCTATTTTTACGTGGCCCAAATGAACCCTGCTTTTGTATCTTGTCAAACGGGGGTGTACCTACAATAATTAGAAAAACTAAAAACAATATTTTATTATTAATCTAAAAATACACAAAACACAAACGACTGATATGACACGGAAATTTTAAAGTAATGTTTACATTAAAACCGAGCGGCATTTATCACAGCCGCAAGTTGGTTTTAAAAGGGTCCTCACAGCAGCTTTAAAATCAGTTGTTCAAGGTAATATAGTTTTATGGTGGTTTTTATTTTTGGTTTTTATTGAGCTCTTCTTTTCAGAGTGGGCCCTTTTATGCTGAAGGCGTATTTATTACAACCTTAAGGCTCCTTTTAAAACTAATTGGTTTTAATTGCAGTTCTATGTTACAGTTTTAAAGCATCCTTGAAGTACTGAATAAAACCGTTCGGTGCTACTTGGGAAGTCACCGACACCCAATATTCTGCACAGTAGATTATTGGGAACTGACAAATTACCTACTGAGCAGAATCCCAAACTGGTTTCTGAGCGTTGTTGGAACAGACCTTATAATTATTCTTTTAAATTCGTTCAGTTTTAAGCCTGATGATGGCCCTATGGGCGAAAACCAGTTGCCACACATTTTTTAAACAATAAATATATGAAGAATTGATTTAAGATTTTCATTTCTATCTAATGAAACACTTCATGAACTATCATCTCTCGTTCTCGGTTGTGGTGACGGATTTGAATTGCTTGTTGGCAAACTCCAAATGTTCATGTACATTTTTCTATTTGAACATTCTCTTGAAAGTTTTGAACTACTTGTTGATTACATTATCTAGAATATTTGATGCAGAGCCAAATTTTAATGTAAAAATAAATTTGCAATATATTATTATCAAGGGTTAAATAAATAAGAACATACAGTTGGAATAGATTACTAGAAGGATGTATTTGAATTAAAATTTTTCAATTGTTTGTTTATCATCTCAAGTTTTCCCCTTAGATGGCCAATTATATTTTCTCCTACACCTGTTCTAATCTGCGCCATTTTAATGTCCTTGCCTTGACATGAAGACTTAAGATAGTGTTCCATTAAGTTTCCTCAACTTGTCTTTCTTACTTCTTCCCTCAAACCTATCGTTATTCTATTCTACCGATAGGAGGTGTACTTCTGTTCTTTTCTAAACATGTTCTAACTACCTAAGGCACCGGTAATGACTGTGGTCGCGATAATGGCCGCTTTCAAGGTAATAACAGTGGTCGAGTTCATGATAGCGGTCGTAGTGATCTCTGCACTCGTTGTTATAGCTGCTGCGATTGCGGTCGTTGTTACGATCGCGGTAGTTCCCACGATCGCGGTGGTTCCTACGATCGCGGTGGTAGCTGCGACTTCTTCTATATTCTGTATCGTATATTGAAAAATATTTGAAACCTACTTAGTCTTCATCTCTAATGTCTGTACCTAAACTTGAGTTTCTCTTTTTAATAATATATATATTTTTCCTGATTTTGATTGTTGAGTCAAGTTTGACTACATTTTTAATTACTCAATTCTAAGCAATACATTTTGAATTACTTGTTCTTTGGTAGGTGCACTGCTTTTTTATACTTACATAACAGTGATGGTTTTTAGATAATTTTTATATATTTTATATTGTTTTCAAGTATGCAACAATCAAAAATATATTTAAAAATAATTTTATGTAATCCTAATCAACAATGAACTACTTATATGCGATGCAAATTAATTTACTTAAATTATGTAAATCTGAAAAAAGACGTGTTACATATGTAGCACATGCCTCGCTGCATATTGAATTAGTCCATTTCATCCATTCTCGAAAATAAAAATATTATCAGCAATAACACAATGTTTTAAAATTATGTGATAATAAGTAAAAATATGTAACCAGGTTAACTCCTTATATAAAATTTTATTTACAACTAAATATTATAAACATCCTGAACAGGAGGAGAAGAAGACGAAATAGTTGAATAATCTGTGCTCGAATTAGAAAAATAGCCGAGTCGGTGTTTTAGCCTTCGCTTATTAGAGTGAGTGAGATGAGTCTAATGCCCTTGGGGCAGGTGTAATTTTAAGATTTATAGATGATGGAAGCGTTTCAAAGTTATGAAAATTATAGACTGCGCTCGTGTGGTGCAGTGTGGTTCTAACACATATGGTCTAACGACTAGCCCAGAGATTTTCGAATTTTTCGAGACGCCAACGACCGATAGATGTAATATTAAAGTGGCTCGAAGGACCCAGAAGTTCAATATAAATTTATTACTACATTCGTTATAAAACGTAACGCATAAGTAGATTGTGACTAAAATTTTTATTATTAACGCCTAAAACTTTTTGAAAATTGCAAGTAATGAAACTTAGGAATGTTTAACAATGGTTTATTAGATAACAGGCAAAAATAATGAAAATTCAAATTATTCAACAAAAATTAAAAATGCGAAGTAACAAAATGGGCGTGTTTGGTGAAATTCAAAAATAGTCTTTTTTAAAAGCTAGCATAAAGTCTAATCTAAAAATATTTTTTTGAATGTTTTTTCTTTTTAATTTTCCTGCACCCGAAATGTATGTTGAAAATAATTTTGGAATAAACAATTAAGATGAACCATCAATAATAGATGAGATAAAAGAATAAGGATGGAATAATAAAGGCAGTATGGGAAGAGAAAAATATGCCCATGAGATGGAAAGAATCATTAATTTGTCTTATACATAAAAAATGAGATATATCTAATTGTGCAAATTATAATGGAATAACTTTGATGGACACTGTGTATAAAATAATGGCCATAGCAATCAAGAATAGAATAAATAATGTTGTAGAACAGAAAATAGGACAGTACCAATGTGGTTTTAGAGAAAATAGATCAGTCATCGATTAGGTATTTATATTAAAACAAATAATAAATAATAGTCTAGATCTGAACTTACCATTATAAATGATTTTCATCGATTTTAAACAAGCTTATGATAAGATAAAACGAGAAAAAATATATAGGGCGATGCAATAATTAGGAATACAGAAAAACCTCATAAGATTAGTAAAAATGATACTATCTGGAACAGATTATAAAGTGCTTCTTAATGGTCAAACATCACACAAATTTAAATTTGATAAAGACTGATACAGGGATATCCACTATCCACGACAATATTTAACATAATTTTAGACTCTACAGTAAGACAAAGTGGAATTCAAACAAAAGGTACAATATACGATACGATATCAGAGAAGTCAATTGATGGCCTACGCAGATAATTTTGTTTTAAATAATTGATTTAAAAGTGAACTTTTTAAAGTACTCTAACTTTATTATTTATTATCTATTTAAAGTATTTATTGCATGAAAAAAAGTTTTTTGTGCTTAAACAGTTAATAAATAGCATTAGATTCGTTAAATTCGTTTACACTAAACACGCCCATTATGTTATACTGTCACTATTTATCATAAAAAGTTCGCTGCAATTTTCCTATTGGTAGATAATTTTTTAGATAAGTTTTACCTTTAAGTCGACATTATATTCGATAAATAATCATTTGAAAATATGTTGTAGTTCAAATAATTATCGTATAAATGTAAATTTTTGTCGGCAGTTCAAGTGTACTTAATAATTTTTGCTGTTTAAACAAAAGTAATAACAGATTTATTTTAAAAATAACAGTAGATAGTTCAAAAGTTAACCACTATTTTTACCTGCTTTTTTATACTAACTATAATTCAAATAACCGGAATGTTAAGTGAGTAGTTCAAACGACCGAAAAAAAAATTTTTGGATCTTTAACTAAGAGGAACCATAATAATAAATACTTAATCACAGAATCGTGAAAATATAGATCAAAAACCGCAGTTTAACTAGTCATAGATAATAGTTGTTGGAGTGTTCCCCACCCATCCCGGCGGGTAGTTCATTTATTTCCGTCCACCTTCACGAGGCTTCGTCGAAGTTCAACTGTTTCGTATCGACGATAGATATCAGAGTGTGCTGTGCCTCCGTACTTGCCGAAGGAAGAGAGGCATGGGTTAAAAACGCGTGCATAGCCTACTTCGTAACTTGCGATACAAACATAGATTTTGTGTAAACAAATCGCGGAGTTCTCGATTATTTGCCGGGTGCGCTTTTTGATTTTTTTTTTCTCTGGAATGGTGATCGACGATTTTGTGATTTTTAATTTTTCTCAGTGTTTATTGTGCAGCGTTTCGAGCTTTTTTGTGTTGATGATGGAATGTCGTTGAAGGAGAATCCAGTGAAAATGATTTTGATACTTTTTTAGAGTTTTGTTTTTCTTCTTTAACTGATATGGGCATTGTTACCAAGACGATTGGAGTCATATTCAGTCTGTAAGTTCTTTTTTTTAATAAAAAAATTAATTGTTTATCGTAATTATTTTGCTATATTTTGGAGGTTCAAAAAATCATTGTGATTGGTAAATATTTTGGAGATAGTTTCTATATTATGTACCTTTCTTAGGTACATAAGTACCTACTTTGTTTATTTATAAAGTTTATGCATTTTTAATTGACATTTATCATTGTTATTGTTTATGTTCTATGTATGGGTATAAAGGACGAAACTATGCATTTCATGAAGACAAATTGATTTATAAACATGCAATAGCTAGGGGAGTGGGTGGCACAGTGGTTAGAGCCTTGAACTCATAAACGCAAGGCTGTTGGTACTAATACCACTAGGGCGAAATTCTTTTGTTTTATAATTAATTACAAAATAGGTATTGCCTAAGAAGAATCATTCGGTGTTAGGTTCTAATTATTAGATCTGCTCCTGAAGTGTCGCTGGAAAAATAATAAATTCTACAATAAATTTAAAAATAATTATAACTATTGTTGTTGATGCTGTTGACACAAAAAATAAGTTTTTGAATCCAAACAAGAATTTCTTACCGAAATGAGGTTGTTATTCATTGGTAATGTTTCCAAACTTCAAAAAAATGATAGTAAAATACCATACTTTTTCTACGACCTAGCTTATGTCATACAAAAATAAAAATGTATCTAATGTAATCAAATGACTTATTGTTTATTTGCGATTTAAATCTTTGATAATTACCTATTATTAACTTTGTGGAATTTTTGTATTACTAATAATGACAATCGGATCTTCACTGCCACCAAAAGATAAGGTTTTTGGGTATTAACTGGTAAACTAAACTTTCGGCCATCCAAAATATTCAAATATTTCCGTTGTGTTTCATTTATTCCACAAAATACAAAGTAAAACAATAAAATATTATTACTTTATTCACTTTTGAAATAAGCAATTATTTAATTTAGAAATTTTAGTGACTTTATTTTAGATTTTTTATAATTTATATTGCATATTTCTAATGTAATTTTATCAATCAAATACTGATTGTCAATGTGATAGGTGAAATGATAACACTGATAGGTTCGCGATTAATAATGGGACACAGAAAAATTGAAGATTCTCTGATTAAAAATAAGAATTAAACCAAACATGCTTGAGTAAAATGTTATTTGTTTCCGAAATGAAGTTTAAAAATTCATAAATTATTAATAGCCACTGTTAAAAAACTAATTTGAACTGTAATTTAAAATTATTTGATGTTTTTTAAATAAATCATGTACCTACTCTTTTTGGGAATTTATAAAAAATCTAAAATTACAAAATTAAAGTACGAAGTGTTACTATCTCGAAAACCAATCACTTTATAAGTTCCAAGTTTAATTTTCTACTTCTTTTTGTATCTACCGATGAAAACTATATTTTTTATCTATTAAATTACTGAGGCCCTTCACTATGGAGCCTCAGTATTGCATTCGTGCAGACGAAAAAATCCGAAAATGCAAAAAAAAAATTTCGTCTGGTCGTCTGTGTGTATGTATGCCGGCACGATAAATCTAGAACGAAAGTTCTGATTGACTTGCGGTTTTGATTTTCTTGAATAATTACTTCTAACTTAGAACCCTATTGATTTTCAGAATTTTCGGTTAATCCTAACTACGAGCCCAGACGCATATGAATTGGACCAAAACAAATAATAAACACAATTTTATTTTTCTGAATTAGAATTTATTTTACTATTATAAATTCAACGGATACGATTAAGCTTATTTGATACTGTGGTTTTGACAATTAATCAATAATATATAAGACTTTTATCAACTACAATAATTATAAAATGAAAAAAAAAAAGGAAAATTAATGTCTGGCGCAAATTAATTGGACCAAATATTTAGTCAGCGTTACCACTGTGTGACGTCACCCTTACGTTTTATAACGGCTTCCATTCTCTGTGGCATATAGCCTACTTATGTTTGACAGTAATTTGGTTGAAAGTTATTCCAAATTTCCTGAACTTTAACCTTTAATTCAGGAATTGTGCGAACTGGCGTAGTTCGAAATACTTTTTTCATCTGATGCCAAAGAGTCTCAATAGGAGATAGGTCAGGACTGCTTGAAGGCCAGTTTAAAACAGGAATATTCATTTCCTGAAACCATGATGTTATGGATTTCGCTGTATGGCAGGCTGCGCCATCTTGTTAAAATATAAATTCTCCATCTGGCAGTTGAATTTCATTAATGGATGGCAACAATTCTTCTTGTAAAATACTTTTGTACTTTATAGCATTGACAGTGCCATCAATGAAAAGAAGATGTCCAACTCCTTGTGAGGACATACAGCCCCAGACCATCACAGATGCCGGGAACTTAACCTTTCTTTTGAGGCAATCTTTGTGATATTCTTCTCCTGGCATTCGGATAACTCTGCTTCGTGTATCGCCAACACAGACCTCAAACTTAGCTTCATCACTCCAGCAGGGTTATTCTACTAAATTTATAGCCCGGCTACAAGTTTATAGCCCGGCTACAAGTTGGATTTTGAAGTAGGAATATATAAAGTTCAAGCCAAAATCCAACTTGTAGCCGGGCTATAAATTTAGTAGAATAACCCTGCAGATAACTGAATCCCATTGACGTTGAACCCAGTTTCGGTGCTCTTTTGCCCATAACAATCGGTTTCTTTTTTGTTTCTCTGTGAGAAGTGGTTTTTCCTTTGCCCAAAGTGAGATGATAAATTTGAATATTTAAGATGAGATAAGTGTTTCTTGTAAAAACTTACCTTGTAGAATCCATATCCCATTTTTTTCATTCTCCTCAAACAAGTGTCTTTTGAAATTGGTCTACCAATTGCATGGGCCCATTTTACAGCCAATTCTCGAGAAGAAGCTCGGCGATCTTGTTTAATAAGTGTCCGAAGAGCACGATCATCTCTTTCGGTAATCTTTGAAACACGGCCAGTTTTAACTTTTGTTTCAACATTTCCGGTTTTTTTTTAAATTTGAAATTATATTTCTTACAGTTCCTAGAGGAATACTTAAATTTTGAGCAATTTTATGTCCAGAAAGTCTTTTCTTATGGGCCGCAACAATAGAATTTCTTAAATCGTCAGATAAACACTTTCCGCGAACCATTTTGACAAGTAACTAAATTGAATCACTCAACAAACGTCATAAATTATTTCTTCAACGCCCACTTGATAATATAATTTCGAGAAAAAATTATACAAGAGATTTTATTGGATAAATAAATATTTATCATTACTATTGGGTGATGGTCCAATTAATTTGCGCCAGACATTACTTTCCTTTTTTGTTTATTTTATAATTATTGTAGTCGATAAAAATATTATATATTGTTGATTAATTATCAAAACCACATGGTATCAAATAAGCTTAATCGTATCCGTTGAATTTATAATAGTAAAATAAATTCAAATTCAGAAAAATTGTGTTTATTATTTGTTTTGGTCCAATTCATGTGCGTCTGGGCTCGTACTTTAATATCAATTTTCTTAAAATCCGCATATGCATTTCTTATGTGACAATTTTAGGAATTCCAATTATTTCTAACGTCAATATTCCTAACATTCTTAAAATTCCATAAATTGCAAACATTCTCTAACGAACTGTCAAACAACAGCTGTTGATGGTAAAGGAGAAATTTCTAAGACTGGTTGCGACCTTCATACTTGCAACCATAGCCATTTTGGAGGCTATTTTTATTTGAAATTAGTAGCCAAGCCTGCCAATTTATGAAAAATATATAAGCAATTTCTTAAAAATGACTTTTTTATGGTGATGCTAACTTAACCGTACTACTATTTCGCCCCTAGCCACAAAAACACCTTCATCAAATTTACTGGCTCTCTGTCGCAACCCCATATAATAATTAACCGGCCATTTTATTTGGCAAAAATCAGAATAATGCTTGGCTGTGCCTGTCAAGTATCAAAATGTCAACTGTGATGTATGAATGGCTCTTAAATGTCAATTTATTTAAAAATGTTCTTCTTTTGATATTTATTGCAAATAATTTGTAGTGTATCTCAATTTAGGCTTTCCATAAATAAAGGTACAGCAAGACAGATAATATAATGTTCTTATACGAAGCACTCTTTTATTATATAAAAGAGAGGTAGGATATAATGCTGGTTTTTTGTAGAAAATTTTTATTATACGATTTTGGATTACGTATGCAACCAGCGAATTGTAAATAATAATTAGTAAACTTTTAGTCATAAATTTCCTCAATAAATAAAATTTAAAAATGAATCTTCTTATATTGGTACCGAGGTATTTTGTTGTATTTTTTTATTTTAATTATAAAGTTATCATTTATTTGTATGTTGAAAGAATGCCTTTGTAAATTACCTTACTCTCTATGGATCTACTTTAAGACAAAAATAGTTTTGTGGCTATAAGTTACTATAACTTATCGTCGCAAAACTATTAATAATTTAAACATAGTAAGTAGTATTAATATAACATCAACTAATTTTTTAAAATAAAGTACATGATCTCAAAACAGAAATAATTTATAATAATTAACAATAAATTAAGGGAAATACTTAAAAAGGGCAGGTTTAAAAAGTATATCCGTTCTGTTTATTTATCAAGTATTGTTTGAAGTTACTTTTGAATACATTTATTGTTGTTTTTTTTTTTAATTTCTGTAGGCAGTCTATTAAATTTTTTAAACCTTTAATAAAAATTGTATTTTGGGAACTTTTAGTGATGGCTTGCCGTACATGAAAGTCAGATTGGCTTCTTGTATTATAGTTGTGATATTGCGAATTGTATTGAATTTTTTCTAATAGATCTGATGCGATGGTACTATGTCATTTTTATTTTATAAATAAATATCAGTCATGTACTGAACATAATTCTGAACTGAAAGCCAATTTATTTCTTTTAACATAGTTGCAATACTCATTCTCCTGTCCTTTATTAATATTATATAAATAGGCAAAGTAAGGAGCCCAAATATTTTACATGAGCAGGCTTAAGAGGTAAAGGGACCAATTATTATTGGATAAATTGCTGAAACAAGTTTGTAAACCCTAATCAAAAGGCGATATAGAATGGTTTTAAAAATCAAGGCTTTTGAAAATCAGCACATGGTTTAACCTAATTAATGCCATTGCTTCACAAACCAAAAAATTCAACGTCCTAATACTACTATCGGCTTTCGGTCTTTCATTCCAAGTTAAATAATTTCTCGTTTTTGTTACGCTACGAGTTTACCCTTGTGGGCCTCAGTCTCGATAAGGTGGGAACCACCATTTTAGCGTCTCTCGAATTATTGATTTAAAATATGAATATAATTTATTGTCATTAGATCGTGTTGTTTTTATTTAATTTGTCAATATTGTGTCAGAAATGTCAAACGAGTTTTTTGTTTGAAAACTTTTTTTATTATACATCTTCCTCGATAATCTTTCCAAATGCAAGGTAATTACATACAGCAAAATTCGTAATCCTCAAAATTTTATCTACACAATGCAACGATCAAAAATGACCGATTTCCATAATATTACCAAAGAAGCTAACAAATTATTAGGATTTCTGAAACGTACAACTGGGGACTTTACAGACACATACTCAATTACACATTTGTTTTTTTTTCTCTCGTTCGTAGTAAATTAGAATATGCATTCACTGTATGGGACCCTACGCAACAAAATTTAAAACAAATTTTGGAAAGTATTCAAAATAAATTTATTAAATACTTATATTTCAAAAAGTATTGTACGAATCCAGACTTTGTCTTGTTTGAACCTATTAGAAACGAGTTTAAAATTGAAAAATTGGAACATAGGCGCTCTATAATTAACCTCGTATTTCTACATAAATTGTTAAATGGATATATAGGTACTCAATATTTATTGAGTCAAATAAAAATCAATGTTCCAGTGGCAGGTATTCGCCCCCGTAAATTAACTTTTCGTGCGAATAATCTTGGTCCATAAGAAAAAATTTGTCTATTATTTAACGTATATTCCGAAGACATTTCTTGCGGTATTTTTGATGTAGCTACACTAGTGCGATTTTTCGAGTGGCTCTATCTTTGGTCAAAATGGTCGTACGTGAAAGGAAAAAAAAGCAATTTGAAGCTTGAAGTGTCTAGTTTATCCCTTAATGTTTTCCACTAGTGTATAAGCACATACAGAAGGGAACTTACAAAAATTATTAAAGTAAAATGATTTTGTAGGATATTCGTGGCTTTCGTGTGGGGTTTGCTAGCGCTCTGATTATTTTAGCATTTTTCTTTAAACTTTGATAAAAACATTTTAGTAGCGATGTGTTATTAATATAAACAAAATTAAGTGTATTACTTATAATTGTGTATTTTTGTTGATTTCTTTTTGTTAATAATATTATAGAAACATATAATTAGGCTAATGCCTGATGTTTGTTTCTGAAAACAAATAAATAAATAAATAAAAATAAATCAGTTATTTGTATCGAAATTCAATTCTATATTAGATGAACGTTTCTACAATAATTTTATCACTTAATAGATACCAAATAGATACAAAAAAATTAATCACTTAATTAAACAAGTCGCCTCTTTTCACTTGTTTTTTAAAGATTAAATTTAGTCGATTACTGCATTACTGATTACATTTTTCTAATTTCAAAATAGAAACAGAATCAAGGACATTTTAATATTGGGCACTATCTATATCATGAGTTTATATCTTGTTGTTTTTCACGATAATTTCACAAATTATCTTAAAATATAAATAACAGCAAACAACAGACTTGTAGGTATCTAGGTACTTTTATCTATTTCCATGGAATTGTAAATACTATAATTATTTTGGGTCTACAATTGGGCCATTCGCCAAATTTTAAGTTTTCCTAAATTGTGGTGAAAGAGCAAAAATAGCGTGTTTTCGTATCGGAATTTGTAAGCCCCAATATATTAATCCACTACCGATTATACTGGCTATTTTTGCTTTATAAACGAATGTATATTAATAAAGTTAATGATTAATTCATAATAATCACCTATTTCCTGCTGCTTGATCATTTTTCTCTTCATAATCATCATTTTTTTTATATTCATTCATAATATTAGAAATGACACATGTGTAATATACATTAATTACTTAATCTATTGCAAGTACCAAACTACGTCGCAGTGGAAAAATTGGTTGACTCAAATAAAATACTATACTTTTTCTTCGCCCTGATAAAACACACGTACACGAATAAATGTACAAGGTGACCCAACTAAAACTTGACATAGGGTTTAGGGTTATAATATCGGAGATGTTAAAAAAAGCTGGGACAGGTCGATTTTAGTTTGGCGAGGACATGTTTTTATTCTATCCCTTATTCCCATTCACTCAGTCACAATTTCACTAGGGAAAGTACTTTTATAGAATTCAGCAATATATGACTATTGCGTTACTTTTAATTTTAGTGACCTTTTGCGGGAACAAAAACTGTTAGGTATTGTGTGACACCTCATTTGAAAGCAAATGTTATTAGTAATTGAGTGCCTAGCACAAATTTGTTATTTTATTTTATTACGATTAAAGTTTTTATTTCTTAACTTTAGAGATCTGCAATTCAATTATTATATTGTTGTGTTATGCATTAAATTATTAATAAAAGGATTTAGGAGAACTAATATTTTTAGAATGGGACCATTTTGAAATATCTTCTGTGATAGGATGCATTATCCAAAGCAATAACGTAGTTGGCTGGAATTTTTTTTTATAATGTTCTGAAACCAATTTTCAAACATAGGACCATCCATTTCTTCATGGTAATCTTTTGTTTTCTTTCACTCGAACATTAATAAACCATCTGGCAAAAATCCATTGGTGCTTCCAATGCGGGTTATTATTAAACGATTTCCTTTTCCTGTTGAATTTTTTAATTCACAAGAGATCTCTTTTATAAAGGCATGTTTTTTAGTTTTGATGGAGGTATCTTGCCAAATTTTTATTACTGTATGTCCAGCATTAACCCATGTTTCATCTAAATAAAATATCTGTTTATGCTGATTCCTTGCGTCCGCTATTTTCCTTAAATAATCATATCTCCACGCAATGATTTCATCTTTCTCTGTTAAAATGCTGTTTCTTGTAACGAAAATTTAATTCATGTAATATTTTTTACAGATGAAAATATGATATATTTGGAAGACTAGGGCTATTTTCTGTTTCTGAGTGTAATTGTGAAGTGAAGAAATTTCGTTTCGATAGAAATAAGAATGTACCATTTGCCTTGTTTCTTCCTGGGGGCTTTTTCGAATGTGAGACTTCTTCAATAACTGTATCTTAGTTAATAATGTTATACACTGCCCGCTTAGATACTCCAGTATAGATCTCACATTTAGTGGCTATTTCATCCACAAAAAGTGTAACAAAGTCTTTTTAAACATTATTAAATGCTGTAAATACTTCCAAAATTGTTACAAAATTGATCTACATTACATGCCAAATGTTGTACAGAAGCGCTACAATTACATTAAGTTAATTTAGTTCTGGCTTAGTTTGGGTGGCGGTTGGAGTCCCTTTTTACTCTTAAGTGCTTTATCAATACAGGGTACCTAATATTAAACCCCTGCTGTCCTCTGATGGATCAGCGCCTTCTTCTAATTACTTATACTATGAATTTCTTATTTCTAATTCTACATTACTTAATTCTACGGTATTACTTCTAAAGTAACAAGTTTATTATTACATTTTAATAGATATTTACAAATATTACTGTGATTCCTGCTTTCAATTTCTAACATTTATGGACCCTATCGTTGTGCTTACATTTTATAATTATTATATTGTTACATTCTAAATTATTTACAGATATTACTGTTATTTCTATTTCCTATTTCTTATTCCTTATTAACTACGACCTCTGGCTTCATCTGTCATTGAACCTAATTTATTTATATTATTTCCTAGTTCTAAAATTACATACTTGGCCATATTTGGCCAGAAGTCCAGAGTACGCGCAATTTCCCTTCTTTCATTTTGGAAAAGATCACATTCCATATTTCTATGAGAGGCAAAATCCTCTACAAGGCATCCCGCGTAGTATGGACCTCCCTTTACAAGTTGGAAAAGATGCACACCCAGATTACCGTGCCCGCTGAGCAAACAGGTGGTTTCTCTCTTGAGCTCGGTGTCGCACACTTCTTCGCACTATCGTATGTTTGGAATGATCTGGTATAGGTGTCTGCCTTTGTCGGAGTTCTCTTGCCAGGTAGTGCTTATGATGCCATTTAGTTCTCTTTGGACATGTGTCCAATATCTATAGTTTCTGACGTTGATCTCGTTTCCCAATAAGAAGGCCGCCCCTGTCTTCTTAAGTTTGACTTTGGCCTGCATGTAATCTAAAACTAGGTGAAGGGGTGGTGTTCTCGCTAATATATATAGGCTTTCGTTCGGGCAGCTTCTGTAGGCACCTAAAATGGTTCTTAGGCATGTTGCTTGAGTAGTTCTAAATCTGCTTTTGTTTATATGTCTACTTAATCTATGTCCCAAAATCTCAATGCCATAGGCAAGTATGGGAAAAATAGCCCGATGATAAATCATTTTTAGTGTCACTTGATAGTTGGCTAGGTTGGCCCAATTTCTGTAAGTATGTCTTAGTGATTGAAAAATGTTTCTGCTTTTGGCATTTATATATTCAATGTGCTTGGAAAAATGAAGTCTTTCGTCTATGTATACGCCCAGATATTTTATAACATTTACTATACCGACCGGGTTATTGGCCAATCTGACTACCGGGTTTCTGTTATGGGAAATTTTGGAGAATATAATATATTTCGTCTTAGCTATGGATATTGTTAATTTGTTTTCTTCCGCCCAAGTTTGGAGGTATATCATGCACTGGTTTGCTAATCCCTCTAATTCTCGTCGGTTACCTGCATGGATGGAAAATGAAACATCATCTGCATACGCAATTGACTTCACTCCCGCCAGGTTCATTCCTCTAAGTAGTGGATCCACAACTAGATTCCATAAGGTAGGCCCTAGGACAGACCCCTGAGGACATACTTAGACAGTGTCTTTTTTTCGGTGTAAAAAGCCTTGTAAGAGACTCGCCTGTTAGTTAGATAATTCTTAAGGAGAAACATTAGGCTCGAGGAAATTCCCCTCTCTTCAAGCATGATAATTAGTTTGGGCCACCAGAGATTGTCGAAAGCCCTGGAAATGTCAGCGAAGATGACCATCGAGTGGACTCTTGCCTCTCGAACATGGTTTGTAAGAGCCTTGATGGCACCCATGGTTGATTTCTTACTTACAAAGCCAAATTGCGACGGATGAAAGAATTCGCCATCAATTTTGTAGCTTGTGGTTAATTATCCTTTCAAGAATTTTGCGTAAGTACGGCTTAGTAAGGTGATTGGTCTGAGAGACTTCGGATCTGAGGGATCCTAGTCTGGTGCTTTTAGAATTGTTATGCGTTTGCCCTCCTTCCAATTATTCGGAAAATAGCCCAATTGTAGGCATCGGTGATAGAGTCTCAGGAGGTTGTGTTTAATTTGATTAAAACTTAACAAAAGAATTTTACCATAGATCTTGTCACTGCCTGGAGCCCTGTACGGCCTAATACTTAAAGCTGCATTTTCGAGTTCATTTGGCGTGAATTCACACTCAATGTTCACATTCCCCAGACACGTCCGGGATCTTTCTCTAATGTGAGTATTTACAGCACTGTCAGTTCCTATATGATCGTTGGGCATGAGCCTTAAAATTATCTCTTCCAAGGTGTCCTGCATGACGAGAGTGGAGCTCCCGTCTGCCTTTCTAATACTAGCCGTAGGCTTGTTAAGTTTGATTTTATTCGCAGCAAGCTTATATATTTTTTTTTCTTCTAAAGATAATGTTTTATGTAAACTAGGTGGTCGTTTACTCGTACTTGTGCTTTCAATATTTTCTAATGCACTCGCCATTCTTAATATAACTCTAAAATTATAACATATACTAATACAAAATGTATAATAAATAAAATACATACTATATGGCTATGAATAAATAAAGTCTGACTTATCTGTCAAAAGAAAAGGTTTATTACAATAAAAACAATTAAAACATCATTAAATTTAAACGAAAACTTTTATTAGGCCGATCAAATGTATTAAAATTTTCATTTTGACTACAAATAAGCATTGAAGGATAGATAAAATGTCTACCTCTTGAACCTGTACTACGTTCTGCAAATTAAATTACTGCATTCATTTCTTCTCTGGACTATAAGTCAGGAAAATAATGAAACATATCACACTTGAAAATATTGTTCAGTTTTCTTAAAAGCTAGGTTAAAAAATTATATGGATATTTTTTTAATAAAAATACAAATATATTTTGTATGTAATATATCACGTGAAATAGCGGAAAGTTACTGAGTTAAAAATATTTTTTCCATTAACGATTTAAAAAAAAATGCGAAATTGTCAAGATAAATAGTTTTCGAGATATGGCCAGACGCCGCCCTTAAAAATTTCACAAATTTTGGGAGTTTCCATAATAATAAACAGCAGACGAATAATAACGTCTACTTGTCGGAAATCGATTGCAAACTAATTTTTATGACATTTTCTCGCAAATAATCTTTCTACTATTATTATTTAAATCTTCTAGACTTGTTTTTCGAAGAATTTTCTTAGAGTAAAGGTCTTTGTTATCGTTAAACCGAAATAACCTCCGGCTTAAATTCGGAATTTGTGTTATTCGGCTCTATTTATATCAATTTCTCTCCTCGAAATTAAGTAAATTTTTCGCATATCGAATTTTAATTTGCATATGGTGGACATAGTTTCACCCATATTCTTGAAATTGCTGAACTTTTATCCTCTTCTCTCTCGCACAAAGGGTGAGCAAGTGACCCATAATCTTTTGATTAGCTTGGAAAGATTTTTGTATTGGTCACTAAATTATTTAACCATTTTGATACAATATTTAATAAAAAAATCAGAAAAATCAATCAAAATTATTTAATTATTTCGATTTATTAAATATTGCATCGACTGACAGTAACAAGATTCGGATAACAGAAGTTATTTACGACGTACCTTTTTCTGAGGATTTCTGTCAAGTCGTTTTCATGAAATGGAAAGAGAAAATTTTAACTTGGGGTACTTGAATTAAAAAATATGTATTTTAGAATTATATATTGTATTTAAAATGATAAAGTATTCTTATAAAACACGTATCTAGCTGTTTGAAGTCGTTCAGTGTAATAAAAATATAAATGTGATACATAAAAATATAGGTAATACGATAAAAATAACGAGTTTAATTTTTTCACATGATTAATTTCGATCTCGACCAATTAACATTGAAATAAACGAGCGTTTCCCAACATCGTTGCTTGAAAAATTATTAGTTGTTGCTACATTTCCTCTCAAACTCGAAATTCCGTGCCGACTAGCCACTATAATATGTAAATTTTTTATATATAATTATTTTTATTTATCGAAAGAAAGGTTGCTCTAAAATACATTCGATATTTTGCAAGCATCGTTTTGTTCTAAATCCGCCAATCGCCAGTTGAGAACATAAACATCCTGCAATCGTTACTAATTTTAAAGTTTTATTATTGTAAACCGAACAGTGGTATGATGAACTTTAGTGTACGTACATTTTTAATTGCGTTTGAATCGATTTTAATTTGTAATCCGTATTATTGTTAAAGGTAACAGTATACCCAAAAATAAAGATTCGTTTACAGAATGTTTCAGTATTTTACGATCGCGAGGCAGCATGGCTATTGGTTGGAACTAGTATACCGGGTGACAATGAGACCAGGGCCATGTTAATATCTCTTTTGGTTATACAGCAACTTGAAATTTTCAAATTGAAACAAAATGACTTCCGGTTTAACCGGAAATGCCATTAAGTTTAATTTTTTAAATGATTTTATGTTTTTGAGAATCTACGGTTCAAGTTACATATAACCAATCGGTTTTATGTGGGTCTCAGTATATATCTCCTGGTTTATCGACGTTGTCGATTTCCATGAGAATATGCCGATGATCTGAGAGCGAAGGCTCTCTAGACACGTACCACTTGCCAATGTGATTTGAAACGAAGGAAGAACCAAGGGTAATATGTATCAATAACCTCGCTCCGTCTACTGGTTACAAAAGTAGGTTCGTTTCCACGATTCAATATTTTCAGCTTAGTGGTTAGAATGAATTCAAGTAAAAACTCACCTCTTTTGTTGTTATATGCTGCCCCATGTAAGATGGTGTGAATTTGTGTCAGCAGCAATGAGTACCTGCAGGTTTTCGCCCCGACAGGTATCTACTAAATCTCTCAGCTCATCTGTTGGAGGAGGGCTGGGCGAGTCATAGGGAAGGTATGGAGAGGTTAAAATGAGTGGCCTCTTGTTGCCTGCTATGTTTATTTCCATCCTGACTGCTACTAGGTCTCTAACACAGAAATCTTGTAAGTTGAGGATGTCTAGACCATTTCGTATGTATATACAAGCCCTAGTTTTTCCACATTGGGTATTGTATATTAACTTACCTTTGGTTTGTCCGAGCCCCATCACATGCCCTTTGTAGATCCAGGGTTGTTGTATTAGGGCTACATCTATGTCCTCCCTGATAATGGTACGTGCAAAGGTTAAGGAGGTGGCCTTCCAGTGTCTCAGATTAGCTTGCACTATTCTGAATATCTGAAGGTTCTTCCTTCCTCTCCCTTTGCACTGTGACGATTGCCTGAGTTAGGCCCAGATAGGGTTTTAACTGCAGGTTTTCTAAAGCCTTCAGAGAGTCGTCGTCAATCAACAGTACAATGGTTTGACCGTTGTCGTCCACTTGCCTGTGAATGACTTGCCACTGTTCCGTTTGGAGCCCTTGGTTTTGGGTTTTGAGGAACGCAAGTACCTTTGTTGTTTCCATGTTCTGCATGGGTTTGGGTATCCAGGCCACATCTTTGCTGGTTCGGACGATCTCGCTAGAGGGTCTCACCATAAATTGTGCTCCCTGCCATGGTTGGAGCTGGGAGATTATTTCGGAGAGCCAGGTTTTAGCGGTCTCATTGGCACAGGTCAGGAAGAGAGCTCCGTTATGGTAATATCCCTTCTTGAACTGTGGTCCTGATCCCTCCCACTTTTCAAAATTTCTTCCATCAGTTTTTCCTGAGTCAGTTTTTCCTTGGGAAATTCTTTAGGCACTACCGCCATTTTCATGGGTGTTAATGCCTATTTATAGGTCAAACCACCTTCTACCGCTTGCGCTGCAGATGTGGTTGCCCTTGCTCTGTCAAACCCAATTTTAGGCTTCTTGGGGTGACCTCTTACCGTGGCCTCCGTTGAAGACGGACTGTCACTTTGGAGGCGGCCCCGTTTGATTTGGAGTTCGGTTGGCTCCTTTCTTCTCCGTTCTTCTCTCAGCTCTGGGTCTGATTGGTTTTCCTTTAGCCTTAGCCTTTTGAATTGCCAATTTCCTCTTTTGGGCGCCTGAGAGTCGCTCATGCGGCTCCAGGTGAGTCCTGTTGAGTTTTGAGGCAACTCGTTTCCGGTTAGTTTCTTTCTTGGGGTTTGTGGAACTGCCACTTGCCTTCGAAGGTTGTTCCGCCTTAGGGCGTTGTCCAGAGGTTGATGGAGACGAAGTGAATTCTTCTGGAATCGCTTCGGTTTCATTACCTCAGTTGCTTATTGTGGAAGTTTTTCTCCTTCTTGAAGTTCCCTGTCCGCGGTTGTTTTTGGGTTTGTTTCTTCCATATTGGTCTCACGAGTAGCTAGGGAAATATATGTCCACCCGATCAAAAGCTTTTAAAAATCGATGAAGAATCCCAGTTGAACATATTGTTGGAAGTTGAAGAAAATCCTGTTACTTCAGCTAGGTAAATAGCTCGCGTTGATGGTGTCAGTCACACAAGCGTTTTAAAAATTCTTAAAGAAGCCAAAAAGCACCCATAAAAGATGCAAAACCTGCAAGAGCTTAACGAAGATGATCCTGATCGTAGACTCGAATTTTGCGAAGGAATTATGGCTTCTATCGATGGTGGACAAATTGCTTTTTTCTAATGAAGCTACGTTCACATTACATGGGCACGTCAATCGGCAGAACTGCCGTTATTGGGCTGACGAAAATCCCCGTTGGATGCGTGAATGCCATACCCAAAGGTAATAAAAAACAAACGTCTGGGCTGGAATTATTGGAGATCGCATAGTAAGTCCTTTTTTTTCAATGGAAATGTAACCGGAGAAACATACCTTATTCCCCAATAATTTGGGGATATCTAAAGAGTAAGGTTGATGCCACTAAACGTAGCGACATCGCCGAGCTTCAACAAAGAATCATTTATTGCCTTAAAGTAGTTTCAGTAAATATTTTCTTATTTTATTTGTTCCGTCACATTGCTTACAAAAAGTAATTGTAAAAAAAATGTAATTGTATTTGTTATTGAAAAAGCTTTCAAATAAAAAATTAATCAACATACCCTTCCATTTCAAAAAATAAGTTGGGGGTGTCTGCAACCCCCCAGATAATTAAAAAGATAAACAAATCTCTTTGTAATATGCTCCATTGAAAATAAAAATTGACGTGTTTCAGAAATTTTGCGACAAACCTTTATTTATCAAGTTACAGAATTTGTTCCAGTTAGACTCTCCACTTTGTATAACATCCAGCTATCCGAAGGGCCATCCTCCGTCTCTGCACCTTTTCCATCTTTACTCTGTGCACATTTATTTGCATTGCTTCCATCCAAACTCATATAACAAAACAAAGTGCACTACTACCTCCGCAAAGAACTTTTATTTCTGAGCTTTGAACTCCACCAACATTTGGCATCAGTCTGCTGAGTTTTTCGTTCCTTTTCTCTGCTTTCTTTGTTGCTTCCTCAATATGTCCCAAAGTTTAAACTGTCGTTCAATCCATATACCCAAATATTTGACTTCTTTTTTTAGGTGTTATTTCGTACCCTTGTTCTTCAAACTTTACTAGCTGAGATCTAGAACTTATTTTTTTCCAAAGCGGAGCAGGTTTATACAATGTACTCTGTGCACGCTGCAGAATGGTGAGTCCAAAAAACATCTGTTATATGTTTAACAGTGTGTCCACTTAAGTTCGCAGCATGTGGGAAACTTTTTATTATTAACTTTACGAAAAAAGTTATTGTTCATAAAAAATTATGCATTGTCTGAAACCTAAAATACAGATATCGAATTGTTACAATAGTATACGAGGTATGTCAAATAATACGAATTTCCCTGAAGAGTACAGTACCTTTATTTTTGACAAACCTCGTATATGACTCATAAAATTTGATATCTGATGATTGTAGTTTAGGTTTTAGACCATGCACAATTTTTTATGAAGAATACTTGTTTTTTCCTAAAATTAATAATAAAAAGTTTCCCATATGCCGCCAAATGTCTACCTAAGTTAGCTGCATATATGGAAAACTTTTTTATTATTAGTTTTAAGGAAAAAGTTATTCTGCTTAAAAAGTTCTTTATGACCTGAAACCCAAAATTCAATTATATGCTACCAAATTTTATGACTCATATACGAGGGATCTACTAACTCTTCATTTGTATAAATAATTAGGAAGTGAATCTTGACCAGTGAAAAGTCAGGAGTTTAAACTTGTGAAGGTGCAAAAGTACTCTATTTTAGCTTAATGAGATAACAACTACATATTCTTCGTCTGCCTTTGGCATAGAACGTTTTGGACCCACTACTGTTGTTTTGTAATTTTATGATTTTTGATAAAATTGACATTGCTCTTTCTTCTTTTTTCTTTTTATCCACTATAGTAGTAACCTTATCATACAATCCTTCTCTTTTTTGACTTTATACCCTTTGGGGCGACTTGAAGCAAAATAGATTATCGCACCCTTGAAATTCTTTGTTATGGACCTACACATTAACTCACACATTTAAAACTAAAAGATAGCTGATAGTATTAGCTAAGACCATCAAAAGTCTTTTATTTTGATCTGGGGCCCCAAATCTAACTGATTTTTGTGCTTAGCGTCCAATCTTTTTTTAAAAATGATATCGATCTTCTAAGTAACAAAATTAACATCGCCCCGTATAAAACAAAGCTTGAAACATATGGGTCGCCATTAGCTAAACGTTTTGTTCCGACTGCATGGCATTAACACAAATTCGAATTAATTTACATATTACACTTTTGTTTTCTTACTAACAAACAACTATAATACTAATATACTTTTTAAATGTAAATTAAGAGGGTTTTCAAATACAAAAAGGACATTTATTTATTTACGTTATGTCATGGGTTTTAGTCGGAGAACAATGGTTGAAGGTTATTTTTTTTTATTATTATATAAAAAAGTATTTTGAACACAACTGGCAAGCATAAAATGTTCTTGTTCTTTCAAATTGCCTTTTAAAAAATCGGTAAATAAATACATGTTTTTACTCTTACTCTTTCGAGACGAAAAATAACTAAAGAAATTGTGAAATAATTACAAAATAGTAAAAGAAAGTAACTATAAACAGTTTATTTTAAAAATACATTAGGTTTGTGGTACTATAGTGTACTAATGGTCTTCAACAGTGTTTAAAATCTGGTACGTATATGCAACAAAAGATTTAGAAATATTAATTTCACATCGAAAGTGTTAAATTTACGCCTTTTTTTTCGACATTTCCCTTATATTTTTAGACCAAATTCACAAACACAAAATATTTCATTAAGTTTTCCGAATTTCAACCAATCCTTAGGGGTTTATGGTGCCACCAACAGAAAAATAGACCATTTTTTTGTATTCAAAATCAAACAAATTTGTATTATATATGTTATTGAGACAAATGTTATAAATACACAGGGTGACAATTTAAAAGTATTAACACTATGAAAATATGACACTATTATTCACGTCAATTTATATATCATATAATTTATGAGAAGGAAAATTAAAAGGACGTCGATGAAAATCTTGCTTTAATTGAACATTATATATGTCTAGTAAGAAAGAGGTTGAATAATCATTATCCGGAGCAGTGGATTGGTAAGAGATGACATATTGAATGTCCACCAGATCTGATACCTTTCGATTTCTTTTTATGGGGTCACTTGAAATCAGTTGTATTCAAAACCCAACGAGACTCAACAAAAGAACTCCAACAAAGGATTATACAAGACTGTAGGACTATTTCAGCAGAGACTCTCCAGAAAACAATGAAACCCTTTTGAACAATTCAAGTAAATACCTCAGGTTAGGATAAGAATTTTAGTATGTCACTATCTTCATTACAATAGTTTTTAGAAGGTGGCTGTTATGGTGGAACCACATTAAAACTTGCATTATTTTAATTTAATAAATTAAATAGATTCCATACATTCGTGAAGTTAAGTACTTCAATTATAAAAAAAACACAATTAACAATAGTTGTAACTTATCTATATTTAAAAAATGGCGAAATTAATGGAGGTTGTTGCTATTTAAAATTTTAGTGGTAGGTGTCCTCGGGTGATGGGGTTAAATGTAATAAATACAACAACAAATACCTCAGGAGTTTTCCCTTTGATATGTAAATTGATGAGTTTTGTCAAATTTCCATAGCTAAAGAAATATTAAATCCTCTTCGTTTTTAAACTGTTTCTGTATAGTTATAATGAACTACGTTTTGACAACTTCCTTTGTACAAAAATATTTGTTCTAGTTAATTATTACAAAGTAAAACAAAAATAATAGAGGAAAACTGACTGGCAATTTAGATTAGATATTAGATACTTATTTTTCATATCGCGGCCGCACCATATTTACCAATATTTGCCTTGTGTAAATAAAAATCAAGCTTTTGTCTGACAGGTATTAATATTTCGGTAGGTTGTTATAACTAATAACGGTGGACTGAATGGAATGGAAGGTAACCTTTAAAAAGTACAATCGGGCTTAGTCACTTTTGTACGATTATTTTATATTTTCCTAAAATATACTTTGTAGTAGAAAAGGTATAATAAATATAGCCTTTATCACTGAAAAATGCTGCAGAACATTATTAAAATAGACTTTGTAGTAGAAAAGGTACAATAAAAATGACAAATTCTAAAAGGACAAATGTTTAACTCCTGTAGAATCTAACCTAAGCTGGCACTGATCATACGAACACCCTAAGCTTCAAAATCCTATAATTATAAATCTTATCGAACTATCAAAAGTTTTTTCTATATTACCTTCCATCACTAGCTATTTTTTCTTTAATAAAATAAATTATCGAAGACATTATTGACCAAACTGATGAAGCAGGAATTTTCATTTCATTGCTTGAAGTCATAGCTCTAATAAATGTAACAACAATAATAAAAGTTTTATATAAAAATAGGGAAAAAAATTACATCAAGACAATAAATATTTTATCTATTATTAAAATTCAAGAATTTAAAAGAAAAAAGAATAACAGCAAATCTTTTTAAAAAAAATAAACCTTACTTTTACAAATACAAATAAAATTAAATGATACTTGGGTAACAAGATGATAATCATTTTATTCCATATTATTTAACAATACTAACAGCATTTTTTTAAATAAAAACGCGATTACCGATTGTTTGTGGTTATCAAATTAGTATCTTAAGATGCTGTCTTGTAATAAGATATATAAAAGTTATATGCGCACAACCTTTCTCTTTCGTTTTAAATGGAATTTATGCATTATTGTAAATAATCTGTTTTGTAAATTGAAATCATTCGCAACTTACATGTTATATTGACTTTATACGATGCCCCTCTAGTAGTGAATTTATAAACGATTTCTCTTGACCACTTTTGTCATGACATTTTTTTCTTTAGATACCAATGACGAAAAACTACTAGACTAATCCATTCATTCATAATTAAGCCCTTATTTATTGTAAGTATTCAGATTCTGTCTTACATTACGCAGACAGAGCTCTCGCATTTGCTGCCACATCAAAAGGAGCGAGATGGCTGCTAAATTGAGGGGGGGATAGTTTTTGCCAGCTTGTTTATCTGAGATGCAAGCAAGCGTTTTAAGAATGAATAAGTACTTACGACTGAGACGCTTGCTTTACCAGACTGTCACACTTCAAAATAAATTGCACGCTTTTCTGGAAATCACCTTCAATTCTATGATAGTTGCAATGAGAAAAATACATTAAACTGATAATAACTGGCCATAAGAATGCAAATATACTTCCTTGATCTTGATGTAATTTTAAAAGCCTTTTGTACCTTTTAGATCCTTATGTTAAGTCAATTCCGAATTATAACCATAAACAATACTTGTAACAAGACTCTCTCATACTCCCTCATAATAATTTGACAACTACGTGGATAACACCTTTGTAAGCAAAATTATTCTAGTAGTTGTTATTCGTTGGTGTTCACCCTTAATCAAACACTCGGTACATGAGACAGGAACTTGATAAATAAAAAAAAATATATTATCTTTAAAAAAATTGATTTAATTTCGATGACCTTACCTAATTAAAGTATAAAAAATATTATTCGCGATGTGTTGATACGATTTTTGATTTGTGTATTTGATAGATGTTTCTCACTTCCCGCCAATTGCAGTTTAACGATCGATCAAAGATGCCCTTGCGTTGCGTTAATTGCTATGACGAAATTAAATGTTGATATTAAGAAATTAAATTAAAAGGACGCCATATGTAAATAAAATGCTAAATTGGTCGGAAAAATCGTAATTGCAATTAAATGTAATTAAATTTAATTTCCCATGATTGTATAAAGTGAAAACGATATATATTTTTATAGTTATTAATAAATGTTAATTGCTTATACATATGTATAATTTCTGTTGCTGCATCTATCCAACTAAAATTGTGGCGTTAAATTAAACTTTACTGAAACAATTTAATTAAATCAACATTAACAGAACCGGAATTTTAAGTTTCTTATTTCAGTACAATAAAGAAAAATAAAAATATGTTTGGCAGTAATAGCTGAAAATAACCGCTTTAAAAAAACAAAAACAAACTGTAACATTGTATTTATTGTATCCTCTAAGTTATTGTGATATAGAGGTCGTTAATATCAAATATATTTTTCAAATAACTTAAAAAAAACTCAAAAGATAAAGAATTAATACATTTTAATCCGAGCCTGAATTTGTGTACAAAGAATTAAACAAATTAATAATGTCTATGTTTATCTGTTTTTCGGTTTTTTTTTTCGGTTTTTCTTACGAATATGTATCACGAATATTGTTATGCAGTGGCTTCATTTCAAATAGTAAGTCAGTAGTGTGTTCAGTATGGTAAATGGTAAATTAAGTGCGTTTAGGAGAACACATTTTAAATAATAATGTTGTCTGGGACTTGTTGTTATATATAGATAAACGCCCGGGTGGTTGCATATTAGGTGAAATAAGTTAAAGAAAAGTATTGGCAACTGGAAAAATCAATTGTATCCCTTTCACGTTTAACTTGAACATTTACCCAGCAGAGTTTATTTTTGTGAATGGTTTTTACAACGCATGAATGTAATCAAAATTTTTAAACGAAAGTTATGCAAATATATAGGAACGTATTGGATACATTTTGGAATTAATTATAGTAAGTTTCTTATTTTTGAGATTTTTGAAAGGGTTGTTTATTTTAATGACGTCTATACACAGTTAAAAAAATATCAACTTAAGATTTACCCCTATATATATAAATTGTGATGTTTTGTATAAAATTAATTAGTATTTCGCCTCATTAAACAATTTTATCAAGCAAATTGGCTACTTTTTCTGACTACTTTTTCAACATGATTCTGAAAGGTTCTGTATGGTTATACATTTGACGCAACTTTAAAATAATTGTATCTAGTATATAAAAAAAAAATGTCCTACTTGAATATAGAATTGCAAACACTCAAGAGAAACGAATGGAGCAAAGGAGTGCTATTTCGGAGTTCGGATGATTCTCATCAACGTTATATTTGTTTCAGTTACCAAATGTGATTATGACCATAGATTAGGGGAAAGTGAATAAATGGGAAACTCAATGGAAACTGAGGCGATGTGCTGCCATCTACCAAATTGGAGTGGTATTAAATTCAATATGGCCGCCAGGGGCGGGCTATTTTGAAATTTAATTTTCTGCTAGCTGGGCAAAAATGTAATGAAGAAAATCAAACAAAAAAAATAAATTGGAAAAATATCTGATTAGTTTCAAATCATAAAACAACCATATTGACTGTTTTATGATTTGAAAGTAGACAAATATTTTGCCAATTTATGTTTTTATTTGAACTCACTTCATTATATTTTTACATTAATTTCTAACTTGAAATAAAATGCAATTTATTTTATTTTTTTTTTTATTACAGTAAATTAAAGCCGCATCATATAATTTGTCTATTTAAACATGAAAATACTCAGACAAATATGAATTTACACCATTTAGGGCCGAATTATCAATCTTCTGGTAAAGTCAGTGTTAGTAATCAGTAAGATAAATTTTAACTTCATATTACGCGTTGTTAATACAATTTTAACCTGCATTTCTAGGTCTTCTAACGATTATTTTATAAAAATCTTCGATATCCTCTATATCGTCGTCAGAATCTGATTGAAAAATATCAATTTCAAAAATACATACTTTTTTTTGACAGTGACAACTGTCACTTTATACTTTAGTTATTTAGGTTAGCCATTTTTTAAATCTTAACAAACGAATATAGTTGCTGTTTACTATCTGACAGTAAGATCATGGTTGTTCTAAAAATAAATCGTATCAGGACATTCAAAATTGCAATTTTTCTTCTAACAAGAGGATAACCATAGATACTTTTGATTCAAAATTCGTCCAAACCGCGCATGACGTAATGCGGGACGAACTTTCAAGTTATTTTGACACTTTTCGATTGAGTAGTGTAAAATAATTTAATAATTTATATGCTTTTGTGTTAGTAGTGACTATATTTTCCTATATATATATATATAACAGGGAAGTACTAAATTAATATTTAAAATGCCGGGCTGCGCAGTGGAAATATATCCGAATGTCACAGAATATGGGTAAATTCCTATCGAAGAAAGGACAAACTTAATTGAAATTGCCCTATCTATTTTGAGGAAATTAGTTGTGAGATTCCTCTTAAACATAGACGCAATAAAAGGAAACTGAATTCCACTAGGTGCACGGGCCTCATTAAGCAAAGAAAATAAATCGGTATTTAAAAATTTAAGCAGATAAAAAAGTAGTTTCCTTTTCCAATACAACGGTCCTTTTGAAGTAATGCCATGCATGAACAGGACACGACATATATAAGAATAAGATAAATGAACAGGAAAATTGGTTTAGAGTATTTTCAAAGTAAACTTGACAAAAAATGTTTAAATTTACCAAATAAAAAGTAATGTTTTTTGTGTACTTACTTTTTGTAAATAAATAATTTGTTTCTGCACACTTATTTTTATTTCACATAATAAGAAAAGAGATTGCAAGAGAATCTACGCCTAGAAAGTACAATTTTGAGTCAAACTTGTATTTTTAGTCTATATCTTTTACTTATCTTAAGGCCAGGTTATGGTTTTTGTCACAAAATACCTATAATTTATGAGAAAAATTAATATTTTTATTAGTATTATTTTACCTTAAACCTTTATATTTGTAAACGAATATATTACAAAATAACCAATAAAGCTTAAGTAACTGCAAAAAATCTAAAATTGGCAAAATATCGAATTTTAATCACAATCTCCCATTTAATGCTTATAATTCTATGTCCCACGTGACGTTACCGTCAGTCAGCTGCATGCGCAGGAACATACCGTTAGTCTCTGTATGGTGGATACAATAGTATTATTTTATCTATGGAGGATAACCTTAACTGTCACTTTACCAGGACATTAATAATTTGGGCTTTAAATAATTAATTATTTATAAAAAAGTTTTCTCTAACAAAATTAACATGTATAGTGCTCAAGACCTTTATAAAAGTTTTCCGACTTGGAGTGGCAAATAAGTTTGAAAAAATTGAAGTTGAAGCGTCATCCTTTTGGTGCACATACTTTGATTTTTTTTTACTATACGGAGAATGGTTGCACTGCGCAGCTTTTTGAGTGCCTTTTGAAAGGAGATAGAAAACTCCGCCATTTTGATCCCTTATTACGTGTTGCCTACATCTTGGCGCAATATTTTTAATAGGTGCGTTTTAATCATCCGCTTCTGCTTCGGAATTGTCGGTTTTCTTATTTTAATCTGACAGGTTAAAACGACTAAACTGACAATTTCGGAAGCAGAAGCAGATGATTAAAACGCACCTGATATTTTGCTTGCTGCTGTCAGTGTCAGTGAATATTATTTTTGGAGTCACAGTTTATTGCTAAAGAATCAGTTAGCTCACTCGGACCAGTTGAAAATTCCAAAATAACATCCACTCTAGGGATACAAATTCAGGATAAGCAGAAGACTGCTGTTTTATTATAGGCGGTTGTCATATATTGTATTATCCGAGTTGCGCAGTGTATAAACTGGAACATTGAGATCAAAAGTACCGACGCAGAGTGAGCGATCTGATTCTTAAGCTATAAACTGTGGCATAGGAATCAAAATGGCCGCGCCCTATGTTGGGCGTGTCGGACCTCTCTCTTGCACCGTATAGTAATCAAAGTATGTGTTTTGGTGTCTTATTATCAAGGCGAATTTAAGTGTGGATAAAATTTGCAATAAGCTTATTGAACCGACTAGTTAGGTTGAAGAGCATTTATTCATCCGATAATTGTTTTATTGATTTATTTGTACAGCACTAGTTTATCAAATTCTTATTCTTCATCTGGAACTATGATAAATGAATTTAGCTTTCAAGCTTAAATTAAAGTTGCCCATGTTTGGACCCTTGAAGACATATTTCATTGATGTACAGGATATTTTGGAGGGCCAACATTTTCTTTACAATTAGAATGATCATTTAAAAACTGAAAACAAAAAGAAATTACACTGAATCAAAAACAAGTTTGTAAATATTACTTACCAAACAGTGCAAGCTGCATTTTTGTTTGGTTATCCTTAATATAACGACCGCATATTTAATATGTGGTATAAATTGCATTACTACCAGTATCTGGGAGTGCTTTATTGTTTGTTGCTGAAATCCATCTTCCCATCTTTTGAAAACATGCTTAAAATTTGAAGGAAAATAAATCTAGATGAATCAAAATCCAATATACCTTCAATTGCAACAGCCATTTTAATTTTTCTAAGTTTAATGTTTTGCCCTAGCTGACAACTGACATTTCGATACGAGCGCCCATCCCGTTAATTTGAGTGGTACTAAATTACCTTCCTCATGTTTTTTCCATTTAAGTTACCTGCCTCTGGTTATAACCTTATATAATGTGGCAGAGCAATATTAAGATTGTAGCTACCTGGCAACCTAGGAAACCCAAAATATGGTGCTGTAACTCTATATTGCCTGTCTGAAACCACCAATTTCACACTTCAAGTTTTTGGTACAAATATAAATGTTTTTTTTTTGAGATTTTAAATATTTTACTACAAAACACTTATTCATCATTAAATTATACACTTTTAGAATTATTACTATTTAATAGTTCAATGTTTTAATCATTGCAATAAGTCAGGTAAGCCAATGACGCCGTTCTAGTTATTGGCGTTAGACTCTTACACGACTGTTATTAATTGCTAGGCAACATTGAAACATAACGTTTTAAAATTTAAAACGTATGGCTCAAATAATAATTTTTCTTTCGAAATTGGGTATGAATAAAAAAAATCTAAATGAATATGAAAATATCTCAATTTCTGAAATAAAAAAATAAAAATGAATAGTATGGCATGTGGGATATCGACTACTTATTTTATTTAATTGACAGATTGATCCCAAACAAGTAATAACAATATTTTAGAATGACGCATGGCTATTATTTTTCACCGTTATTAATAAAAACACATTCCTTAATTATTATGTATAATAATTTTTCCACTATGTAAATAAGTTACGATATTGCGATATTTCTAATATCCATCAAAAAGGAATAATTAACTTGAGTTATTCATTATTACGATGATCTACATGGATCATGATTTAATAATTATAAATTACTTAGGTAATGAATTTTTTCTGCATCCACATGGATATTAGCTTATCTACGCACAGACTACAAAACGAAAAAGTATGCTATTGCGTTCAACTGAACGAATAAAATTCATATCCATTCTAGGTAGTGAGAACACTGCAAAAAAATTAATTCCGCCAATCACAGTTCATATTTTGTTCAACCGACTGCTATTATTTATGAAATTTTAAATAAGTGACAATTCTGTCAGTATATTTTTTAGTTGTTGAGGTTAAATATACATTAAAAATGAGTTATTCTTGTGTAGAATGCATAAATAATTGAATTTCTGTCTTTATTTCGTTTATAATCATAAAAAAATTTGTTAATTTAAATACAACTATCTGAAGTGAGAAAATTAAAGCAAAAATATTAATCACATAGATGGTGGTGAGTTCAGCGCACTTGTTTTTGATGTGGAAGGCCCGAGTTCGAATCTCGAATGGGGACAAATTAAATTAAATCTTTTTTCTTTTCTTTTTCTTATTTGTTTTATAAATTAGTAAAAGTCATATAGTATATTGTTTCACGAGTGACGAAAAATGATTTTCGACGAGTAAAACACTATACTTTTTCTACGAACTCTATTATGTCATGTAGGTACCTACTAAAATGAAAAAAAAACAAACGTTAGCAAATGCTTTATTTTGTGTTAGGAATAACAAAAAATTAACCAACAATTAAATATTTCAGAAATATTATTTATTATTTAAATATTGATTTATTGTTATATTTGAACAATTGTTCAAAATTATAGGGGTATCACACTCAAGCTTTTTATTTATTGAGGTAGATGCCGACATATTTGTTCTACTGTTAAATGTCATTTCAGATGATGATGCGCCATAATTGGATGAACTAGTAGTTTCCTTATTTTGTACAGATTGTAAAATTTTGGTTTGTATTTGGTTTTTACTGTTCGTGGATTCATCAACATATCCTTCCGCAACACTACTAGATTTCCAACCACCGTGCTTTTTTAACAGAAGCAAGTCACCTCCTGCATCCACTAATAGCGTTGCGGATGTTCTGCGGAAACAGTGCCCAGTGTAATCTTGAGGATTCGGAAGCGTTAAAAACTGAGCAATTTCGTTAGGAAATTTATTGATTATATTAATTCCAACAACCTGTCTGCTACACTTTCCATTCTGATAGTTAATAAAGAATCTTGAATTAATTTGATCCATGTTTGCGGGACGTAGGCTCATATATTTTTTAGAAATATCATAAAAGGGTCCAGAAATATGTAAAGAACGCGGAACTTTTGTTTTTGTATTACGGATTTTAGCTAACAGAATACTTCCAGTATCCTTTACATCGCTTATTGTTAAATCTTTTAGTTCGTGGCAACGACAAGCGCCAGATAATCCAAAAACTAATGCTACCTACAAATATTAGTAGTTATGTATTAAGTATTTGTTAAAATAAAAATAATAATTCCGTTACCTTTGTTATTAAATATTTATAGTCAGGTGCATTCTTTAGGAAAGTCTTTATGTCTTCAGGCGAAAAAATTTTGGATTTTTGGCTTTTAAAACCATCAGATTTTCTTTTCAAAAGCGAACGTTACTTTGGATATTTACTAATATCGACATCATTTTTAACAGAGAGTGTAGTTCTTAGCATCGAATAAATGGACCATAACGTCGACGGTTTAAAATTTGAACATATTTCTCCAAAGTATGCTAGTAGTACAGTTTCCGAAAATGATTTCACTTTATTTTTTTCTCTCCAGTCCAAAAATTTGATATAAATTTCTTCATATCTCTTTTTGATTTGGCCGGTAATAAATCTGAAGAGGTTTCTTTAGCTTTAAAAATAATTTCTGGGGGAGTACAATCGCTTTCTGACTCAGACATCATGAAAATGTGTTAAATTTAGGACGAACTGAAACTGACAGTTCTCAAAAGTGATAAAACTTCAAATAAACAAATGAAAACCAGGAAACTAGATGTAGATTGGTTTAATTTGCACTATTTTTATACATTTTTATTTTATCTTTAATTCATTAAAGTTTAGGTAAAATCGCATATAGAATTTAACGAGCATCTTTTTATTTCATTATTAATAATTATAAGCTGCCAAAATATTATACGAGGCGAGTGATATATGAAAATATGTAACAACTTAACTTTCGTCACTAGAGACGAAAGTAAACGTTATGGGATTTTTTCTCACTAGTGACGGAAATCAAGTTTTCGCTGAAAGTATCCTGTGGCGAAAGACGTCTTTTTGTAAGAGTTCGTAGAAAAAATTATTTTTTATTAGTTATTTTATCTTAATAACCTAAAACAATGTTTAATATTTATAGATTTTCGTTAGAGCGTCGTATAGAAAATATACTGTACAACTCGAGTAGATTGTCCATATCCACTCTTGTTACACAAACTACTATTATTGTAAACCATACCCTACTTATATCATCTTTTGAAGATGTAGGAGTGAGGGGTACGGATTTTTTTGCAAACTATTTAATAGACAGAAAACAAAAAGTAAAATAAAACAGGATCTAAGTATTGGATAAACTGGTATATGTGGTGTCCCTCAGGGAACAGTGCTGGGGACAATATTGTTTATAATCTAATTTGTTTCTGTTATAAGAACACAACAAAATAATTACCTGTGCACCAGGTAATATTTTGTAGTGCTAGGAATTAAGGTTGAACTAAATGAAGATTGGTTTGATTATAGATTACTATCAATTAAAAAAAATATTGTTGTTTGAAGATATTGTTTTACATTAATAGAATAATATTAATATTTTGATCTGCATATCACTTTATTACTGTCGTGTATACATATAGATAAAGTATAGGAATCATAATTTTTTCGACTTTGAGTTTTCGATCGATTTTTACATTTTGGGGTCCCCTGAATGACTCTTTTATGAAATATATCTGTTATTTACGCTTGCAGAAGAAAATTATTTGAGGAAAAGTGTAAAATTTATTTTTTTTTAATATTTTCGTTAGTAATGAATATAATAATTGAGTGCCGATACTTAAGGGTCTGAATCCTTGGGCGATTTTAAGAAAAAAGTTAACATCAACATATATCGTAAACCTCTTAATTTTTGAACTAAGAAAAAACTTTTTCTATCATAATTTTCTTATTACTCAAGTTATTTTTATGCAATTTTGCCCCAAAAAATGTGTTTACACGCATGGTGGGTGCCTACCAAATTTCACCAAAATATCAAAAGAAGTTTGAATGAATTTTTTTTCCGTTTAATTTTTTTACGCGAAAACGATGCGTCTATGGACCAAATTTGCTCCGAAATAAATAAGGATAGTTTTTGTTTTTAGAAAAAGCAATGACCTACCATTTTTTTCTTCAAAAATATTCAGTTCAAACCCGGTACGGATGTCACTGGTAAAAATTTAAAAAATCTTTTGCGTAAAAAATGCTCCTTAATGATTAAAAGGTGTGTACACAATTTCATCCAAATATCTGGAGTGATAAGAAAATTATGATAAAATAAGTAATTTTTTTCTTAAAATGGTAACACCTTGTAGTTTAAAAATTAAGAGGTTTACGACATATATTGATATATAAGCTTTTCTTCTTAAAATAACCCAAGGAGTCACACCCTTAAGTATCGGCACTCAATTAATAAACATCCGGTATATAAAAAATGTTTCGAGGAAAATGTGTGTGTGTAAAATGCATTTAGTTCATCCTCTAAACATTTGAATTATAATATTTTGTACAAAATAACCGGAAAAAGCCTGTAACTAGACAGGAAAGTCATGTGTTGGACACATCAGATTTTTTAATAATCAATTGAAACCACTTACTATTTTACCATTTTTAAGGGTAACATTGGCCTTGTAGACATATTTTGAATTTTGATACTTACTTGGTGTCAGTAATACCACCAGTGTTTCATTGAAAATAGTTTAATGTCTTTTCTAAACACTTCAGGAGTAATATTCTGGTTTAATCATGTTTAGATGAATAGAAAACCTAGCTTCTATTTTAAATAAAAAAATCAAGAGATTTTAAATCAATGTATGCCATGTCGTACGAATTACAATAATCCTTCATTGCGATACAATCTTTTCAAAAACTTTATACCATCAGATAATCATTTTCATCAAGGTACCTACTAAGTTTTACATTAAAACAGACAAAAATAATTTCAGATGATTTTGAAATCCGTGAAATGATTCGCGTCCGTGCCAGTGCATAAAGAAATCTTTTTTTAATATAAGATTGTTTATAAATAAACTTTATCGTTCTATAACAGTATAATTTGCATAATTTTGTAACAATACCGTTTCAATTATTAATTTTAAACTTACACATATTATACAGAAATAATAATAAACATTTCATCCATTCAATTAAATAACCGGTTTTCAAATAATTGATTATAAAAAATACTGCTGGCGCTCTGAAAATATATAATGTACAAGCATTTGTATGCGCTTTCTTTATTTGTAATTTATTATCATATTTTGCTAATTTTGTTTGAATCGTTTTTAGCAGCACGATCTTTTTTTAGACTTGCCAGCCTCGTATGTGGTTTTATTCATAAATAGAGCCATACGCTCTGAATGAATTTATTTTTAGGTAAACTTCTTTGCATTGGGTGATTCTAATTTAACATACATCACATTTTTCTAAAACTTTTTGAAATCTGATGTAGGTCATTTAGATTATTTTATCTTCTAAATAAATTAATGAAATATCAGTCATCTGTTAACATGGCTGCCGTTTTTTTAAATATTTTATTTCATTTAATAATACCTTTGTTTTTAATATACGATAATGTCATTGAAAACATCTTGACAACATTTGTTACTTCTGTCATAACTGGAAATAAATAAAATTGTTTACATTTTCAACATGACAAATAGAATTTTAAATCCTCTGAATGTCTCACTATTTCAAAACCGTGTAAATTGAAAAAATATAAAAGCCGTTTTTAATCATAATAATTGGAAAAAAATTTCAGTCCTATTTAGAAAGAATTGAACAAAAAATCTACAGTTACCAATCTAGTTTGCTATACTCAATTTACTGCAGAAATGTTCATTTTTAGGGCTCCGTACCCGAAGGGTAACCAATGGGACTCTATTACTAAGCCTCCGCTGTCCGTCAGTTCGTCCATATGTCTGTCAACGAGCTGTATCTCATAATCAATAATAGGTAGACAGTTGAAATTTTCACAGAATGTGTATTTCTGTTGCCGCTATCGCTAGAACAACAAATAATTAAAATTAAAATAAATTAAAAATTAAAGGGGGTTCCCCTACTAGAAAAGTGTTTTTTTGGCTTTTTTCCGATTTTTGGTTTACCCTCACTAATTTTTTTTTACATGAATTTCTCAAATATTTTCTTTATTTCCCCAATCAACTTCGTTATAGCTTGATCATTTACTGTATAACGCCATCTATTTCATTTAATGCTATAAAGATCTAGTAGGCAAGCTTATCATGTTTTGTCATTGCTTTTGTATTATTACTGAAAATTATTGATGTGTCATATTTTATTAATTCTGATAGAATAATCTATTTAATACAACTTTTGGATCGGGACTGTATAACAGGGGCGTTCGGTCCATGGAAGCAGGGGAAGCACCACTTCCCTGAACTTTGAAATTTAAAAATAAATATTTTTCAGTTTACAATGAATAAAAATTAATATTAAATTAGGTACTATATTTTCTCTGAAACATTACGTAAACTTCGTAAATGTACTAACAATTCATTGGTGTAATATGTAAATGCACGCAGCACCCATGAGAAAATTGTGTAAACGTACACACTATATACTTCGAGTCCGTCGGCGGAAGCGCGTCTTGAAATAGCGGTTCATCTTGCAAGTGATTTCGCTTAGTGTTATTGACCCTGCTTTGCGGCGACAGTAGTCAGTCTGTTTGTGCACGTGAAATACGGTCGAGAGGCAGCTATTGTTACGTCGCCTTACGCAAATTGCAATTCGCACCGCGAATCGACGTGTGAGGAAAATCTTATTTTAGATAGATTTCGGTTTATTTTTCGTAGTTGTTTTTCTTTTTGTGAAATGGAGGAACTATGCACTGTGCCTGTGAACAATAATAATATGATAAATTGCGTCTGTATTGTGTGCTCTTTATTGAAAAAAGATTTTCAAGTAGAAATTTTAAAGAGAAAACGGACATTATTAATTCTAATAGACTAAAGGATCCTATCCATTTGGAGACGAAAGTAGAAAAGTCAGCAAAGAAATTTACTAGGCATTTTCACGTAGGGTTCTATGAAAAGTATGAATGGTTAACCGGCTGCAAAACTTTGAAGAAATTGTTTTGCTGGCCTTGCCTACTTTTTAATATAGCCGAAAAAACACATTGGAACTCAGTCGGTATTACAGACTTGAATAATTTTCACAAAAGTGTAAATCGACATGTAAATAGCAAATCTCATATAAGTGCTACAATTAAAGAAAAAACATTCGGGACCTATGGCATTGAACATAGTTTGGACAATCATTTAAAAATCAGCAACAAAATTCACAATGAAAGGGTAAAAAAAATAGGGACGTCTTACAACGATTAATAGATGTAACTTGTTTCCTGGGAGAGCATGAACTAAGTTTTAGGGGTCACAATGAAGCAAGTGGATCCGCCAATCAAGGAAATTGCATGGACATTCTAAGTTTTCTAGCAAAATACGATGATCAATCTTGAAGACTAATTAAAAATAATAAATTTGACCTATGATACAGTGGTAAATCGACATAATAAAATATATTTTATTTGATACATTTGTCTATTCTTTTACTCATTTTCTCCATCTCTCTCCAATTGTTTAAAACCTTCAATTTAGTCTGTGTTGACGTTAAAACATTGTTTTTCCTGAAAGAAACCACTTTTTGTCACGCTTTTTATTTAGTCATTATTTAGCATTTTTACAAGCAGAAAATAAAATCAGTTTTTTTTTTGTAATACAATAATTATAGAGAGAGATAAAAAGGATTAGTAAAAGAAAATGGAAAAATATATTTATTATGTCGATTTACCACAAATACGTATTTGAAATTGTCTAAAAAATCGTTTTCTTTTGCCTTTTCCTTTTTTACAGTTGCGCCACTGAGAAAATATTATCAATTATCCCTTTCGTCAGATACAATACGACCGGAAACTCTAATGACATAATACAAGACAGTACAGAAAAAAAAAACGTAATACAAACGTTTTAACTTCCAACATAACCCGTTCCTTACAACAATAATTATTTTATTTTTTTATTTCATTCAAGACTCAAACGATTATACTTTCTAATAGAACCAATTAAAACCCGTTTTTTTAAATTCCATCATAAGACGCTCCAATGAAAACTAACCAGTAATATTTCTTACAAATATGTTCTCATTAAATGCTCATTTTGCTGCACAAGACCGCCCATAGCAGTTCTGCTTAATAACATGTTGAAGTGGATTTTTTCGAAAAAAATAACATTGTGCTTCGGGCTATGAGGGTATCGGCAGATAAGTCGAAAATTCGCTGATTTCAAATCATCATTTTGGATTAAATGGTGTAACAAATTAGGAGTTATGGGTTTAACGAGCATGCGTTTCGCAAATGAATTTATACAGGATGTACAGAAACTCTCCTGCAGATTGGTAACCTTAGAATTCGAAATTGATAAAATTTACATACACCAAAAATAGAATTGGGCCCAATTCGTAGCTTTGAGGCAGGGTCTGATTTAATTGTTGAAAATGGCTAAATTTCATTCCTCATTCTCATTCTCTCTGGGCTTCATAGTGGTAATAACAAATATGAACGATTAAACTCGTTTCCTCACCACTCGCCCCCCCCCCCTCCTCCTAGTGGTAGTTTTTTTTATACACAATTGCACGAAGTGTTCTGATTTATTTATAGGCTAGAGACAAAAAAAAATTATTTAGTATTCATTTACAATATTTTAAATTTTACAGTATGATACAAAAGTATGGAATAAATTAATTATTTTGAAAGTAATAGACTTTTTGGAAAAATCTGTTGAGTACTATTAGATGAAATTACTGATGCAGCTGAAAAAATGTTACCAGAAACTATTCATGGCCCAGATATAGTAGAACATTTTTTATTATGTTCAATAACTTTAGTTACTTCACAATAATTTTTGTGTAAAAAATATTATTATATGAAATTTTACCTACCGCTTTTCAGTTTTTATTGTAAATTTAATAATTTTCAAAATTTGTCACACATGTAAAATAAAATAATATATTTTTTTAATTACTTTTTATTGGCAAATAAAACAAGTGAACTACAATGTTTATTTTATAAGATCATCACAATACCTAACAATACACAGATACAAACTAGAATGAAGATATATAATACTTGGCATTCTAAATTATACTCTTCACAGTTTAACAGACCCTCTTAACCTCCATAACCCCCATTTTCAATCAGATTTTTTTTCAGAATCAATGGGCTACATCTCCTTATAGAGCTTGATTTTTTCCAAATATTTCAAGTTGATATTATTGTTCGTTTTTAGTTAGAATTTTTTTAAATGTTTCAACCCACTTAACGCCCCCCTTTTATTCCAATTTTTTTCACAATCAATAGGCTTCATCTCCTTATAGAGCTTGATATTTACTAAAAATTTCATATTGATATCGCTTTTTATTTTTGATTTTTTTTAATTTCAACCTCCCTTAAACCCCCATTTTTAATCTGATTTTTTTTTTTCAAAATCAAAGGGCTTCTTCTCGATGTTTGCTAAAAATTTCAATTTGATATCATTTTTTGTTTTTGACTTATCGTGCATACAAAAAACGTGACATCGGACAGACGAACAATGTAAACCTATAATACTCTTCACAGACTACTGTGTGAAGAGTATAATAATAATAATATAATCAAGGCTAAAACCATAATATAATAGACTATAAAAATAGGTACAATAAAAAAATACTAAAGTCAAGGTTTTGAAAATAATTTAATAGGTATATCAGTACCTCGGAGGTAAACTGCACTATGTCATTCTAGTTTACTTTTTAGTAGAGCAGACTGAATGTCGTTTGGACACTTTTTGAGTTCCATATTTACATATATTAAGTATATTTCGACAAGAAATGCAGTTAGTCCCAATTATTGTCACAATATGTATTGTTTAGTAATAATCTAACTATTAAAACTTTTTTTTTTTTAATATTCATGAATTGTTGGTTTTTGTAACAAATTTTCTATGACATAATATTATATTCCTTCAATATTCCTCTATAAATAGTACGACTAACGTGAGACTTAAAAAAAGTTGTTTAACTTGTAAGTTTATTGAACATAGTGTTATATTTATTTTTAGTTAACTTTTATTGTGACATCACTATAAATGGTATATTATGCCCATGGAAAGATCGCGATGAGCTGATTTTAAAAATATAACCTTTATAAAACTGGACTGTCGACATAGTTTAGTTTACCTCCAGGTACTGATATCGGTAAAATTTAGTTTTCTTGATATACATACCTAACATAGACACAACTATTTAGTTTCTTGAATTAATTTAGGCCAGTGCAATGTAAAAAAACTGTAATGTAATTTTAGCTTCCATTTTTTTTTTGTAGATGCAAGCGATACTATAATTTGAGTAAAATTTTCAGTCTGATACTGATTATCAGTACCGCTACCATTTATAAATAGGGCATATTTGAATAACTTCAAATTCATTAGGGACAAGCTACAAAATAAAACAATTATTAATATAAAATGGTACTCGGTCAAGAAAATATATAATAAAATTATCGTACTACTAAAATATCTTCTGGTACAATGATTTTTCTTGGCTGGTAAATGTAATCGTAAGATCTGTCTAAAGTTAGGTACTTTATATAATTGTCATAATAGCCCATTTCTTGATGGAACCCAGTCATTGCTTAATATGGATGGTTTTCCTATAAAACAGTACCGTTTAATTAAATTTTGTCTCTGTACTATAATATATGTAATATAATGTACACTTTATACGGAGTGGCCCAAAAGTCTGGAAACGGCCAATTATCTCGTAAATTGCTAATCCTAATTGTACAAAATTTAGGATACACCTTTTTTTGGGACACGGAGATTTCAGATTTGATATTTGCAATGTTGCCAGATTTTCCGTTTCTCTTATATTATTAGTAACTTTGGTTTTTCAAATTCATCACCCTGTATATTCAGTAAATTCGTGTGGGTAATAAAAAAATTTTTTTCTACAGTGTAATTGGCTGCTGGACGTTGAATTATTTACGATTCTCTCACAAAAATGTCAATTCCTTGAAAAGTACCTACCCTACATAACATAGACAAACCATATATTAGAAGAATAGAAAAAAGATGAGTAAACAGAATCTAAAATAATATATTATCATTAAAAAACCCCCTGTATACCTCCCAATAATTTTAAAATGTTAACCTCAAACCTGTCCATAATTTTCTTAATACACTTTTTTTAATATCTCTGTCAACAAAGAAGATATCGAACTTTTCCACAAGTTTGGTCCACCCTGTATAAATAGTAGGTGTAGATAACAATACATTTTTTTGATATTTATATAAACTGGTTTCCTCCTCTTGTACTGGGGGCCTTACAGACAAGCTGCCACTGCAAAAAATGGAATTGCAGTTCATTTTTCTGAATATCTATTATTAAAATTGGATCTAGAATATTTTAAAAGCAACACAAATAGTTTATTAGTACCCAATTCAGTTGTTAGAATTACAATGAATTATACACATAAGACAACAAATTACGCACACTCCAAACAATAACAAGCATGTGAAAAAATGAATAATGCCTTAATGCATTATGACGATGGCCGCGTTAAGATCTGCGAAATCGAAAAGCACAATAAAAATCTACTACTTAACGAATTAAGCATTGTTTACGTAATATATACGCAACTCCATTCATTTGTTTACAATTTTAATGAAACCGAAAAAGATTCCACGGATAAAAGTGACAGTTAAACGTCGGGGTTATCTAAAATTCAAATTTTTTCATAAAATAGTTAATTGTCGAGTGTTTTGAGGTCATTTCATCAATAATGTTGAATTAGACCGTTAAATTTCGTTTAACGGATTTTTGATAATGAGGCGATTAAACGTGCCTTTATTTGTTTTTGCATACATTTTTATTTAATTCCTGAATTATTATTGTGTCACTAGTTTTATTCCAACACTTTTCACGTGCTACGCTTTTAACTGAAAGGAAATATTTTAATAAACTGTGGGAACATAAATGTTTCAATAAAATACGATTGTTAGTTAGATTTAATTACTATTTCTGGATTGTTCTTTAGTAACGTACTTAAAATATGTTATTGATTTCTACAACTAGAAGCACTGAAATCATCTAATCCTATAGTTGTTTTATCCAAGTCACAGTGGTCGCAGGTCATCATACTAATCTTGGTCCTAGATATGGTCTTTCTTATTTTGTTTCTTAATGCATTCTTATTTAATAATAATAATAATAATAATAATAATAATAATAATAATAATAATAATAATAATAATAATAATAATAATAATAATAATAATAATAATAATAATAATAATAATAATAATAATAATAATAATAATAATAATAATAATAATAATAATAATAATAATAATAATAATAATAATAATAATAATAATAATAATAATAATAATAATAATAATAATAATAATAATAATAATAATAATAATAATAATAATAATAATAATAATAATAATAATAATAATAATAATAATAATAATAATAATAATAATAATAATAATAATAATAATAATAATAATAATAATAATAATAATAATAATAATAATAATAATAATAATAATAATAATAATAATAATAATAATAATAATAATAATAATAATAATAATAATAATAATAATAATAATAATAATAATAATAATAATAATAATAATAATAATAATAATAATAATAATAATAATAATAATAATAATAATAATAATAATAATAATAATAATAATAATAATAATAATAATAATAATAATAATAATAATAATAATAATAATAATAATAATAATAATAATAATAATAATAATAATAATAATAATAATAATAATAATAATAATAATAATAATAATAATAATAATAATAATAATAATAATAATAATAATAATAATAATAATAATAATAATAATAATAATAATAATAATAATAATAATAATAATAATAATAATAATAATAATAATAATAATAATAATAATAATAATAATAATAATAATAATAATAATAATAATAATAATAATAATAATAATAATAATAATAATAATAATAATAATAATAATAATAATAATAATAATAATAATAATAATAATAATAATAATAATAATAATAATAATAATAATAATAATAATAATAATAATAATAATAATAATAATAATAATAATAATAATAATAATAATAATAATAATAATAATAATAATAATAATAATAATAATAATAATAATAATAATAATAATAATAATAATAATAATAATAATAATAATAATAATAATAATAATAATAATAATAATAATAATAATAATAATAATAATAATAATAATAATAATAATAATAATAATAATAATAATAATAATAATAATAATAATAATAATAATAATAATAATAATAATAATAATAATAATAATAATAATAATAATAATAATAATAATAATAATAATAATAATAATAATAATAATAATAATAATAATAATAATAATAATAATAATAATAATAATAATAATAATAATAATAATAATAATAATAATAATAATAATAATAATAATAATAATAATAATAATAATAATAATAATAATAATAATAATAATAATAATAATAATAATAATAATAATAATAATAATAATAATAATAATAATAATAATAATAATAATAATAATAATAATAATAATAATATTAATAATAATATTAATAATAATAATAATAATAATAATAATAATAATTAATAATAATAATACTCTCCCTAATTCACCCCCTTACGAGTGAATTTCAACCCCTAAAGTCGACTGAACGACTTGTGTAGGGGAAGGGACGGCTATTATTATTATTTGCCGTGGCGCTCCGGGGCGACTTAAAGATGAATGATGGTGCCATTTGACTTACAGGTGAGGAAAACCCGGAAAACCTCACCCACCATCATCTAGACGGTAATGTAGCGAATTTTTTTAATCTGCATGTCATATCAACAGAAATTGAATTTCTATTAATACGCCACACATCAAATCCTAAACCGAACCATGCAATTTAATTAAAAATCCACATGGTCTGGTCTGGGATTCGAAACCCAGCAGTCTCAGACTCATAAACTTGCCTATAAATGAATATAAGCGCGATAGACCGCTACACCACCGTCCCGATCCTATCTATATTTTGTGTTTTCGTAATCTATTTATCAGTAGTTTCATTTTAACATAAATTAAACCGCTTAAAACTAAAAAAAATCATCCATTAGCATCTCCCATGTACCATTTCCATGGTTTATTTCCTTTTTTTATTAATTTCTGCTTACATTGTTTTATTGTGCTCTGCTTCTGAAGAACTTTTAATTTAAATTCACAGAAGATCTGAAGGTTTAGAGGTTTTGTCCTATTCAGTCTTCCTTCTACGTAATGCTTGTCGAGGAGCTGAAGCATTTAAATATTGACGTGTGTATGAAGTCTACTCTACCTTCGTGTTCAAGTCAAAACTACTCTGAACTGCATGGATACATACAGTTTTTTTTATAATCTTTATAAATTTTATTTAATATCAACTTAATATTACTAGCTTATTTAACTGACTTTTGAATCATTTATTGTTTCAATTATTATCGAAGAAGCATTTAGAGATTAACGTGTGTAAGAAGTATACTCTACCTTCGTGTTCAAGTCAAAACTCTGAACTGGAGACATGCAGTTTTTGAATAATCTTTATAAATTTTATTTGATATCAACTTAATATTACTAGTTTATTTATTTAACTGACTTAATTATCGGAGAAGTATTTCGGGGTTAACTTATATAAGAAGTCTACTCTACCTTTGTGTTCAAGTCAAAACTCTGAACTGGAGACATGCAGCTTTTGTATAATCTTTATAAATTTTATTTAATATCAACTTAATATTACTAGTTTATTTATTTAACTGGCTTAATTATCGAAGAAGCATTTAGAGATTAACGTGTGTAAGAAGTATACTCTACCTTCGTGTCCAAGTCAAAACTCTGAACTGGAGACATGCAGTTTTTGTATAATCTTTATAAATTTTATTTGATATCAACTTAATATTACTAGTTTATTTATTTAACTGACTTAATTATCGGAGAAGTATTTCGGGGTTAACTTATGTAAGAAGTCTACTCTACCTTCGTGTTCAAGTCTAAACTCTGAACTGGAGACATGCAGTTTTTGTATAATCTTTATTAATTTTATTTAATATCAACTTAATATTACTAGTTCATTTATTTAACTGACTTAATTATCGGAGAAGTATTTCGAGGTTAACTTATGTAAGAAGTCTACTCTACCTTCGTGTTCAAGTCAAAACTCTGAACTGGAGACATGCAGCTTTTGTATAATCTTTATACATTTTATTTAATATCTACTTGAGTTAAATAAACTAGTAATATTAATATTACTTGTTTATTTAACTGACTTTTGAATTATTTACTGTTTTAAATCATTTTCGGAAATTAATTTATTCTTATATAACTATATTTAATTAATAATTATATTTTTTTTACATTTACATTTAATGTTCTTATCTTACTACTGCACTTCAACTATTATTTTAACCTTAAATTTTATTGTAACAAACTAAATAATTTTATTATTTTTGTATTCTCATGATGTATTCTAATTGATTATGATAGCCGTGTAAGACCATGCGACGACTCTGAGGGAGAAACCCCAGGTGCATCCCATGGTTCAGCGGCATTGATCATAAGCAATGTATGCTCTTTTAATTCTGTTTTCTAAATGCTAGTTCCATGTTAACTTGCTGTCAAAGGTGAGACCTCGCTACTTCACCTCTGTTGCAAAGTTTTTGGAACAGTGTAATCCATCCTTCCAGGTTTGGGTATAAATATCACTTTTACATCTCTCCATTTTTGGGGGATATACCTCAGAGCCAACAAGGATCTGAATATACCCACCAGGTGCGGTGTGAGTTCTTCCAGACCCCACTGATGTAGGGCTGGATAGATACCATCAGGTCCTGGCTATTTAAATGGAGAGAAGCTGGATATTGTCCATCTAATTTTTTCATCGTCTACAATGTGTTTGACAGTTTGCCAATCATAGCCAGATGGATTGTATTCTTCCTCTGCCCAGTCGGTCACGTCTGTGATGACCGAGTGTGGGAAGTGTGTTGACAGTAGAAGTTTGATGCTATCTTCGAGGTTGGCAGTTTTCGTGTCATCCTCTTTGATTAGCACCAATGCTTTTTGAAGCCTCTTCGATTTCTTCGCAGTAGAATCTCCATGCATCTCTCTGTTTTTGCCTTATTAAAGGATTTCCTAGCAATCTTCCTGAGGTGATCCAACTCGTGACACCACCATGCGGTAGTCGTCTGATCATGTTGGACCAGCCTTAGGGGACAGGCTTTCTTATAAGGATTGTTTATTGTGCTTTGGATAGTGTTTGAGTACTTCTTCAAAGCATTCTTATAGTTTGGTGTTTCGGCCTCCATCTCTCTCAGAGCCTCTTGGAGAAGGTGGGCATATATTGCCCTGTCCGTCTTCCTATTGTATTTATTGTCATTTTTTTTTTTTTCTAGACCTGATGATGATTAACTTTGGACAAAACTAAATATTATATAAATATATTCGGCAAAGATTTGATTTGACAAAGATTTTGGGTTTGCTTTTTTCTGCATGGGTTATACCAAATTATATTCATTTATGAATAACCTTTCTCTTAAATAAAATAAATAGTTCATAAAAAAACTAATCGCAAATATTGAACTAACTAGTTCGCAAATTTAAAACGAGCTAGTTCGTAAATGTAACCTGAAATAGTTCGTAAACCTTAAATTAATTGTAAATTTAAAACTAAAGTTTTAAATGAACTAAAGTCTTAAATGCACTGGTGTTCGAACATCTAAAATAAACAATAGGCACAAGACTATTCTGAACATTGTTTTCTTTTAAAGCCTATTTTCTTTTGATGTTTCTTCTCCATCTATGAAATAAATAGACAGCCCCTGTCGGATTCTTGTTTCCAATGGTAATGGGAATGAAAACTGTGTAGACTGTAGGTATGTTTAACAATGCACAAGAAAAAAATATAACTGGATAGAAAGTTTAAGATTATCATCTTTTATCATGTAGTGCAAGAGCAAATGGCATAGTTAGCTGGTTCAATAGAAATTACGTTTTGTATAGTGAGATTGATCCTCAAACTTGATCCAATTTTTAAAATGCAACCAGCCATATGGAAAGTGAAAAAAAGTTATAATCTTTTATATAATATGTCAATTTTTATGTTAATTGTTGATGCTGTTTTAACTTCTTGTTTCTTGTGGTGAGCATCCAGAACATTTTGAATCCCTCATAGTCCAACCGTAGGTCCCTAACGATTTTCTGCGATGTTTCCTAAGTGATCTTACCATCAAGTACTAACTGTACTGTCAATTATTTAACACTGAAAGTCTCCGTTATAGTTATTACAAATTTTAGTACAATGCAAGGTGTACTTAACTCGAATCAAAAGCTAATATTCCTTACCAAAAAAATGTACCGCTAAAATTAATTCTAGCAAACCATTTGATCCGCTTTGCAACAATTAACATAACATCCTCATTTTAAATTACCATTTCGTCTAATTTAAATTATAAAAAACTTTATGGCTGAAATGTAATAGCTAAAAACACGCTGTGTAACGATTTTCAATTGTCGACCCTGTTCGTTTTATTGCAAATGTTTTTATAGGTAAAAATCAATAAAAAAAAACCGACAGTTATTATATTTAAAGCTCTGATAATTAGGTTTGCTAATTATAACAGTTATATAAATAATTTTATGAGTGATTATGTAATTATTAATAAATGTTTGTTTCATATTTTGCACAAAAAATATAACAAATATTATTATTTTTTGTAGTATCTAAAGATAAAGGTTCTGAATGAAAATAATGTCATTTGCGATTTCGTTTTTTTATTATTTGTGAACATTTAATTTGTTTATTTGTAGTAATTTAAATATGTTACAATTCCTTGAATTTTCGAAAAAGCCTATCGTAATTTCTATTATGTTGTTGTGCTTATGAATGTAGTTCGAGGTCAAAAAAGCTAAAAATTATTTTTTTTATTTTCCAAAGAAAAAACGAAAAACTGATAATTCAAAATAAAATGGGTAATTCTGTTTGTTGACTTGACATAGTTTGGAATACTAACCTAAAAATGGAAAACCAGATAGTACTTTTACTTTCATAGGAGCGTGTTCTCACATATTTTTTTTTTTATTTATTTATTATACGGACTATTTTTTTATTATGCAATATTAAATATATACGGAAGCATAATTATTGAAAAGTTATGTAGTTTTTGAGTTATCTCAAAAATCTAAAAATGACAGATTGCTTTTTTAATGGCACATTTTAAAATGTTACATTCTTTGTAATGAATATTTTTTCTAAAAAAAATTGTTTTCGAGTTACCTAATGTAAGTTTCTTATTTCTTATGGCGGCCATCATCTCTAAATTATTTTTTAAACGATGTGTCACATGCTATCTAAATTTTGATTAAATATTTTCTTTGTTCAACACCTTGTTCAAATGTTTATGTTGCTACACTGATTTTTTGTTCTTACGAGTTGGCAAAACTGAAATAAGTGTTCCCAACTGTTGGGAATTCGCCCATTTTCGGAAATTTTAGCACCCAAAAGGGATTTTTTTTATATAAAATCATCGAAGTAAGGAAATTTTAGAGATACCTAATTCGTTTTGTTAGTCAGGTAAAATGTTGTTTTTCTGTTTCCTTTTACCTATTTTGACCTTTATTATATTATTCATACAGTAGTCTGTGAAGGGTATTAAAGGTTTAAGGTACCATTTCGTAGGCGCGACAGTCGACCGCCGACGCGACCGAGAAGTGTCGCTTCACATCTAAAATACATACAATTATATGAAACACATTTCGCACGTCACGACACGAGAAGTGTCGTCAGACGACACTTCTGAATCTGACTCGGGGCAAAGGTTTGCTGCCTGTCACACTCGAGGTCACTGTCCTCGAGCATCGCTTGGAGGTGAATAGGTTGAAAATGTCTTTCTAAAAATAAAGCTCTATAAGGAGATGAAGCCAACTGATTCTAAAAAAAATTGAATTAAAATGGGGGTTAAGGGGGGTTGAAATATTTAAAAAAAAATCCAAACTCAAAAACGAACAATAATATCAACTTGAAATTTTTGGGAAAATCAAGTTCTGTAAGGGGAAGAACACCTTTGGTTTTGAAAAAAAAAATCTGATTAAGAATGGGGTGTAAGGGGGGTTGGATATCATCATGAAATTTTTAGTAGAAATCTAACTCTGTAAGGAGATGAAGCCTATTGATTTTAAATTTTGTTTTAAATAAAATGGGGGTTATTTAAAAAACATAAAAATGATAAATCATTTAAACTTGAAATTTTTGGTAAAAATCAAGCTCTATAAGGGGTCTTAGTCTATTTATTAAAAAAAAAACTGAATAAAGACAGGGGGTTTAAATAAAAAAATATAGAAATCAAAAACCAAAAGCAATATGAAATGATATGAAATGTTTGGTAAAAATCAAGCTCTATGAGGGAATAAATAAATAAAAATGGGGAGATAAGGGGGTTGAAATAATGAAATAAATCTTAACGATATCAAATTGATATTTTTAGGAAAAATTAAGCTTTATAAGGGGGTGAAGCCAATTGATTCTGAAAAAAATCTGATTGAAAATGGGGGTTAAGGGGGTCTGTTAAAGTATAAATATACGAATATATTATATCTTCATTGTATGAATGAGTCATTTGACAATTTTGGCAATATTGGGGGAGCAGATAATTTTATCTCCAAACTACATGAAGTAGAGAATTGTTGGCATTCATTAAAGACATTTTTGTTTTAATCTAACTCATTACAATTCACCGATGCAGAATCATATCTACAATTCTACATTTCTACTAGAAATTATATACAAGGCATCCATCTAAAACAGCATTAGTTTAATATCGGATATTTTTCATTGAAGTAATTTTTATTTCACTATTCAATAAAATAATTAAAACATTTTTAGGCATACAATCATAAATATATTTGGCAACACCGCGATAAAATTTAAAAAAATTGACCAAATTAAATTGCAAACAAATCTATAAATTCAGTTTTTGTTTACATAAGCCCTAGAAGAAGAAAGTAATTTGAATTAGTCTATACACAGTTAATTGGAAACCCTCTGTATAAATGCCGAACAGCATGGCTTCTACAGAGGTGTATATTTATCAGTAGTTTTGAACCTTTTGAGTCGAGGCAGGTTATCAAGTTAGCGCCATCAACGTCAACCTATCTAAGGCGTTCGATAGTCTTTGTCATTAATTGCTTCTGAAGAAACTGCCTGAAATTACCTTAACTGAAATCATTCCTGATTAATCATCAGAAAAGTATTACAGTACCTATGGTAGTACTGTGTCACGGACAGTAAAGGTGGAAACTCATTAGGCAATCGCGGTCCCTTTGCATCTTCATCGCGCCCGCTCGAGACTAGCACAAACCGCGATGCTATGGAACCGCGACTTCCTAATGCGTTTCCACCTCAATAGTGTCTTCTGGTGGACTCAGGGTTCAGATATTTGGCCTATTCTATTCTTATTGTGTATTCATGATGTTTTGTCCTGTTTTAGAAATTGTCATCATCTTTTATGCGCTGATGATTTAATAATTTCGGAGTAATATTCAACAGAGAATTATCTTTACTCATTATATTGTTACTAGCATTCTGAGGACACTTCATCTATTGTTTTGATTAAAAGTATAATTACATATTGTCCAGCAGACAAAAGCAACTATATCTTTGTAGGTACAATGGTTTGATTCGAAAATTTTATAATATTGTTGTACTATTTGATCTACATCAATAGTTCATTTCTTGATTTAATTTTAAGGCTGTAACATTTAGAATCTATTATTATACTTTTGAAAATTATGTAAATGCAGCCTTTGACATTTTTTTCTTAATTTTTTTTTAATAATAGATTATCACGTTCCCAAAAATAAAGTGAGCAATCGTAATTATCCGCCGTGGTTTAATAGTAGCATCATTAAAAAGCTGAAGAGAAAAAAAGACAGGTTATTTAAAAAATTAAAAAATACTGATGATCAAGATATTACCCAAAAGTTTAAAATTATCAGAAATAATATAAAACGTGACGTTGACATAGCATATCGTAACTACTGCAATGAAATTGAAAATGGCATCAAATGGGACTCTAAAAGGTTTTGGCAATTTTTAAAAAATAAAAGACAGACTAATTCCGTTCCTACTGTTATGCAATATAATAATCGTAAGCTAGCAGATCCTAAAAATATTGCCAACGCTTTTTCGCAATATTTTTGTAACTCATTTTCGCAACCTTTAATCAACAACTATCAAAATAATACTTCTGCTGTTAATTTTGTAGATCAATTAAATATTAACTTCTTTTATGTGGCTCATGTGAAAAACAGTCTCATTAAACCAAAGCATACAATGGGACCTGATCTCATTCCAGCTTTCCTTCTTCACGATTGTGGATCTGCCTTAGCAGCTCCGCTTGCAATATTATTCAATTTTTGTTTTAAAAATAATTACTTCCCTGAATGCTTACGAAATGCTAAAGTAATACCAATATTTAAAAAGGGTGATAAACAACTAATAGAAACTTATAGGCCAATAACTATCATTAATAACATATCTAAAGCATTTGAAATATCTTTATAATATCCTATCTTCGAACATGTAAGAATCAGATTTCTGAGAAGCAGCGTGGTTTTTACATGAGATGGTCAACCACAACAAATTTATTTTGTATTACTCAAAAAATGTCTCATGGTTTCGACAATATCACACAGATCGATGTAATATACACCGACTTCACAAAACCTTTCGATCGTATTGATCACAATCTATTGGTACATAAGTTAGAATCATTTTGATTTTCACAAAATTTGATAACTTTCTTTAAGACATATCTACTAAACCGATCTCAGTATACCCCAGTGTACCCCAAGGTTCTGTATTGGGTCCACTACTATTTAACCTATTTATAAATGACATTGTAAACGATTTGGATGTAAATTGCCGATGACATGAAATTGTTTAGTGTTATCAAATCACCAGATGACTGCAACACGTTGCAGGTAGCACTTGATCGAGTGCATACCTGGTGCATCGTTTCATTTTCCCTTAAACCCAATCTTATTTATCATGATTACGCAATTTCTGATATCTTTGTTCCCAGAGCCTCTGAGTTCAAGGACCTTGGTGTAACATTCGATAGTAAACTTTCTTTTATTTCACATGTTAATAGAATTTCCAATGAAGCATTTAAAATGTTGGGATTTGTCATCAGAAATACCAAGACCTTTAAAGATTTTGCTACGCTGCTACTATTATATTATTCTTATGTGCGCTCTAAACTAGAGTATGCCTCTGTCATATGGTGCCCCTCACATGATATATATATTACCATATTAGAACGAGTACAGCGTAGGTTCTTGAAATATTTGAGTTTTAATGAAGATGGTCTCTATCCAGTTATCGGATACCGCTACATAAATCTCCTTAGCAGATTTTGTGTAAAATCACTGGAAGATAGGCGTGACATTGAAGGATTAATTTTTATTCATAAAGTCATAAGTGCATCTATTGACTGCTCCGAGATCTTAAGTATGATTAACTTTCTTGTACCTAGAATTACGTCTAGAGTAAATTCCTCTTTATATTTACCAACTGCGAGGACTAACATACAAAATTACTCACCTTTGTATAGAATATGCAACTGCTATAATAAAATTGATATTTTTTCCTGCAGCTTCAATAAAACGTATGACTACTTAATATATTGTGTACTTATTTGTAAATATGTTTTATTATTTTTATTTTTTTTGTATAGTTACCATTTGTTCATATTTGTATTTTTATAATCTGTAAGTTTTCCTACCCTGTAATTGGATTTATCTGTTGGGTAGTGTAAAAAAAATAAGTATATAAAAAAATATCGAACTTTAAAATACAGATTGGTTTTGCAAACTTTTGTATATAAATATACATCAAAATCTTAAATATTAACTTTTCTATTTAACATTCTATAATAAAACATTTAAAATATCCCATTTCCCCGATGTTTTTCCTATATCTACATATTTTCTGGCCAATTAGTACATCCCAAAATAACCGTGTTCTCGCTATCAGAGGACACTGACTTTGCGCTATAAGCAAGCTTATTTTGTTTTTCAAAAGAGTCTCGGTCAGAAATTTGAAAGTATAATTTTGTTTAAAGTCGGTAAGTATCACAATTATCAGTGTCTAAACCGATAGCTAGAAATAGGACAGGAAAAGATTATATTTGTACTGACAACGATGTTGATAATATGTAAAACAATAATACAGAAAAATAAAACGTCCGAAATTGGGTAATTTAATCATTTTAAATGAATACAGAAAAGAAAGTAATTAAATTGAATGTAAATAGAGTAATAATTAAGTTTTATGTTTTGTTTTCACTGAAATAATGTTTACTTTGACATACTCAGTATAAAATATAAATCTAAACTACCGGGTTGATCTTTAAACTAAACTTAAATACATTTTTGAAGATCAATTACAAATAATGATCACCTATCTATCTTCTTCATGATTAAATTAATTTTGTTAATGTTTCTTATCGTAAATTTGGTTTTGATTGTTTCAATTCTACGATGTCAATTAGCTAGATCTTAATTAGAACTATGAATAGAGAAGCCTCGACCCCTCTACCTTTTTAGATTTATACAGATAGTAGTTATTCATTGATTAGAATGCTTTGCTTAGTTCGTTTTTTCTAGACACAGCCTAGTAATTAGCTGTCTTCTTCTTTATAGCACGAGTCTAAGAGTCTTCTGCCAGTACTTTATGGTACAATGGTATATATGTTTGTTAAGCCTACAATTACCTGTTAATAGGTTACTAGTACTTCTTGTATTCTGGCTTAATGGATGCTAGATTAATTTTGGAGTTCTTTACGAATTATTCTCTGAATAGTCTCTATCCTATTATTCCACCATTCCTTAGATAATATAGGATACGTAACATATCTGCAGTATTTCAGATCAATTGTTTTTCTTGTAATTCTTATAAATTAGTCAAAATAACAACAGTTTAGAAACTATAATTAACGAAAATTTTAAATATCCAAATAAAAATACTAACACTAACATTACAAAATTCTTTTCCTTTGCCATTTTTTTCGGGAACTTGTGGATGTAATTACCTTTTTGTACAAGACCTTGATATTTGAATCGATATTTTCATACATTGGGACCCCTTCGTGAAAGCCGACATTTCCTGTTCTGAATCATTTGAATTTAAATAAAAGACGCAAGGGTTGTCTTTCAAGGGCAAATTAATGAAAATGAGAACATTAAGCAGGAAGTTCTTAGGAGTTGGCTAACTTTTATTAACATGCGAAATAGATATTAGGCAATTTAAAATTGTTTTTAAATGGACTGTTAAATAGTCTTCTGTACTGATAATATATCTAAGCAGATGTTTGGAACAATGATTTTAATTAATATTTAATTGCAAAGGTACATTATTGTCTAAAAGGGAAACAAAACAGGTGTACAATATCGTTTGGAAAGTTTTTTTATTTTACATAAAAATATATAGGTATTTATTTAAAAAAACATTGTCAGACTTTTCCTGCTTTGTTTGATAGACATAAATAAAGGGCAAACAAAAAAATTGTCAGAATATAAAATACGAATGTAGCGATGTCCTATCTAACATTGTACAATAGGTCCTGTTTTTTGTGTGTCACTATTCGGAAACGGTATAGGTATGAGTATAATAGTATCCAGGTTTTATGTTAAAAGTTAAATTTATTATTTAATATTGTTATTATGGAATATAATCGATAAACATGTAATTTTTATTTAACAATAAAAAGATGTTTGTTTCGTTTTTGAATTGCCCGAAAGAATGTTCTTACAGTGTTGCCTATTGTACCTTCATATCTGTAGTTGTTTAAATTTTATAATTTTTGTATCTATTTAACTATTTGCTATATAATAAATTAGAGAAGGCATTTGTACTGCCAAGACAATAATCTCACTGACCCCAAGTAAATTTACGACTGTGTTTCCATTCGACATTAAAACTATAAAGAAAAAAGAGTTTCTAAGGGTATTACATAGAGTATATTCGCTATTTCTTCTTCTTTTGATCATCATGTTGTCTACATAACAATGAATTAAGCATTACTAGGTTTCTTCTTTTTGTATTTTGTTATTGATATTTTTTGTTCTTCATTCTCATTGAGTTTTCTAAATTTTTACAGTATAACGTAATTTTTTCAATGCTGGCATTATAATTATGCTATTTACAGAGTCAAATTTCTGCTGGCAGTCGATGAAAAACACGTCCAGTAAAATTTTTTTGTTATACTTTTTCCATGATTTGTATGGATCAAGCCCTTTATTCGGTTAATTAACCCTATATAATCTAAAATCTAATTATTATGTAAAGCCTTCAACTGATGTAAAAAATACAGGGTGTTCCAAATGCATTCGCAGAATTCAACTAATAAACCATTTTATAATGTAGCTTGTGTTTCTGAAAATTGTACAAATAATGTTATAAATTTTAAATTGATAACTAATTTAGATTACAAAGAAACAATTCAAAAAAAGCATCGGAACCAGACAACATGCCTCCATATGTTCTAAAGTGAGTTTAAGGAACCTACACTTCGTATTTTCAATTTAATGTAGCGTTTGTTTATTTTAAACAACAGTTTATTTGTTATTTATTTGAACACCTATTTATTTTAAAACAATACTATTCTAAGTTATATATATTTCGCATGTCTTGAAATTTGCTCACTGTGTTCTTCCACCAATATTTATATACACATAAAAAATTCTGGTGAAGATCTAGAATGCTCCCGCCAAAACTAGAAACAGTATCCCGTTCCTTCTGGAAAATAGTCGAAAGCGACTTCGCCATAGTTCTCACACATGTTTGGTCTTAAGGGGTTTAATTATGTATGATATTCGGACAAGTTGAGCCTCTAAGGCAAAATAAGACAGAAAGGGACTTGGAGGATTAGAGCATGACATTTAGTATATCAATAAATGAATTTCCTCACTCATGGAAAAAAATCTCCTATATTTAAATCGAGAAATAAAATAGTAATCGAAAACTTTAGGTCCATACTTATATCAAAGCCTATTAAAATATATGAACATATTATTATTACTGTATGCAAGATTCTATTAGCATGCTGAGAGCAATCTGGTACCTCAACAGCATGGTTTCGTCTCAAAAAATGTATCAGTATAATTCTATTTAGTTTTGTAAGTACGGCTTATGAAGCTAAACATGTCCAACTTGATGTAATATACACAGATTTTAAGAAATCATTTGTCAAGGTTCTGCTTTTAACACGGAGTAAATTTGGATTGACATGCGCCTAGAAAATAAATAGTCAATTGTTAAACATAATGGAAACACGTCGAAAAGACCTATAGTGGAGTGCCACAAAACTCCATTTTGGGACCCCTGCTTTTTAAAATTTTTATCAACGATTTACCTTCGGTGATGAAGTTTACAGATTCTTGCCGATCATCTTAAAATATTTTTAAAAAAATACAGGCTGTTATTTTGGTTTACAAAAGATATAGACAATATAAATGAATTGTGTTTCGTTAAATGTGGATGGAGGCTTCCAAATAACCCATTCTTACTGGATCTTTCGCCCTTATGTTACAGGATGTTTTATTCATTTTATCGATTTCTTTCTTGACTCATAATAATATGAAAAGAGGCCAACTATAAATAAATAAAATAGTGTAATGTGAGCCATTTCATTATTTAGTCATGCTCTTATCCTCCAAGTCCATCTCTGTCTTATTTAGCCTTTGAGGCTCAACTTGTCCGATTATCATGCATAATTAAACCCCTTGATACCAAACATATGTGACGACTATGGCGAAGGCGCTTTCGAGTACATTCTAGATTGAACATGATAATGTTACTAGTGTTGGTGAGAATTGATGCGAACATTCTAGTACCTTCGCCAAAATTTTAAATGTGTATATAAATATTGGTGGAGGAACACGGAGCAGTCAGTTGTATAGAAATAGTTGTGAAGATAAATAGTAAACAGTTTAAAAACATTAGAAATATATAAATTAGAATAGTATTGTTGAAAATAAATAAGTATTCAAATAAATTATTAACAAATAAACTGTTGTTTAAAATAAACTATCGTTACAATAGGTAAAAAATGTTTTTGTAAGAATGCAGGCTTTTACGAGTGGCGTCTATGTAATTGTTTGTTTCTGGGCTATTATGCCGTGATCTTTCTTGGTTATTACTACCAAACGTTTCAGTTACAACTGCGGCAACCATCTTCAGTGGCGTGGACGAAGTACTCTTCTCTATATATCAACTGAAACTGAATCCTCCTTTACTCCGAGTGTGACAGATCATAGGTAATGATATTTTTTCTTCCTTTCTATTGAAGTTCTTTTGATGTTTTTGTATTTCTATAGCCTCCAAGTGCAATCTGGTCGAATATCTTGATGTTGCTAGCAGGTCGGTGTTTTCGAAAAGGATCTTGTAGGTTTGTCCTAAACGACAACTTCGTTTGTGTTCTGTTATTCGTGTACCAATGCTTCTCTTTGTTTATCCTATGTAAACTTTTTCACAAGTGCATAGAATTATCTGGACTCCTGCTGATGTGAGGGGGTATCTACGGTCTTTCACTGTTTTGAGGTATTCCCTTATTTTCTTTGTTGGCTTGTAGACAGTGCTAAATTTCTTATTCCTTAAGATTTGCTCAATTCGGTCAGTGACCCCTTCTACATACGGTAGATAGGCAGTTCCTTGGTTTTTTGTTCTTTACTATACTCTGTTTTTAAACTAGGAGGAGCGAATTGAAAAGAAGCATTTACACAGGGAAAAGTAACTAGATTTGTTACTAAGAGCGAGTTTCGAAATATAGTCGTGTTCAAAATTTATGAAATAATTATCTTTATCGGCCTTAGTCGATGAACGGCCAATGAGCGGTTAAGAAACGAATAAATGTCATAGAAGTAATTTTTTAATTGGTCCCAGACAACGGTCGCAAATTTCACATTATTGTGATCTGAAATGTGTGTCTAAAACAAAATGTCACTGTCAAATTAAAGTCAATATGGTTGTTGATTGAAATACTTTTTTCTTGCTTTTGAAATCGACTTTTTGAGAATAACTATGATCTTTTTAAAATGGATATTAAATATTTAAGAAAATTATTAATGGAATATCCAGATGTAGCCAGGTTAGTATAAAATATAAAGATCTGTTTACATTTTTAAGGATATATTTGTTATAGGTATAAAAAGTAAAAGTTAATCAGTGAATGACAAGTGGATCACACAGTAACTGGTATCTCTTATATGAGTGATGTGGATATTATGGCTTATTTAGTGTTAACCCATGGTTAATGCGCTAGAGGACAAATAAAGGCATTCAAAAGTTTACAGGCCTATGAGTCAGAATTTGTTTTGAAAACTGAAACCAACATTTTCATAACACTACATGTCAACATATATTTTTTAAAGTGAACTATTCATACATACCTATGTATTAATTTTAAGTATTTTTAAAATATTTTTTGTGAAAATAATGTTAACTCATTGTGCCAAATTAAGATTATCCCTAAAGTAGTAGATGAGTAGATGGTGTTTTAAATGTTATAACAATTTTGTAAATAGTTTTATTCTATACTAATAAATAAAATTTGCTTGAATATTTAGTTTCATTTTAATCATTTTGGTTAGAAATTCATCAATTTTTAGTTTTAAAAAATCAGTAATAAAATTATTTTTTTCTAAAATACTTCGGAATTCATCTCTTCATGGTAATCTCCCATCTTTTTACCTTCAAAAACCAATAATGCATTTTTACAGAATCTTCAGAATCAGCATGTAAAATAATAAGGTGTCTTCCCTTTCTTGTAAGGCTTTTCAAGAATTGCTACCTTTAATAGTACTCAGTGTAGAAGGATCCATAATTGTAGATTTTCAATACAATTGCTTACTGAAGAACTATTATTTACGAAATAAAGTAAAAAACTAAGTAATGGATGAGATATCAAATTATAAAATGTCAGAACTGTCAACAATATCAATTATTAACTGATGTTCATGCTAAAAAGTAATGTGTGAAACTGACTGTAATCTAACCAATCAGAAGGCTACAGAATTGCCAACTTAAATTCAAATCGCTCCTCTTAGTTTAAAAACAGAGTATAGACTTGTTCTTATTCTTCCTTGGGCTCGTAGCAAGGATTATGTCTTTTTACGTATAACACTGTTGTCAGATGTTTTATTTTATCGTTGATGTGTCTTGGTTCACATATCCTTAACGCTCTGTTTCCTAAGGTTTTGATAACCGTGCGCTTTTGTTTTGGATGATGGTTGGATCTATATTGTAGGTATCGATCAGTGTGTGTGTGTTTTCGGTATACTTTGTGGTCTAGTTTGTGGCCTAGTTTGTTTTCTCGGCTGACTAACACATCTAGGAAAGAGTTTTGTCGGTTTTCTTCTATTTCCATTGTGAACTGGACTTTAGGATGAAAACTGTTCCGATGGTTTAAGAAATTCTGGAGATCTTTTCTCCCGTGGCACCAGATTACAAAAGTGTCATGTACATACCTCAGCCAATGCTTCGGTTGTTTTTCAGCAGAGCCTTAGCTCTCTCTTCAAATTTTTCCATGTAAAAATTGTCCACAACTGGACTAAGCGATTCCGTCAAATGTTTGATTCCACTGAAAATATAATGTGGTCGGAAATGGTTGATGAGCTCTGGAAAAAACTCCCCTATGTAGCTGACTACTTCTTCGAGTGGCACATTTGTGATTAAAGAGATGATGTCAAAGCTGATTAGGATGTCGTTAGGCTCTGAGGACATCTTAATAAAACCGTTTAAAAAATTCAAAAAATTCGTTTAAATGAACTATGCATTGGGTATCTCCAATTTATTCTCGTGTAATTAACAAATCGAGAAAAAGTTTTGGAAATGTACGGTCTCTGACCAATTACAAAGCACTGAAAACACTGAAAAATATTGGAAAAACAATAAATACTGACAGAACATCAAATGATTACCGCCCCCCTCATATCCGCCACTGGGATTCTTTCCGCATCCTCTTGTTTATTTATTTTATAGCATCATCGAGTGTTTGTATTCCTTTTGTAATTAACCACAATTTATTTACTTATCACTTGTAAATAAACAAACCTTTTATAAACACAATTTTGATTTCGAAATGATATTTTGGTTTCAGTTACAGATAAAGTACAGTGGCGTAACTGGGAATGGGAAAGTGATAGGTCTAACATATTTTACTTACTTTGAATGAATTGTTGTAGTAAAAATTACTGAGAATAAAAATCAAAGCGATAAAATAAATCAATTTTTGGTTTTATTTAAATAATATAGGTTGCAGGATGCTAGTATATCAAGATAAGTAATGTGATTATCCGTAGAGAATATTGCATTTTTTTAACTGCCCAAATGTTTTGTTTGTACTCTCAGTTTATTTGCATGTATAATTTTTGCTGTTCTTTTTTAACTTATTTTTGTTATAAACTCTTTCATACCATTCATAATCATTTGTATACAGGGAGTTAAAAAAAAAGTGTCACAAAATAAAACGGGGGGTAGTATGGGCCAAAATATGCAGAAAAGTCTTAATAAACCATGCAAATGAATGGTTTCAGAGATACGGAGTGTTTTGTGTTTTGTATCATTTTTTGATTATCTTTTTTCATTCTCAAAAACTTGCTTTTCTTATCGGAGTCTACCGATGTTTTTTCATAGATACTATTTGCAGTTATTATTTTGTTGTGGGTGAATAATTTTATAAATTTTCGTTATGCCTGTTTACACTAATATTGAATTAGCTGACATGCATTTTATGTACGGTCGTGCAAATGGCAATACGTCAGTATTTGAACATCTCATTTAACTCTATGTTGTTATTGATTGTTTATAAATATCATTGTTTTTTTATAATAAAAAAAATTGTTATAAACACAAAATGGTCCGTGTCTCCGAAACCGTTAATTTGCGGTCATATATTTATTAAGACTTTTCTGCTTATTTTAGGTCATACTATTCACCATTTCATTTTGTGACACTTTTTTTTAACACCCTGTATATTTTTATTGCGTATATATCATTCTACAAAATTTTGTAGCACTTTTATTGTTGGTGTATAAAATGTGTTTATTCTAAACTTCAAATTTTTTTAACATTCGTAAAATATTCAGTTTTTTTTAGCGTTATTTTATCGAATATGATTCATATGGATGACTTTATTATTGATTCGTAAATGATACAAATAATGAATATACATTTTGTGGTGAAAATAGAAATTATTATTTGAATTTAATATACATGACTAATATGAATTTTTTTAAAACACATGTGGATGTTAGGTAAAAAACAAACTATGTTAATTAATCAAGATAAATTTATGTTTGTTTAATTAAAAAAATTAAACTTCGTAAAAAATGCTTAGTCTACAGGGAGTTTCAAAAGTTACGTTTTCTAGAAAATTCGATGTACGTTTCTGTTCCTAGATGAAGTAGTTACACTTCCACGACACTTCCCTTATAATAACAAATATCCACAAATTTGCTATTGGTTAGTGCGAATAAAAATTAAACTTCTATTTAAAAATTGTTAAAAAATAGTGATTATGTTCCAATTAACAAAACGTTTAGCCAGAATAAGGGAACACAAAGTTTCTGAAAACATTAAGCAATGGCTATAAATTTAATTTATTAAAACATAGGCCTATTTGTTACCCATAGTCACAAACATGAGCTATACAGTTTTTTTAAGAAAATAAATATATATTCAAAATATCTTCAAAAGAGATAAATCCTTAAATCACTATTAAAACACACTGAAATACTAAAATTACACTTTTTCGGATAACCTCAAACTGTTTTTGCAAAGCCTAGAAGCCTGAAAATTTTTGAATAATAAAAAAAGTTACTTGATTTGTTTTATGAAATTATATATTTAAAAAAAAATAACCTTATTCCATGTAAATTACTATAATTAATAGTTGTTTATTTATTGCTTACGTTTAAAATTATTTGAAACTAATTTGGTTTAATTTTGTTTTTCTTTGGTTACAGCCTCTTCGAGCAGGAGATAATGTCGTATGTCCCCGCCATGACAGTAGACAATAGAACAAATTCAAGTGCCAGGAGTCCAAGAGGTTCGCCTCAACCTTCCCCCATAGCTTCTCCCGGTTTGAGTAGGCACAGGGTGGCCGCCCCTCACAAGAGGGATTTTGAGGCGAAACTTAGGAATTTTTACAGAAAATTGGAGAGCAAGGGGTACGGACAGGGGCCAGGAAAGTTCAAGTGAGTTTTTTTTTATTTGTGTAAATGTTGATAATTAATCTGAGCTTCAAGTTAGTTGTTTTTTGTATAAAATTTGGAAAAGTAATAAACAATTAAATAACTACATTATAACCGGAAATATTGCCAAACTCTGATTTAGTGAAGCGCCTGGAAGTTTTGCTGCAGTGAATAAATGTATTTGATTGAAGTGGAATTTTGGTTTCTGTAATATAAATTGCAGTTTACCAATTTTTTTTTGTAATTTTGATTTTTTAATTATTTAAACATAAATATATAAAAAATAATAATTGAGTAAGAAGTGTACCAATAGATGACATTATAAGAATGTAATTTTACTTAATTAAAAATAATTTTCTTAAAAAAAAAAACAAAAAAAAATCCAAAAAACAAGTGATCGCTCTCATACATTCAGCTATTGAGTGCACTGGGTTCTATTTAGTTAATTTAAATATTTTTTCAAAAATGATAATTTTTTTCTAATACATATATGTACCTGTGTATGACATATAAGAACCACTGCCTGATATGTCAAATATTCCGATAGCTGACATTGTAAGAAATGGTACCAATGGATGACAATAATTAAACAAAGAGGGAAAAATACTAATAAAAATAGAATTTATTAGTTAACATTGTTTAACATATTCTTATTTTACATGTTCTGTATAGATAGTATAAACATACGAGGATGGATCAATTATGAACCGACCTTTCCGGCCTGTGAGTAACATACACGCAGGAGAGAGGTAAGGAGTTTTGTGAGGGGGGAGGGTAGTCTGATGTGTCACGACATGCCGGTATCTCTCCTGCAGCTGCACACACTCACACAGTCAGTGGGTAATTTGGGTATTAAGATGAGCGAGAGACTAGTACCACATTCCGTTGCGCAATGCATCGTCATCAAATTTGTTATCAACGAACGTATTGGTCCAGCGGAAATTTTACAGAGATTGCGTATCAGTATGGAAAATCAACATTGTCCAAAACACAATAAAATTTTGGAATAAAAAATTTTGAGAAGGACGAGATGCTGTGCAAAATGAAACTCACCAATGCCGTCCACGAACAAGCACCACACATGAAAACATTGATGCCATTCGTGATCTTATTGCCACAGATCGTCGAGTATCCATAGCAGAAATTCAAAAAGCAGTGGGAATATGCTATGGGAGTGTTCAATTCATCATTAAGAAAAAACTTTAGTATCGAAAAATTTCTGCAAGATGGGTTCTAAGACTCTTGAATGAACATCAACGAACTGTTCTCGTTGAAATTTCTCAGAGACTGCTGACACGTTACGAAGCGGAAGGGGAAGCATTTTTAGAGCGTATAGTGATGAAAATTGGGTGCACAACCAAAAGATCATGTAAGGAGTGGAGAGACAAGAAGGCGAAGCTGACCCAGTAAAGGCAAAAACTCGTCTGTCTTCGGGTAAAGTTTTAGCCACAGTGTTTTGGGATTATTTTGTTGGTGGATTTTCTTCACGATAGACGAGCCGTTAATGCAGCTTATTATTGCGTTCTTTTGGAGCGTGTTCAAGCAGCTTACCGATCTAAAAGACAGGGCTGTCCGGTACGACAAGTGCTGCTCTTGATGACAACGCTCGACCGCATAGAGCTGTACAAACTCAAGAAAAACTAGCAAAAATGAATTGGACTGTTGTTGAACACCCTCCCTATAGTTCGGACCTTTCACCATGTGACTACCACATGTTTGGTCCACTCAAAGATGCACTTGGGGGAAAACGTTTTGACGGTGATGGTGGAGCAATTTGTGTGCAACTGGTTGAGTATACGACCTCGTTCTTTTTACGAAAAGGGTATAAAAACTCTACCTAGCCGATGGGAAAAATGTATTCGGAAAGGAGGAATGTATATAGAAAAATAAGACATTGTTCATTTATTTTTATTATAATTCAATAAAAAGGTATTAACAAAGGTCGGTTGATATTTGATCCATCCTCATATATAAAGTGGTAGTAAGCTTTTTATTTTTCATGAACACTTGTTACAAAACTTTTAAATACATATCTTAAACATTCACCAATAGAAACCAAAAATCTAACCAAAAGAAAGTGTTGAAACATCCTTTTCATTTGTAATGAATGTTTTCTTTCTTGTGTCAATACAGTTTAAAGCCTTAATACTAATGTCGTCTCCAACCATACATACGTTACGGACAGTGTTGTAAATTGGGCACTGACGATATTGGCCGGACACTAACGTCAGCAGAATGGCCAATCAAATAGAAGATTTACGAAAATGACCGGCCAATATTGTTAAAGACCGAAATATCATCTTTGACCGTAACACATACATATGTAAACTTTTGAACATTTTGTTTGCCTCCTACAAAATTAACCAATACAAAATCACCATTTTTTAGTTCGTCAGTGTACTTTAGGGGCTTAACCATTTCTGTATCTTGGTTGTCTTCTTCTTCTTTTTTATCTTCTTCAATATTCCAGGTTGAATCATCTGATTCTGCATATTTCACATCTTCATCATCTGCACTGGACTCGTATAATTCTAGTTCTTTAGATTTTTATATTCTTGTAATTTATTTTTATTCTTTTTTCTTCCATTTGAATTTTTTCTGTTGAGCTTTTCCCTCTCTTTCCTTTCGTTCCTATTCTAGCATCTTTTCTGTTGTATTCTTGCCATGGTTATGAAGTTATAACTGAAGGCAAAATACTCAATTTTCAATTTTTTAATTTCATTCACTGCAGATCAAGTTCGAGGTTTCCATGTTTTTAATGCCCCAGGCGCTCCACTAATTATTAAACATATAAACATTTAAAATCAATTAACCTAATTAAATAAGAGCTATCCTGTCAATTTATATTTTTTACAATACAAATTTAATATACAAGGATTTTGTCTACATAACGTTAGGTGTTCATAAGACATCAGTCCACTTATAAAGCCTTATTTGTTTTCTTCTAATTTTCCGTTATTCTAAAAGAAATCTTAAAAGAAATTTAACTCATACATTTAAGATTTCAAATTTTCTGTCTCGCTCTACTCATAATAATGTTTAAAGTCAGAGAAAGATAGAGCGAAAGTCCACTATAAAAAACTTTCGCCTATTAACGAAATTAGGTACCACTGTTTCAGAATTAAAACCAAACAACAGTTATTTTCTTATAAAATAATGTCGTCAACTAGGTTTATTTTACTACATCTAACTATACTAAACCATCTGTAAACCATTTAAAGTGACGATGGACCATAAAATAGCGACCTCTCTGTAATAGCCCCATCTTCTTACACATACTTCGCTAATAGCACTTACATTTGTCATATGATCAGCTGAAAAAATAACAAATCTATCATCAATAATTTGATATGTTGATGCAAAATCTTAATTAAGAAAGATAATGGATATTGATTCCTAGAAAAACATTATTAACTTTTCTCATTTGTTTATAATAAGATAAATACAATTATTTTTTTAGGCTACACATACGAAGGGATCATCTTTTAGAAGACGCCTTCCGAAGAATAATGTCCGCCAACAAGAAGGAGCTCCAAAAAGGAAAACTGTGCGTGGTTTGGGACAATGAAGAAGGCCTCGACTACGGTGGACCCTCCAGGGAGTTTTTCTTCCTTCTATCTAGAGAGCTTTTTAATCCATATTACGGTTTATTCGAGTACTCTGCCAATGACACTTATACTGTACAGATTTCGCCTATGTCCGCTTTCGTTGATAATTACCACGATTGGTGAGTAATTTTTGTTGGTATTGTTACATTAAGAATATAATCCAATCAAATAGACGTTTCAATCAAAATTTTGGAGGAAATACAGGAATTTTTGATATAAGTCACTTTAGAGTATTTGAAAACGATATGTAAAAAAAATATTTTTCAGGCACCAGCAAATGTCAAAAAACAAGAAAATAAAGTGTTTTTTTAAGGTTATTTAAAAACAGTATGTGCTATAAAAAAAAGTTCTTTATAAAAATTGTAAAGCATAAAGTTGATATGATATTTGACATTTTTTGCTATTATTAAAACTGACATAGTTATGGTGGTTAGAAACTAAGAGTAGATATATATGATTTAGTAGTTTCTTTTTATTATTTACTCAGAAAATTATGAATGTCTTAAGTTATAACAATTCTAATTTAGAAATTTTCAATATATTATAAGAATTTATATAGTAAAATAAATTTTGAAGTAAACTTATTAACATGAAAAATATGAGGAGTGAACTAATAAAAACGACATCCCGACAGTTTGGTCCCCACTTGAAGTTCCATCAAATAAATAAAAATAAAAACAAATAAAAAAGAACTAAATAAAAATATTAAAACAAAAATAAAAATGAAAATAAAAATAAATAAAAATAAATAAAAATAAATAAAAATAAATAAAAATAAATAAAAATAAATAAAAATAAATAAAAATAAATAAAAATAAATAAAAATAAATAAAAATAAATAAAAATAAATAAAAATAAATAAAAATAAATAAAAATAAATAATGATAAAAAAAAATAAATAAAAATAATTAACTAAAAAAATAAATAAATAAAAAATAAACAAAAAATTTAAATAAATAGTTAAAAAAATAAAAAATAATAAATAAAAATAATTAAAACTAAAAAAATAAAAAACAAAAGCAAATAAAAATAAATGAAAAAAATTAAAATTAACAAAAACTTTAAATAAATAAAAACAGTCTATTCTCTTGTTTTTTGACATTTGCCGGTTCCTGAAAAATAAATTTTTTTTACATATATGACTTATATCAAAAATTCCTGTATTTCCTTCAAAATTTTGATTTAAAGGTCTATTTGATTGGACTAATAATCATATTGACTAATTATTTCTAAATGTTGCTTAAAAAATGCCTAAGTATCGTTTAGAGTTTGAGAGTAACCATTTATAGGCATTTATCATAAAATATGGTGTACCTTTCTGGATCTTTCAAGTAAAAACAATTTTTATTTTCGTCTAATATACAATGTGCCTGGTCAACCAATCCAACACTCACAATAATTTTTATTCAAGCTACCCGTTATAAACCTAAGCTGTATTCGCAAATAAAGTTTTTTATTTGGAATAATAGACATTCAAAATCAATGAACACAGATAAATCCTTAAATCACTCTTAAACGACAATTATTTAAACTAGAATTATCACTTGATGAATTAAAATGGTTTGTTTCACGGATCTGTTGACCTCTCTTTTTAACTACAGATATTTGCGGAAACCTTCCGTACTCAATCAGCTTAATTCACCGAAAGAGGCGCGACCAACCAGAGCGTCTAGTAAAAACGCGCAATAGCATTTTTTTTTAGATAATATGCCGAGAATATATTAATAATAATAATAATAGATTTATGAAATAAATGAAAAATTTCACAAATAATAAATTTTTCATAACACAATACGATACACATAAAACTCGTTCATTTACTATTTAAGTGGGATATATGCATTATTAATGCACACCTTGTGAAACATTGTATAATCACATAGGGCGTTAAGTTTTTTAGTAAGTTTTATCTACGACCGCCAAAAGAAAAAACTATTACTAAAGCTGAAATAGAACTCAGAACCTCCGGTAACGAATGGTCACCACAACCACTGAGCCAACAAATGGAGATAACTGTTGTGCTACAATTTGGCATTTACATGCCAACGAAAGCTAAAACTAAGATATACAGGGTGTTTTAATAAGATATGTCATAAATTCTTCCACAGATAGATTATCAAAAAATAAGTGGATTCGGCTATATTTACCTATATCAAAAAAGGGCGTTAAACTAACATTCAAAAAAACGTGTTTTTTTGTAAAAAGTTTGCTGTTGCGAATTTTTCTTTGAAATTGTTGCCAGTGCTGTAGATTTGAAGGCCCAATATTCTAAGGAGAAAAAAAATTTTAAAGCGACCCCTTTAAAAAAAGTAGGAGGGTTGGGCACCTTTTAACCCCCCCGTAGTTAATTGTTTAAAAAAATAATTTTTTTAAATACTATTAAATTTAATAAATACATTTCCAAACTGACGTGTACCCAACCCCCCAACTTTTTTTAAAGGGGTCGCTTTAATTTTTTTTCTCCTTAGAATATTAGGCCTTCAAATCTACAGTACTGGCAAAAATTTCAAAGAAAAATTCGCAACAGCAAACTTTTTACAAAAAAAAAACGTAACGCCCTGTAACTTTGTTAGGAGCCAAATATAGCCAAATCCACTTATTTTTTGGTAATCTATTTAAGGAAGAATTTATGACATACCTTTTTGAAACACCCTGTATAATACTTGACATTCTATATTATACTCTTCACATTTTAACAGACCTCTTAACCCCCATTTTCAATCAGATTTTTTTTTTTTTTCATAATCTTCCCTTCATTCCCCTATAGAGTTTGATTTTTACAAAAATTTCATGTTGATACCACTTTCGGTGTTTGATTTCTATTTTTTTTATTTTAATCCCCCTTAAACCTCCATTTTGTTAACAATTTTTTTTTAAATCAATAGGCTTTGTCTCTTTACAGAGCTTCATTTTTGCCAAACATTTTAAGCTAATATTATTTTTCGTTTTTGAGATTTTAAATATTTCAACTCCCCCTTAACCATCCATTTTTATTCAGATTTTTTCCAAAATCAATAGGCTTATAAAGCTTGATTTTTCCTGAAAATTTCAATTTGATATCGTTTATTTGTTTCTGTGTTAGGATTTTTTCAATGTTCCCTTATAGAGCTTTATTTTTACTAAAAATTTCATGTTAATATCGCTTTTCATTTTTTTATTTAATGATATTTTTTTTAATTTCATCCCCCCTAAAACCCCAACTTTTATTTTTTTTTAATCGACGAGCTTTTTCTCATTATAGAGCTTGATTTTTGGTAAAAATTTCAAGTAGATATATTTTTTCGTTTTTGCGTTTTTAAGCTACGATTTTTTTTTTATATTTTAACCCCCTTAACCCCTCATTTTAATTCAGATTTTTTCATCTTTTTATAGAGCATGATTTTTACTAAAAATTTTATGTTTATATCTTCATTTTTGATTTACAAAATTTTTAGATATTTCAACCCCTCTTATCCCCCCATTTTATTCAATTTTTTTCAGAATCAATCTTCATTTCTCATTTCTCATCAAGAAGTACAGTTAGTCTTTACGGTAACCAAATTGATTTAGTTAAGAGCGTTCCGTTTTAATATAGCTATCTAATTGCATTTAAGAAAGCCGTTTTAAGGAAAAGTAATGAAATAGTTTTAAAACGCAATATTTACTGACCAAATTGTCCTAAGATCAAGCAGATTTTATAATATGTTTTATTAGTTACATTAGGATAAAAAGATTCCTAATGTAACTACTTAAAAACTAAAACGTCACAATCTGGAACATAATAAAACCAAACAACCTGCAAGTCCTTCATAAAACTAAGTAGTTTTAAGGTTAATTGAAACTAAACCATTTTAAACCTACAACAAGACATACAAATTTTTAAGATTAATTGCTCTTATTAGCAAATCTTATTAGATACTTTAAAACCAGTATTAAATGCTAAACGGCTTTTAAGTGCCTGCAGTTTATCTACAAGGTAATTTTAAAACCAGTATCTTCTTATTTACCACATTAAAACCATTTTAAAACTAAAATAAACCCAAAATGTTTTTATGGTGCTACTTGGGTGACACCGAAAGTCTTCCTTCGGATATTGAAGAACAAGTTTTGAAGGAGTTATTTCTGGCCTAGTACCAAAAAAATCAAGGGACATATTTGTTACTATTATAAAAAGGAGTGGGATAATAAAAATGCGTGCGGTAATGATGCCCTTATTTGCCACAAAATGAGTGGATAAGCGACATTTATTGAACGGTCGTAGATAAAATAGTATTTAATGAATAAGAATTACGTTAATACTTATTTGCCGCGTCTATAATAACTTCATGTAACGCATTATCCTACAATATTTGCATCCTATTAATAAATGTTTTTTATCTTTTAGGTTTAGATTTAGTGGCCGAGTTTTGGGCCTAGCACTAGTCCACCAATACCTCCTAGACGCTTTTTTCACTCGTCCGTTTTATAAAGCCTTACTTCGACTGCCCGTAGCCTTATCGGATCTCGAAAGCCTAGACTTCGAGTTCCACCAAAGCCTTCAATGGATAAAGGAACACGACGTGTCGCTCCAGGGTGAGCTGGAACTAACTTTCGCCGTGACCGAAGAGGTTTTCGGCCAGGTGTTGGAGAGAGAGTTGAAACCAGGCGGTAGGAATGTACCTGTGACGGAGAAAAATAAAAAAGTAAGTAAAATGAACAACAACTTTAATCATTCATATTTTTTTTTCGTTTAGTAAACATATTTACTAGTAGTGCATTTGTTGTTTCAGACACTAATTATGTAGAAACATTTAAATTTATCTGCTTTTGTTCTATAATCACAGAATATAGTTATAATTTCTGACTCTCATAACTCAATGAATATGTAGATAGAACTACTAAAGAAGTCAGTGTAATGAGAGCTGATCATTTATAACCGGAGCTCTATTGATTTTACAAAAAAAATACTTGCTGATTATTTTTTGTTTTTGGTGAACTATTTTATTTTTTTACTATCAACAAACTTAAAACGTACATAAAAGAAGTCGTTATGTTCTGAATCGAATTCTTATTGAAACAAAGCCTCAGTAAATAAGAAAAGAAAGAATATTTCAAGTCTATACAGGGTGTAATTAAATAAGTGTAAAACATTTAAGGGGGTGATTCCCCATAGAAAAAAAAGATAGGATCTTTCATATAAAGAAACTTCATTGGAGCATCCCTTGTTAACATACAGACCCTTAAAGGGGCTATCGGAAATACATTTTTAAATGGTAAACAAATAAGACAAAAAGTTACGTTGGAACGAAATTTAGGGGTTGAGTTTTCCACCCCTTACAACCATGGGGTAAACCAAATAAATTACTGGCTAAGTGTCTTTTTGGTAGTAGAAAATGACAGATTAATTTCAATATTGTAACTTGTTTAGTGCTTGTGAAAAAAATTGTTGAACAAATTTTATGTACCCCCTTTAAGCGGCTGTATCTTAACAAGGGATGCTCTAATGAAGTTTCTTTATATGAAAGATCCTATCTTTTTTTCGATGAGGAATCACCCCTTAAGTGTTTTACACTTATTTAGTTACATTTAGTGTATATGTATTATTTTGAAATTAAACTCTTTTGACTTTACGTTATTTAATTTAAGTCGTAATGGCATTGATTGTCAAAGCCAGGTACATAGTATATAACGTGTAGGCCGTAGCAAAGAATATAATATACAACAATATACTTCAAAATTTAATAAATCTGACTGCAAAAATGTGCTTATATGTATGGACTCTTCTAGTGCTATTCAGATAATACAAAGATTAGGTATACTATCCTGTTCAGATAGCTGCAGTGTAAATATTAAAAGTCAGATTTACGATGCAAAACTTAAGAATATAAATATTACTTTTGCGTGGATACCTAGTCATGCGAATATAAAGGGAAATGTCATAGCTGATAAACTTGCTAAATTAGGACTTAACAAACATTATTCTGACGTAATGACAATGGATTATAGAAATATGCTACCCAGAGTTAAAAATAAAATTTGGGATGATTGGAGTGAAGAATGGCGAGAACTGAGTCAAACTAAGGGAAAGCAACTTTTTAATATATTAAACAAACTGCCTCGAACACCCTGGTTTTTTAAAATTAAATTAACAAAGGGACAAATCGGTACAATGTGCAGAATGAGAATTGGTCACTGCTATAGTTCTGCTCATCTGTTCCGAATTGGTATCCATGACTCCCCAAGTTGCAGCTGCGGTGAAATTGGAAGTTTAGGTCATATCTTGATGGAATGCAGTAATAATACAGACAATATAAAATTCTTATACCAAAAAATGGTTTTAGCTTTTCGACCCCAGTATTCCCCTTTATGTCTAAATGATTATTTACGAAAACCAATTTGCAGTACAGCCATAATCACGTCATTTTTAAAATCTTCTAACATTAATTTATAAAAAATATTGTTCACCTTATTTTTTTTAATTTTACAGAGCCAAATAGTATTTTAAATTTTATTGTATTTATTTACATGTAACTAATGTTAGTGCTGGTTAAATAACTTGTATAAGTTGAGACCAATAAAGGAAAAAAAAACTCTTTTGACTTTACGTTATTTAATTTAAGTCGTAATGGCATTGATTGTCAAAGCCAGGTACATCACAATGTAAAGTCAATTCTTTCTATTCTATTATCAATATGTCTATCTTTCGAATTTCGAATTTGAATCCCAATTTCCCTCAGATAAATAATCTAAAGGAAATTTGAGTAGTTTCCCAATACCAAAATAAAATTAAAATTACATAATGTAATTTACTATTATCATGATAGTTTTTATACTAGATTCTAGTTGATTTAATTTTTGGTGATTTTCGACATTAGATTCCGGTGATTTTAAATTAATTTTTCTTACAACACTTAAAGAAGCACGTAGTTTGAAACAACTAACATTTTCTTTATTTTATGTTCATATTTGAGTTAAAATTATTTTCTCTTTTTTAACATTTTGTAATTCTACAAATATTATTACCATTTATTAAAAAATATATCAGACGCAAATGGGAAATTAAATACCCTAATCATGCGAACGCATCAGTATACATCCAAATCTCTCTAACACATCAATTCATTGAATTTAAATATCAGTCATCCATAAATACTCGTTTAAAACCTAACCACTGCCGATTCCATGCATATTTATATAAAATTGGAATTTTGGATTCTCCCTTTTGCAATTCATACTGCAATATTCTAACCTCCTGGACCCAGTCAGTGGTTTTTAAAATGACGAAAAGCAGAATGTAGTGTGGGGAAAAATGTGTATGTCTACGATGGGTTTGGATAGAGACACACTCAGCTTTTTGTTTGTCTGCTAGTTTTGACTAGTATTTATTAATGTATTTGAACATTTAATAGTTTGAATAAAAATAAAAGAAAGATAATAATATACAGTCCACTATTTGCCTAACACATAGAATAAAGTAGAGACGACAAACACAGTAGTAAATAAAAGGGGCGCCCTGGCTCAAGTAACAACCGGTTCAAACATCAAAAAAATATATATTTAAGTAACAGAAAATTTAATAAGACAACATGATATAGACTATAACATACGTAACGTAGAACGTGACATAATGTAACGTGACATAACGTAACATATGTTATAGTCTATATCATGTTGTCTTATTAAATATATATTTTTTTTATGTTTAAACCGGTTGTTACTTGAGCCAGGACGCCCCTTTTATATACTACTTAACACGATTTTGCTATATGACAGATGGACGCACTTAGCGATGCCTTACTGACGGAGAAGCGTAATCAAAATGGCGACTTAGAGTCGTATTTTGATTTATTTGAAGTCAATAATTTTATATTTGAAGATTGACGGAATGAAAATGTTTTTATATCATTAAAATGAAGCTATTTTAAAAAATGGCACTTATTATCACCTAGGGTTGTCATTCGTCCCGATAGATCTGGACTGTCACCGATAGTGACCATCATGTCCCGACTAGTCTGCAAAAAATTCCTAAAGAACCCCAGAATTAAGATAAAAAATCCGAACTCCTCAAAATGTGTCAATATTTATACAAAATTATTATGCCAGAAACTATTGACCATTTTGCATTGCCAATACATATAATTTTAAACTGGCATGCGTGGAATTTTAAGATAAGCAAATTCTTCTCAAAAATATTCAAAGTCAAGTTCCAGTACTTCTAATTATGTAGATATAGATATTATTATTTGTATGTATAATATGTTGAATTATTATAATAATGTGTGTATGTATTTTCATGTATTAAAATTTTTTTTACACATTTGAATTTTTAAGTTTAAAAATGGTTTATGTCCTGATAAAGGCTGGAGAAATTATGGCAATCCTATTCTCACCAAAAACTAAAAGTTAAACTAAAAAGTTAAGTCAAAAATGATTGATGAACATAAACAAATGGTTTTTAACAAACAGACTTACTATAATGTGCAGTAAAATAAACATGGAATTAACTGCCTGAGGAGATTACACTTATCAGAGTCTTTAGACTGATTTACAAATATATAAGTAAATTTTGTAAAGTGTTTGGTAATTTTTATCAGCAGACTTATCATTCCCTATATTTCTGGTCATTCTTATTTGTCCTGTTCCATCGGGTTACATTCTGGTGCCATTCTCTTCTTCTTTATTGTCAACTGACTCACGATAACTTGTATTTTACATGTACATATTATTTAATGTTTTAATAATTTTATGTTCTTCACCCTTAGTATCCACCACCATTAAAATATGTTCGTGGCAAATTAACTGATCTAACTAATTTATTTATTGATAATGTCTATTTCTACTGTTACAACCATATTCTACATATTATATAATATAAAATATGCAAATGTAATAAATTATATATACGGTCACACACAAAGTAGTGCATACATACCTACAATGCTTCAGTCTTTATTTATTGCTATTCATGTTTATTTATTACATAAATTGATTCCTTATTTGCATTTTACTTATTCATTGTTAAAATACTATTACTATTTTTTATACTTTAGTATACCCAAGGACTAGATTTTTGATTTATCTAATTTTTTTTTTTCAATGGGCGTGCTCATAAAGTGTGTTCCTAAATGCTTAAAATTCTATATAAACATGTGCTTTAAATTGATTTTTTTTTAAGAAAAGGCTTGTTAAAAATATCAAAATTAAATTGTCCTCGGGGATGCCACTGGACTTAACCATTTTAATCTAATCAGATTTTAATTATCCTTTTACTTCTACTACAAACAAACTGGCCAAGTTTAATTAAAATCGTCCAAAGAGTGTTTGAAATATTAATGAAAGACATATATATTATACTCTGTGTTTCCTATAGAGATCAACCAAAAATATTTTTTGTGACAAATTGCGTGAGGAATAATTATTAATTTGATTTTTTATGAAATATAGGGTATTCAAAAAGTTTGGATTAAAATTGTTTTCTTAACCTTTGATTCGACGTAATTTATCGAAATAGACGATTAACTAATATATTTTATTTAAAGTCTTTACCGTAATAGAAGATATTTAGAAACATATGTATTTATGAAATTTACTTTATCACCCTGTAGAACGAAAACTGGGACGATCACAGGAAAAGTATATCTAGCTTTTCTTAATAATTAGTTAAGATCTACAAGTCCCTCTGGCGCGGTATTTATTCTGACACCCTCCATATTTAATTTAACACCCTGTATCTTAGAAAAAAGCAATATGGAAGACATATTTATATGAAATTTTAGTACATCGTATTACCTTCTTTAATATTGACATGACGTGACTATTTTAAATTTTTAAAACTTATTTTGTTTTCTAAAAAGAATATGTTGTTAAACTTTGCATTGGATAAGAGATATTTTTGTTTTAAACCCATTTAAGGAGCAATTTAATATAGAGCACTGATGATAGCAGTAAACCTGCTGAAACGTAGGCAATCAATATTGTAATAGTTTTCTTACAAGTATTAGAAATTAAAAATTTTAAAAAACCGACTTCAAAAACGTGCAGATGCCATCACCACATCTTAACCAAATTTGTATGGGACCACCCCTTACTAACAAAAAAGAATCATATAAATCGGACAAGGTGGTAAAGCATTACCGCTAAACATACATAAAAAATGAAGAGTTTGAGGATTTTCTCATGGATCCAATTATCAGATTTTGACCAAATTTATATGGTACCACCCCTGAAGTACCCCCTTTCTAACAAAGAAAGAATCATTAAAATCGGAGACCGTGTTAAAGAATTATTGCTGAACATACATAAAAAAAAATATTGCGACGAATTGAGAACCTCCTCCTTTTTTGAAGTCGGTTAAAAATACAAACCTTTCCCAACAATCTAAAATAAAATAAGTTTTAAGATCGGCAAACACACGGATCACATTTATTTATGTATAAATTGCTTATCTCTAGATTTGGATTTGTATAATTCTTTTTTAACAATGCAATTATTAAATTGTCAACAATGTTTCCCAAGAAATTAATTTTTTTTTTTTGATAAAAGATAATTCTACTAAACTGAGATTTATATCAGAGGCCAGGAGATAGAGTAGATTTACCTGTGAAAAATTAGAATAAAGCTACAAATTTTGAAGTCCTGATGATTCCCTTTCCATTGCTCCCGGGATATCTGGCTTGCATTTCTTTAGGGAGTTTTCGTTGAAAAGAAATTCGATTTTTTTTAGAACGCTATGCAAACGGTTAGTTTTAAATGAAAGGACCGATAATAACATACGCAGTTTTGGTGCGGAGGCCAAAGACACAGCAAAGGAAAGCAATAACGAGGCTAAGCAAGGTACAAAGACTTGCCTGCCTCGGAATAACGGGGACAATGAAAACAACCCCCACTGCTGCAATGGAAGCACTAATAGGACTCCCATCTCTTCACTATGTGATACAAGGGAGGCAAGATTACGTGCTTAGAGATTAGGGAATACACTGGGAAATCTTGACATTAGGCCAGGTCACATGAGTACCTCAAGGTTAGTGACAGGAGACGTGCTAGACATGAGATCAGACCACATAATCAATAGGTACTCTTTTAATACTCCATTTGAGGTTTTAATACAGGAAAGAGCGGATATCACCATAAGGGAGCCAATGCCCAACGACAGGAACAAACCTGGTATACAGACGGGTCTAAGACTGCGGAAGGCACTGGGGCGGGATTATTCGCCAAAAACCCTGATACTAACCATAGCTATGCTATAGGAATACATTCCTCGGTAGTTCAGGCCGAGGTATACGCAATTTTGCAATGTGCAAAAACGAATAATGTCAGACAGCCAAGCGGCACTTAAGGCCATATCGAGTCAGAAAGTTACGTCGAGGCTGGTATGGGAATGCATCGAAGAACTAAGAACACTGGCAGACCGAAATAGAGTAAAACTATTTTGGGTGCCAGGTCACCAAGGGATCGAAGGCAACGTAAAGGCTGACGAACTTGCAAAAAGAGAGTCAAAAGAAACACCGGAACCAGACACAAACCCAGGAGTACCAAAAAGTGCAGTCCGGGGTTTCATAAACGACTGGATTCGGGAACAACATATCAACTATTGGGGAAGCACCCCAAAACAGGCACATTGAAATGCCTTCATAGGCAGACCATGTCCCAAAAAGAACTGGAGAACTACTCTTTATGAATAGGAACCAGTTGAAAGTAATAACAGGGTTCATGACTGGGCACGCCCCAATAAAGGGACACTTGAACAAAATTGGCATGTACAATGGGGAACACATACTGTGCAAATGCGAAGCTTTAGATCGCAAAAGACAGGCACTTTTTGGACAACCCCAGGTTGATCCAACAACGTATAGAACCCACTCACCCAAGGATCTGTACAAACTTGTACAAGGTACAAAGGTGACAGAGTGGGTGCTATGAACTAACATGGGGTAAAACACAATAAGCCAATAGGCTTCAGCAGGGGCGGCTTGTGATCAAAATTTTGAGGGTTCACAGTAGGAGAATATAGATTCCGGTACAGATATAGGTAAAAAACTGTCAGTGTTTTAGAAAGGTATATTATAAGCTTTCTAAAACATTGAAAGTTTTTTCATACATCTGTACTGATACCTATATTCTGTCACTGCGTGAACCACCCCACGAGCCGCCACTGGGCTTCAGTGTTATTCGGAGACTAGTCAGACGAGCCCAGGAGAAAAAAAAAGGATCATCAGGACTTCATATTGGACCAACATAGCAATTTGTAGCGTTATTCTATTTTTTCACAGGCAAAACGAAAACTCCTGTTTTGGGCACTTTATTGCTTGTACTATAAGATGTTCTTCACTAAAATTATGGATGACAGTCAAGAATTTAAATATTCCATGAAATATTGTTTCTATGGTAACTATATCTGGTCGTTATAGCAACTTCTTTTATTGACATAACAACGTCAATTTCGCGAAAGTTACATTTTTATAATTTATAAGAAAATATGGTTAGAATTACTGAACAACTAATAAGAAAACGTGCCGAACACAACGAATGCATAATAGGAACCTTAGAAGAATTATCGCTACATCAAGAAAATATAGATAAAATAGAAAATATCAACAATTGGTGCAAAGAGATACAGATATTGTATCTGCAAGCTAACGTTATATCTAAAATAGAGAATTTAAACAAATTGAAAAAGATGCAATATCTTAATTTGGCCGTTAACAATATAGAGAAGATTGAGAATTTGGAAAGGTGCGAGTCTTTAGCAAAATTAGATTTAACATTAAATTTCATAGGTAAATATTGATTTTTCATTGAATTACAATACAAGCAATATGTACTCATCTAAAATGAACATGTTTTTGTTGGTGTACAAAATTAACGAAATTTTCTAATTTAAATATAAACGACATAAATATAAATAAGTTTTAAGATTTCACATAATAACCATTTATTTACATTTATAGCATTTAAGAATTATTGATATTCTGATGAGGTCTAGAAATGAAGTGAGTATAACATTAGGAACGTCGGATTTTTTAAAAAAGTGTTTGAACACTAAAAAAGTACTTATTTTACAAATTAATTTTCAAAAAAAAATTGCTGCAAACCGACAATTTCCGAGAAAAAATAAATCAAAACTTGCATTATTTTAATGTTTCTAATCTCATTTTTATACAGTTTTGCCAATAATTTTAGTTCAGTTACTAACAAGAAAAAATACGTAAATATTATTGAAAAAGGGTCAACTTTCGTTTATCCGAAATCAGTTACGTAAAAATTGTTGCCATGGCAACCAGCAAAAACTCAAATCTCGTGGTGAGGAAATGCATAGTTGCCAAGTTATAGATTATTTAATGTTCACTTTAGTTTAGACGAAATCAGTTATGGTAAAACTGTTGCCATAGGAACGCTTGACATAGTAACGACTAAACAAAAAGCCAAATCACATGGTAAGGAAATAAGTGGTTGCCAAGTTACAGATTTAATTTAGCTGTAATCGGTTACGGGGAAACTCTTGCCATAGAGACACTTGTCATGGTAACGACTAAACAAAAACCCAAATCCTGTGGCAAGAAAATGCATAGTTGGCAAGTTAAAGGTCATTTAATTTTCACTTTAGTTTAGCTGAAATCGGTTATGGAAATGTCGTGATGTCGACTAAACAAAAACCTAAATCTAGTGGTGAGGAAATGCCTAGTTGCCCCTTATATTTAAATTAACTCTTAACGCAATATTCTAATCTAATCTAAAGTGAAAATGAAACCATCTATAACTTGGCAACTAGGCATTTTCTCACAATAGGATTTGTTTAGTCATTAGCATGACAAACGTTTCCATGGCAACAGTTTCTCTATAAGATCACGCTACGCTCCTCCCTCCCACAACCTAACTACTACAGAGGAAAGCAAACGAAGCGATCGCGCCCGGCCGACGTCGACCGGGCGCGCCCTTTTTGCACCTATATCGTAGGATCACGCTACGCTCCTCCCACCCACCTCTTATCTACTACAGAGAAAAGCGCGCGTAGCGAGCGTGCCCGGCCGACGTTTCGAAATTCCGGCCGCGCTCTTTTTCCACCTACATCATAAGATCACGCTACGCTCGTTCCACCCACCTACTAACACTTGGCAACTACGCATTTCCTCACCACGAGATTTGCGTTTTTGTTTAGTCATTAGCATAATAAGCGTTTTCATGGCAACAGTTTCTTCATAACTGATTTCGGCTAAACTAAAGTGAACATTAAATAATATATAACTTTACAACTACGCATTTCCTCACTGCCGGATTTAGATTTTTGTTTAGTCCTTAGCATGACAAGCGTTTCCATGAAAACAATTTTTCCGTAACTGATTTCGGCTAAACTAAAGTGAACATTAAATGATCTATAACTTGGCAACTACGCATTTCCTCACCACGAGATTTGGGTTTTTGTTTAGTCGGTAACATGACAAACGTGTCCATGGCAACATTTTTTGCATAACTTATTTCAGTTAAATGAAATTAAACAAAAACCGTAATTATCTACAACTTGGCAACCATGCATTTCCTCACCATAAGATTAGGGTTTTTGTTTACTCATAGCCATCACAATTGTTATTATGACAACAGTTTTTGCATAACAGATTTCTGCTAAACGAAAGTTGAGCCTTGAAAAATTCTTTAATTCTAGATTTATAAAAAAAATAGGCAAAGAATCGTTAAAAATGAAAAAAGTCTTTATTTGAAAAATAATTATCAAAAATTGACCTGAAAATTCATAAAATCCAACCTTAAACAAAAAAAAAATTAACTAATTTACTAACCTGTACGATCTGGAGCCAACGCGGGTTGCTTGAAAAAAAAAATATACATACAAGTTATAAAAGTAATTTTAAAAAACCGACTTCAAAATCGTACAGATGCCATTACAAATTGAGAAAGATATACATTCAATAACAAATATTAAAAAAAAATGTGTGACCCGAATCCATAGCGAGTTCCTTCGAAAAAAAAATATATAATAAATGAGAAAATTTAAAAAAACCTAACCTGTGTGGCCTGGATCCATCGCAGGTTGCGTGTAAAACAAATTATACATAAAATATGAAAAATAAAAAAAAACTAATTTTCCTAACCTATGCGTCCTGGAGCCATATACAAAAAAAATATGATTCGTTTTTTAACAGACATTGTGATAATTTATGTATATCAAGCGCTAACTTGTCCACTTTATTTATATCACACGCTAACTTGTTCTTCGTCGTGTATTTGTCTCAGCGCGAATTTGTAGCAGCAAATGCTTCCCACGCGGAATCGTCTCGCGCTAAAATGGATCGGACCCAAAAATGTTCTTTATATCACGTTGATTGGCTGAAATATTAATAAAAATCATGGGCGAAACAAATGTCTTTCAATGCAAGCATGTATCAGTTAATCGTGCTTTGCAGTACTTGTGTTTTTGGAATTTCTTTTATATAAGAAATATTACACAACTTGGCAATAGTGTGCGAGTGTTGCATTATTCTTTAATGTCAACTGTCAAATTAAGCTGAGTTAGTCAAAACCAGTTGTCACTGCTACCCCGGTCGGGGTATTTCTTCCGCGCTACCACCTTGCTAGTAAATCTACCCCGACTTAAGAAAATGTGCATAAACATTATGTGAGATTTGATCTCTTTCAATTTTTGAAAGCACCATGTTTTGTCAAGTTAGTGACCTTCCTTTTTATTTTTATATATTTAGTTCGACCCAAGGATATTTATAAAAAGTTACTGGTTTCTTTTTTTTTAATTTTGAAGGTTGTATAAGTAATAAATGTCTTTTTTGTTTATTCTTTGTAATTTTAGGGTTAAAAATTCATATTTTTGTTTTTGTTGGTTATGTTTAATGTTTTTTATTTATCTTATTCTATTTAATATTTAGGATGCTTTGTTTTTCCTATTTTTTACATATATTTACTGTTTTAAAGTTTTTTAATTTTTGTTTAAAAATATTTTACTTTACCCTACGTCATTTTTGTTTTTTTTTTAAGAAGTTATATTTATTTTATTTTAGTTAAAAAACTGATGTTTTTTAAACTCGCCATCATTGATTTTAATCAATATTATTTATTTTCTATTTGATTACGTCAGATTTATAAAAATTACCCCGGAGAAAACAGATTTTTAGCGAAAAAAAATTGCTTGTGGCAACACTGGTCAAAACTAACCTAGAAAATGAATTATTAAAAATAAAAAAAAAGTTTATCAGGCAACAAAATGTCACTTTTTATAAAATTACTTTTTTCCCCGTTTCCCGGGAAAAAATTGAGTACTGATTTCCCGGAATCATATGGAAAACTTTTTTATTAATAATTTTAGGAAAAAAAGTTATTCTTCATAAAAAGTTCTGCATTATCTAAAACCTAAAATACAGTCATCACATATCAAATTGTTCAAGCCGTATACGTAAACTCTACACTCTACATATTGATTGTAAATATCTGAAAACTTTATAAATTACGTTAGCTACTATAAACATGATACGCTTTCCTTTTGTTGATGTTTGTGAAGAATTTAGCAAATTTCTTAATGAAAATTTTCGATTTTGTAAAAAAATAAACGTACTTTACTCTTGAGCAAAATTCATATTTTTTGACAAACCTCGTATACGGCTTGAAAAATTTGATATCTGATGACTGTATTTTAAGTTTTGGGTCATGCAGGACTTTTTATCAAGAATAACTTTTTTTCCTAAAATCAATAATAAAAATGTTTTCCATATGGTTCCAACTTAAGTAGATCATATGCAAGAAAGTATTCGTTAAAAGGAAATCGAATAATTATAAATTGGACGTTATTATACGCCCTTATTTAGACAGATGCACTTAATTGTAATCTTACTTGGACTTAAAAAAAAATCATTATAGCTCGTTAACTTGCTACAACTGAATATTAAATTATAAAACGTAAAAAAGCGAGTAAATTGTACCTGCCTGTAAGGGCGTTTGGTTTAAACAGGGTACCAGACGTGAACTGAACCCTTTTTGTACCCCATTCGTTCTTTTTCTGGAAAACGAAATTTCAAAGAAAAAACCATAAAGGAAAATAAATTCTTTGCAAATAAAACAAAAGAAAAAAAACAATTCAATTCTAAAGTATCTTTATAAATAATCATGGCAGTCTGAATCCTCTGAACTAGAGTCATCATTTGGTTGAATTATGATGGGTTGTAAAGAAGGTAATACTACATACTCATCTTCTTCTTTGATAACATGTTCAACACAGTTTTTCCAAAGCTCTTGGCGGTCTGCTGCTAGAACTTTCTTTACGAGTTCTACAACTTCTTTACTCAGTTCTGGAGACTGATTACATTTTTGTAATTCTGATTTTAAGTTTGCCAATATTAACTCTATAGGGTTAAATATGCAATAGTAAGGAGGTAGTCTGAGAAGAATTTGCACAGCTTGTCAATATAATACATTTTTTCTAACTTTATACCTTTAATAACAGTAAGCAATTGTTTGTTTGTTGGTCCTTTTTTACTATCACTGGCAGGAATAGGAATATTTTTTCAGACATAAAAGCTAAAATTTGAGCTTTTTTTACTGCTACTATTTGGTATTTTAAAGAGTTGCCGCGAGTGGTAGGATGCGTTGTTCATAACGATTACTGACTGTGGTGGAATGTAAGGTAAAAGCTGTTCATTAAACCGTTTTTCAAATAATTCTGCTGTCATATCTTCATGATAATCAGCTGCACAGTTTTTAATTTGTTTAGCAGATAATAATAAAGCATTAGGCACGAAACCGTCTTTGCTTCCAGCGTGTACTATTATAATGCGTTTCCCTTTAGAACATGGCCCATTCAAACAGCAATTTTTACTACTGCCAACCCAACCGAAATTTACTACATCATGACTGTCAAACCATGTTTCATCTAGGTAAATTATGTGTCTATTAGAACTTCTGTAGCCTTTTATCTGACGCAAATAATCTTGTCGCCATTGAACTATCCTTGACGATTCGGTGATTGCCATCTGTTTATTCAATTTTTTGTGTTTAAAACCACATGCTGACAAAACTTGACGCAATGTTTCCAAACTGGTATAAGTGTATCCTGGAAAATCTGCCACCTTTTGCTGTATTACTTCCAATGTCGGAACCCTGTTCTCCTTATATAAACTATAAATTGTCCTTCGTATAAAATCTTGGGTAGCTCTGTCAACTGATTTCAGTTTTTCTTTACATGTTTTTAGGTTTTATGAATAATCCACAGCAACCCCTTTCGTGACTACCGGATAAACGGAAAATTTATTTACTTTAGTTAATTCAGCAATTGTTATTATGAACGCATTATCAGACTTTTTTAAACATTCGAATATATTTAAAATAACTTGTTGTGTTTGTATATCTAAATCCTTATCGTTAAAGTCATACCTGTCTTTAATCTCACTACACTGTGCAATTTCATTTTCTTCATTCGCCCATGGTCTAAAGAACGCCATATTTATATTAAAAGAAATTTAAATTAAACCAACCACACATACAAAACACACCGCACGACAGTACTCCACTGATATCGCAGACTCTCTTCCAGGAATATTTTCGAACACCTGCCTTCCGTAAACCTTCGGCCAATACAGTGCATTTAAGTTTACGATTCGATGTTTTCATTGGTAAACAACTGATGGTTCGTTTAATATGTACCGCTTTGTATAACGGGAGTAAACATTATTTTTCGTTTCTTAATTTGGCATGAATACCGTGCGTATATATTAAATATTGATGATTCCCCACATAACTGTGTTCTGCAATTGATAATGGAAGGACTATACAAACAATGGAATAATGAAAAAACCTTGTTTATAAATAAAAATTGAAAAGTACTAATATTAAAACAAAAACAAGTTGATTTGATGTCACTTTCAGGACTTAGGGTCACAAAAACGTAACTACAAGTTAAGTTAGTGGGAATTATGTTCTTTTGATCCTACGTCCCTGTTTCATATTAATTTTCATAAAAATATTCTATTTCCTTACCTTTCTAGGTGACTTAGAAAGTGTATGTTCCTTGAAAGACAATTTATATTTAAAAGACCTTTATCTGACCGGCAACCCTTGTACCGACTATAATGGATACAGACAATACGTTATTGCAAAGTTGCCACAATTGAAGACGCTCGATTCCAAAGAAATTACAATAAGCGATAGAATAAAAGCCCAACAGAAGATTGCAGAATTAGAAAGAACAATTAGAAAACAACAATTAAAATATCAGACATTTAGAGAAGCGCAGAAAGAACGGATTTCTCGAGTGGATACCTCGAATATACCTGATGAAGAATTTTGGCAAATGACCAGCGAAAACTCTCCCGAAACGAGAACTGAAATTTGTAGTCGACAGAAAAAGAATGAAAGGAATTCTACAGATACATGCGAAGACAAACCAAAAAAACCTATTTCGCTGTTTCATAAAAGTGGCAGACCATTAAACATTAACCAAGCCAAACTGAAATTTTTGTTCAAAGACGACGATCCCAAACAGTATGTCTTGGAAGTTGAAATATACAAATATATGGATTCGAATCTAATCGATGTCGATCTACAGCCTATTTACGTTAAAGTCAATATTAAAAATAAAATTTTCCAATTCGTTTTTCCCGAAGAGATCGTCGTCGATAAAAGTATTGCGCAAAGGTCTCAAATTACTGGTCATTTGGTTTTGAAATTGCCCAAAGCGAATTATAAGGAGCCTCTTGGTAAAAAGGATATTAAAAATGATAAAATCGAGAAGAACCCGGAGAAAGAGAGGAAGGAACGAGAGTATTTAGAAGTGGAAGAGAAAAAGGATGATATGGATTTTAGTAAAATTGTTGAGAATAGTAACAAAGTTAAAGATCTGTGCTCAAATTCGGATATTCCGCCTTTAGAGTATGCTTGAGTTAATATAGAATGTTAAAAGTAAAATAATTAGTAAATAAATCTAAAAAGTTCGTGTTGTTTTTTAATATGTCATAGAAGGTTAAGTTTTATGGTAAAAATAAGTCTTTCTGCTCACAAAACAACATTTTTATTCATTCTGAAGGACCAGCTGTTTTAACCCTTAGGTTGGCAATATGATAGGATATATCAAAAGTATGCTAATATAAAAACAATTGTTCAATACCTGTATGTATTCTGGGTAGTATACATACATTTAGAACCATATTGGTCCATGAATTTGTCAATACGCTTGCTGTCAAATGATTTTAATTTAAGTTACAAAGTGACAACTTTCATAGTGATTCAGTATTAATGAACATCTTGAGATATAGCAGACTTGCAAGAAGTATTTGTTATTTTATTCAAATTATTAAGGTATATAAAGTAAAATTAAAAAGAAATGAAATTAAAATTCAGCCATGGATTACCAAGGGCTACTTACATCTATCAAACAAAAGAATACATTATACAAATTGATGAAAAATAATTATACCGAACAAAATAAAATAAACTTTAAAAATCACCGCAATTACTTAAATGTATTAATAAGAAAGGCTAAAACTGAATATTATAACCAAAAAATTGAAAAAAATAAAAATGTTACCAAAAATATTTGGAACTGCATTAAAGAGATATCTAATTCAAAAGGAACAACACAATCTATTACACAAATAAAGACTCCAGATGGAGATATTACAAATGACCCAGAAAAAATATCAAATATTTTTTGCGAACATTATACTACAGTTGGGGAAACTATGGCCTTAAAATTATCTAGAAATCAAAAATTAAAAATTTTTCAAAGAAAAAACAATAAATCAATATTTTTATCAAGTACAGACAACAAAGAAGTTACAGAAACTATCTTTTCCCTAAAAAATCTTAAAAAACCAGGTTTAGACAACATAACATCCGAAATTCTTAAAGAGTTATATCAAGAAATTTCTCCAGTATTGACCTTTCTTATAAATAAATATTTTTCAAATATTTCCAATATTTGAAAAAATTATTGAAAAGAGAATGACGTCGTTTTTAAACAAATATGCAATCCTTTCAGATAGGCAATATGGTTTTCGAAAACAAACCTCAACTTCGGATGCTATTGCAAGATTGACAAAACTTATCAACAATTCTATAGATGAAAAACAACCATCATTTTTGTCGATCTTGCAAAAGCATTTGATACGGTTAACCATCAAAAACTCTTAGAAACACTAGAAAATTACGGATTTAGAGGAGTAACGTACAAATTACTAAGTAGCTATTTAAAAAATAGAAAACAAATGGTTAACATCAACGATATCCTTAGTGATTACAAAGTTATTAAATGTGGTGTTCCTCAGGGAACAGTCCTCGGACCATTATTGTTTAATATTTATTTAAACGACCTATTTGAACAGAAATTCAAAGGAGAAGTTATCAGTTTTGCCGATGACACCTCAATTTTTTATCAACATAATAACTGGGAAACACTTAAAAATACCGCTGAACAAGATTTTCAAAATATTTCTAACTTTTTTAATTATAAGGCCCTTACTATAAACTATGAGAAGACATCATTCATACCTTTTACCTCATATAATAATAATCTACCAACATATAAGTACCTTCAAATAATTCAGAAAGGAAATCAACAAATAAAAATTAGGTCTACCAATAACACCAAATACCTAGGAATATACATAGATTCTCATTTAAAATGGGATTTTCATATCAATTATGTAATAAAAAAACTTCGATCAATTGTGTACAAATTTAAAAATCTTTCGAATTTATTAAATATTAAATATCTTAAAATATTATATTATGCTCTCGTGGAATCTCATTTATCCTATGGAATAATTGTATGGGGCTCCGCAGGAATAACACTTATAGAAAACTTACAAAAAATCCAGAAATGTATCCTAAAAAACATGTTTAAATTACCAAGAATTTACCCGACTGAAATGCTCTATACGCATACACAATTTTTTAATGTGTACCAATTGTATGCCAAAATTCTATTGTTAAGACAATATAAAGATAAAAAATACTCCGAACCTGTTATCCATCCATACAATACTAGACACAAAATTGATTCAATTACTGTACCAAGAACAGCAAAAACAATCGGCCAGAAATGCTTTACTTATCTGAGCCCTAAATTATATAATGAACTCCCCTCTGATATTAAAAAAATCAACTCATATAATTTATATAAAAAGAAAATTACAGAATGGATTCTAAGTTTACCATTCACAAAGTTAAAATAATTTCTTCATTCAAGTATATTTTGTTATAGTCTGAAAGATTACTGACATTCTTTCACTCGCGAAATTACGTGAAACTCTCAGCGCTTATCTCCAAGAATAACTAAATAGTTACCTATTTTATGTTTTTTATTTTAAATATTTTACAAAATTATTATTGTTGAAGCATGGAATAATGTACCTAATGTACCTATGTATTATAAATATTGTATTTTTTATGGTAAATAAAAATTACTATTACTATTACTAAATTACTATTTATTAGAATTAAAAATATAAGATGTGTTTCCAAATAATAATAAGTCGTATTTATACTTATAAACATTATTTTTGTAAAATAACTAGCCCGAAAGGACAGAAAGTAAACGTATCTTATTGGATACATTGCCAAGTTCCTAAGTATACCTTATTTTGTTTTATTTCTATAAAATGTGAAGTGAATTATTTTACACAAAGACAATAATTTGTCACAAAAAATAAAATTATACTATAATTAAATTTCTTTATAGAATTGTCGTTTCCGGGCAGCATACAGTCAGTGTCGGCCACCGAATGTTTTCCAATAGGCTTTGCATAAGTCCATATGAAAATTACATATCATTAGCGCGAGCAGGAAATGAATAATATCAGCGTTGCCAGTTTATACGTGGTAACAAAACAATTTGCTCAACGAAATATCCGTTTCAACAATGTGGGGCATTTTGCAAGGAAAATGCCGTTTATGTCAAAATGGCCAGACTGCAATTTTTTTCCAAAATATGTAACAAAAACATTGCGACATCTTAGTTTACTCTTTTATCCTGCATTTCCCGTGTTCAGATACTCTTGTCCTGTCTTTTATAAATTTTGTTAGAGATTACTTTCCAAGTATTCTTGGAACACTCTTTCCAAACTATAAAGGTGACGACCTAGAGTGTTAGCGTCCGATTAATTGAAGAGCACACAAAAAACGATGAAAATCACTTTTTTTAAATTAGTTAAATACAAGATAAAATAACTGAGAGTCTGTAGTATATGCTGAACTGGTTTATACAATCTAGTTACGGAGTTATTTCAAAAACAAAAAATGGTGTACTCATCAAAAAGATAAATGTCACGGGTAAAAACGGTAAGGCTAGTGTGCGTGAAGAACAAAGACATGACGTATTTCAGATAATATTATCTAATAAATATTGCACAGCATGACTCATTTTCATTAATATTCCTGCTCTAAGTGCATTTTGGTTACAAAACTTAAAATTAAATTTACAGAGAATTAACTTTTAATGACATTCATCGTTTTTGCTTTGGACTCTTCAACTATAATAAACATCCTAAATTTCATTGAAAATAGTAAATACCCGGTCATTTGATCGGAATCCTATACCGAAAGCAACAAAACCGGACGTCAGAAAATGCCCTTAGAAGCATTTTTATATTATTCATTTTATTGTAGGCAAAATCAAATAAAAGTTCTATCGATGAAGAACTTTACTTCAATTTTATAAGTCACATGACCGCTCCACTGCCTGGACATAGTATACCTTGTTCGTCCGTCTCTCTTGCGGATAAAAATGGGACGTGCCACTTGTTGCTGTAAGCTAAGGGACTGCCTAATTACATGAATGGTTATCCTCTCCGTAGCTCATAGCTTAGAGTGGGATCAGTGATTATTATCTGGAAAAGTTAAATGTAGTACAAAAATCTGATGTGTCCAACACATGACTTTCCTATCTAGTTATATAAATGTTTAGAGGCTAAACTAAATATATACATTGTCCACATACATCTACCTCGAAACATTTTTCTATAGATATTCATGGAAAACGAAAATAATGAAAAATTTTAATTTCCTACAATTTTTTCATTACGGTCCATTTTAGAAAAATCATGTATAAACAAAAATTATAGAGATCGATATCGCAAACAACTTTTATTTCAAAAACTTTCATAATAAAAATCAGAATTTTGCACATTTTGTCAAATTTCTCGAATACGGACCATTTCAGGAAATTTTTACATAAAACAAAAATTACAGATAATAATATTAGAAGTAACTTTTATTTGAACAATTTTCCTCTCCAAACATAAATAACAGATATATTCCATAAAATATAAAAACGGCCTCCCATAAAGTACCCCCCCAGATGTTCCGACTTTGTCCAAAATCTAATCATTTCACGTCAGGCCGAAATAAACCTTAAGTTTAAAATTTAATGTTTTTTTCTTTATCCGTTTTTGAGTTTTTTTTCAAAATTCGAAATTTACACATTTTCTCAAATATCTCAAATACGGTCCATTTTAGAGAAATTATGTAAAGAATAAAAATTATAGAGAATTATATTACAAACAACTTTTATTTGAACAATTTTTATAAAAAAATATTTTTTTTACATTTTGTCAAATTTCTCGAATACGGACCATTTTAGGAAAATTTTGTATAGAACAAAAATTATAGACAATAATATTAGAAGTAACTTTTATTTAAAGAATTTTCTTCTCCAAACGTAAATAACAGATATATTTCATAAAATATAAAAATGACCACCTATAAAGTACCCCCCCAAATGTTCCGACTCTGCCCAAAAACTAATCAGCTCATTAGACGCTGAAACAAAGCTTAAGTTTAAAATTTGGTGTTTTTCTGTGTATCGGTTCATGAGTTATGCGTTATACAGACACACACACACACACACACACACACACACACACACACACACACACACACACAGACACACACACAGACACACACACACACACAGACATCATCGCGAAAATAGTCAAAACGGATTCAGGGGACCTCAAAACGTAAAAATCCGTCGAAAACTCGAGGTCGAAAAAAATCATGATTCCTATACTTTCCTTATATCTGTATACAGATAGGAAAGTAAAAATGGACATTAAAAGTTATGTAGCGTTTATACTCGAATAGACATAAGGCAAATATACCTACAGTATGTTACCTTTCCCACAATGACAGCAGAAGAACGGTATATAATAAGTTATGCTGTTGTTTGGAACGAGGTAGAACAGTGCGCGCAAGCCCACTAGTGGTAGAGGTGTAGTATCCATCTCTCCAATCATGACAGACAGTCACCCGATTCACAAAAGACTCTTTTTATTTATCTCACGTGCAAATATAAGTAGGCATCTCATTAGGCGTCTCATTAGGCGTCTCATCGTTTCAAAGGACACATGGGTTAACATAGTGTATTGTTTAACTCTCTTAACAAAGAGATAAAACTGATACAAATAGAACATACCTACAATACAAGACGAGTTACTTTTTCTATCCCACGCTGCAATAAAACCATTGGACAAAGACATTCTAGCATTATAGGTTCAAAATTTATTTAAGGCGGCGTTAGCAAATGTATTAGCATAGGAGAATCTAAGTTAAAAGGGAATGGTTATTAAACACAAACAAATTTGTTTTATACTTTAATAAATTAATTAGGTTAATTAAATATAATAATAATGGATTTTTCAATAGGTATATATAATTAGAAATAACTATATAAAGTGGCCAAAAACGTTCCTATTCGGAGCTACGCCACTGTTCGTTCTCTAGATCCATATTTTGGGTGGCTCAATCCTATTCTCTTAGATAACTTAATGTCCCTCCATTTTTCCCTATCCTGTACTTCTTTCATTTCCTTCAGTTATCCTGATTTGGGTCTTTCACGTCTCCTCCCTTCTGGGTCCCATTGTAAAATTGTTTTATTTTTGTTATTGTCTTCTTCTAGCTCTTGTTTAATTTCCTCATTTGTTCTAATTCCGTATTCTTCTTGTGTTATTTTAATTGATCCTAATATTGCTCTAATAATTTTTCTTTCCATAATTTTTAGATTTTCTTCCCCTTTTTTTGTCCTGTGCTGAATACACTAATATTGGTCTGATTATTGTGATGTGTTCTCATTTTCGTGTTTTTGTGAATAATTTACTTTGAAGTAATTCTTTGTTTGCGTGGAAGACTTTATTTCAAGTTTTCAATAATTGTTCCTTTACCTTCCCATATCATTTCCTGAATTGCTTCAACATCTAGACCGTATCTACTGAGTTCTTTTCATATTTCTTACATATATTTTTATATCATGAACACTAAATGATGAATTCAAAATTTTATTTGTTGGATATGGATTTGACGATATCACGATGATTTACCTAAACATATTAAGTTGAATAGGGAAATTACCCGCATTATTTTAACAGGTGATTAATTAAGGAAAATTGAGAAAAAAACATTTACAGACTTCTCATTTAACTTAATTTTTGATACACAATTCCAGGCCTTGATTTAGATTTAAAAAAAAAAGTTATTTGAAAAATATGTTTATTTTAACGAATTTTATAAACTGTTTAAAATAGTATCATTTTAATTTCATGTATATTTTTATTTGTACATTTTTTTATATTGTGAAAAGTATTGTCAAAAACCCAAGTTACTACAATAAAGTATATCAACTCTAAAATATATATATTCATATCGTATAAAATGAACATGCACATTCATGTAATATAAAAAAATTAAACTACATTGTGACCTTTCATTGTTTCAGGAATACCTAGAAAGGATAGTACGGTGGCGTTTAGAACGCGGGGTGTCTGAACAAACAGAATCCCTAGTGAGAGGCTTCTATGAAGTCGTAGATCCGAGACTAGTCAGCGTCTTCGACGCCAGAGAACTCGAATTAGTGATAGCCGGTACGGCAGAGATCGACCTTATCGACTGGAGGCACAACACTGAGTACCGAGGAGGATACCACGACCAGCATCCTGTGGTTATGTGGTTTTGGCAGGCCATCGAAAGGTTAGAAAACATGTTATAATATTAAATAATAATATTTCTTCTTAGTTTTAACAAATTGTGAACTGTTTCTCACCCTTTATTATTTCTTGCGATCTCAAATACTCATTTTTCCCGTTTTAACTATTTTCTTTTTATATTACCTTAGTTTTGCACATCCTCTTAAGCAAACACATTTGGTTAATTTTTTCATAAAATAATACAATTTATTTTTTAGGTTTACCAATGAACAAAGACTCCGCCTCCTCCAGTTTGTAACCGGAACTTCGAGCATCCCGTTTGAAGGTTTCTCCGCCCTGCGAGGTTCGATAGGGCCCCGAAAATTCTGCATCGAGAAATGGGGCAAGCCAAACAGTCTTCCAAGAGCGCACACCTGCTTCAACAGATTAGATCTGCCTCCGTACCCGACTTCGGAAGTGTTGTACGAAAAGTTGCTTCTCGCCGTCGAAGAGACGAACACTTTCGGCATCGAGTGAATCAGTACTTACTTTTATTTTCGTGTGATTTTTTCGACATTTAAAGTTGTTTATTTGTTGAAAGTTGAATTGGGTATTCAATTTTCTAGATATGACGCTTTTAGTTTCAAAGGCATTTAATTTTCGTCAAATGTTCAGCTAATAAATCTATGCCTGATTTATTTACTATGCAGTAAAATGTCCGCTGCTCTGAAAACTATTGCAGTTTTGCACCCTCTAGCCAGCTTTTCTATGGTTGGTTTCTTCTCAGCCCTATGCTTTATCAAGACTCCTAAATCTTTTTTACTATTTGAAAATTATGACTGTTGCAGTGACTTACACGCGCTACATATCCTCATACTTGCATTGTGCCACAAGTCTCAAACGCTTTCTGTTACATGGTAAGTCCTAAAGACAACATCTTATTAGCAACCTCAGTTGCCTAGGATCTATTATTTGTATTGATACATACATCATTATAACTTTTATAATTCCCAACAATTTTATTTATTACGGGATAATACAACAATTTAAGATCCCACAGTGGGGCCTTATTTTGTTATAGATACATCCCATCATTAATTAAATATATTGAAGGGATAGAAATATATTGAAGGTAAAGGAACGAACAATCGTGTATGTAAAAGGTAAAATGTTCTAATGATGTATAAAATATAAATAAATCATAGGTCCTTAGTAACTAAGGTCGCCAACGAGATGAGCTTAATCTTTTGTCTTTAGGACTACCATGTAATAGAAAGTTGTCAAAGGGTGATGGATGTTTACCACATGTAATTCAATACAAGTATGAAGTAGAAAAGTAGTATGTTTAAGACATTTCTGTTTCTATATAGTACAGTTCTTGTTGTCTTTATTTGAAGCTTCCATGTTGAACACTACAGTCGACATTGGACTTATGGACTACAAAAGTTGACGAAATCTAATTCGATTTTGCTTCGTCCAAGATGGATATCTTATTATTTTTGGTCGACATTTACCATTAAATGGTTCCATTACAAATACTTCTTCTGCAATGTTGTCTAGCGGTTAGATTTTAATTAATTATTTTCTTCTAAACGCTGTGTTAGTAATCCTGGTTTGTTAGGATTTTGTTGGTGTATGGCCAAAATCTTTAAAATAGTTAAGAAACTCTTTTTACATCTGGGCGTGATAATATCTCTTACCAATAACGTCACAGTGACGGATTTTGGAACAGCAGTTGCTGACTGCAATATAATTTTTGACTAAAATCCTTTTAAAAATTAATTTAAACCTATGAAAAAATAAAAATGTCTAGAAAATTGAATCGCCAACTACATTTTTATTTCTTTGGAAATATCTAACGGGCGTTTTTTAATTATCATTTCCGAATAAGTTAATATTTAAGTTATTTGGAAAAAAGGGTATCTGAGCTTTCGAGCCAGTCTAGAGTCGGAAAATGTTGGTGCGTTTCGATGGAAATTCCAGAAACGTCAAATTGAATTTGACATTTGATTTGTCGACAAGTGACAGCTGACATCTCTCAAATTTGATGGTTTCTTTTATAGTTTTTTATGGAACGTAGCAACGTTTAAGGGAGAAGGTATATCTTGACTATAATTACTTACCAAATAATAATTTTAATTTTTTTTTTTTTTGTATATTTTCGAACTGTGTATAGCCTCATATTTTTAAGTTTTGTACATTTAATTTATTCGTTTGTACTTTTTTGTTACAAATTCAGTCATAATTTATTAACAAATGTCTTATTCTATTTATGAAATTAGAGTGAATAGGACTCGAATCGGGATAGTTAACTGATCGGTTCTAGTAGGTATTGTCCAGAATTTGAGTTTTTAAATGTTCTTATTGAGATTTTGATATTTGTTACATTAATTTATTATTCTATAGTATGTAATAAGTTACCAATGATTATTCTTCTTAGAGTTAGTGTTTAGATTGTTCTTTTTTAATAATGTTGTGATTTGTTAAATTCTAGTCAGTAAAATATATGAATATTCAATGTACAGGATGTCCTTTGTTTGTAATAAGCTGAATAAATTTTAAATATTTTCTAATTTACATTTTATAATTCTTGCAATTTCAATATTTTAATGGTGCGTATTTAAACGAGAAAAAATAGTAAATTTGTGCTTAGTTTGTCAGTTTCTGATAAAAAATCAAGCCTTTTTAAATGATAAAATGAATGTAGGACATTCTATACAGTAACACACATTAGTGTTATTACAAGCCTTTTATTGTCAAAATTTAACCGCCTTGTTGCGTATTTTTTTTTGTAATATGGTTTGTAACATTCCATAAAATAAAAGATATTTGTTATGAATTTGTTTTTTTTTATACTTCAAAAAGTTTAGTATCTACTGAAGTATTGGTTCGCGAATTGGTCTACTAAAAACAGACGAGTATCAGGCCTGACTCATTGGCGAGAACAAAATATTGGAGAAGGTGAGTCATAAAATGTGTATTGGAGATGGTGGAAAGCAAGTGGACTGTATATTTAATGTTGAGGGATGTTACTTCTTCAAAAAGTTTTCGCCCTAACCAATACAAGAGACCAAATTGTTTGTGTAGAACTCACAATTTTCACACGAATAAAAGTCATACACATACTAAATGATTTATTTAAAAAACAGAGAAGTCTGAAGGACTTCTCACAATAAAACTATAATGATCAAAAATAACAGAAATGTCTTGCCTTTCACGTGGCAACACTGCGCGTTTAGCCGAATTCTCCTTAAAATTAAATACAAAAAAAAATTGTCAAAAAAAACTTACATATGTGTCACTTTCAGCACTGATTTTATTTTTTTTGTGTCATCGGCATCAACTGCTACGGTTATTAGCCTCGTGTAGGCTTTGTTCTGTGTTTCCCAGCGCCACTTTAGGAACAGCACTGTTAATTAGTACCCAACAGTGAATGGTCGAGTGGGGAATCCTACCAAGGCATCAGAATTAATTTCAAATAATAAAATTAAATGAAAAAATCCTTGCCAACGGTGGGTGGTTTTATTTATATTATAGTCTAAGATCCGAAATAAGATCGACCTTCACCCATCTGTTTAATGGATGAAACTTTCTTTTTATTAAATAAAATATCTTTTTAAATATACCGCAAATGGGTTGCCTAAGAAAATTCGGTCCAGACTATTTATTTTCTTAAAGTAAAAAAACGACACCCTGTAAAGTATTCCCTAAATGCTTTGACTGTGCCCAAACTTTAATCAGCTCATCGCAGGATAGATTAAACCTTATGTTCAAAATTTGGTTTTTGAGTTATCTTCAAAATTCGAAATTTAGGTCCATTTTAGGAAAATCATGTATAGAAAGAAACAAAATAATAGAGAATGACATCATAAACAACTTGTATCATGATTCCTATACTTTCCTTATCTGTACACAGAGAGGAAAGTAAAAAATGGCCGTGACCGTATTTTCTTAGGCAACCCATTTGCGGTATATTTAAAAACATATTTAATAAAAAATAACTTTTATCCATTAAACAGATGGGTGAAGGTCGACCTTACTTACGGATCTAAACTATTAGTTAAAATATCTAATTGAACTTATATGGGCTCGTATACATCTTGAAAATAGAGATTTAACATATGGGTTGTTAAAAAAGACATTTTAGCCGTTTTCACCGCTAGCGCTAGCGCACAAAACAACACCATTCTTCTTTGAGTAGTGGGGTCACATACTTTGATTACTATACGATGCAAGAGGGAGGTCCGACACGCCCAACATAGGGCGCGGCCATTTTGATGCCTTTACCACAGTTTATCTCAATGTTCCAGTTTATACACTGCGCAACTCGGATAATACAATATATGAAAATAATAATAAATAATAATAAATCTGCAGTCTTCTGCGCATCCTGAATTTGTATCCGTGGAGTGGATGTTATTTTGGAACTTTCAACTGGTCGGAGTGAGCTAACTGATTCTTTAGCAATAAACTGACTCCAAAAATAATATTCACTCACACTGATAGCAGCAAACAAAATATTAAAAATATTGCGCCAAGATGTAGGCAACACGTAATAAGGCATCAAAATGGCGGAGTTTTCTATCTCCTTTTAAAAGGCACTCAGAAAGCTGCGCAGTGCGACCATTCTCCGTATAGTAAAGGCTGTATGTCACGATACTAAATTTAGGACTAAAAATATTTTTTTTCCGTTTGCAACGATACCAATTTTTAGTACTAAATTTACTATAGGCGCATGCGCATTGACGTATTAATACGTGAAATTAGCAGAGAAATGAAATATTCTGTGTGAAACAGACAAGTGAAGTAAATGGTGTTTTTATTATCAATTTGACACTAGTTGACTTGACAACAACCAAATACAGCATAATAACGAAAAATAATACCATTAATTAACCATGAAACTTCGAAAAATTGTATAGGTCACAGGTTGTAGGAAATCAATTTTAATTGAGAGGTCAATATAGTGTCCTGGCGTAAAACTAACTTGGAAAACTAGGCTGTAAAACTAAGTTGTAAATCTAGGTTGTAAACTAGGTCCTAAATCTAGGTTGTAAATCTAGGTTGTAAAAGTAGGTTGTAAAACTAGTTCTTAAAAATAGGTTATTAAACTAAACTAGGTTGTTTGTTAAACTAGGTTATTTGTGTTGGAATATTAATCTTAAAGTCTATCTATTTACTAGTTGTTTTCGTCAGTTTGTTGTCATGTTTTGATGTTTTTTCAAAAATATTGTCATACAGCTTTTACATTTTCTTATCAAGACATTTTATAATCATTACAGGTTATGGGCTCAGACCATGACTAGTTAGAACGTAAAATACAAAGGTTTTGTAAATTTCAAAAATGTTTGCAGATGCCAATGCTTCTCTTCCTCCTATCTCTAATTTGATTTTCAGCATGGCTTTATTAAGGCCAGGAATACAACGTCCAATCATTGCATATTTACACAGTTTGTGTCCGATTCTTAGATTCCCAAAAACAGGTAGATGTTGTATATACTGACTTTAGCAAGGCCTTTGATAGAGTTTCCCATGGTCAACTGTTGAAAAAGCTTAATAGTATTGGTATTTCCACCAGTATACAATGTCTAATTATGTCATATTTAGTAAGTCGTAAATTATACGTTGAATACGAGGGAACAAAGTCATCATACTTTGTAGCTACCTCGGGGGTTCCACAAGGATCCAATCTTGGACCTTTGTTATTTTTAACTTTTTGTAAATGATATTTGTGAAGTAGTAGTATAGTGTGAAAAACTTTTATTTGCAGACGACAATTAAAATATATATAGAAATAAATGGTCCAATGGGTATCTGCAAAATGATATAAATTCTCTCTTTAAGTGGTGTCAGATTAATAAGATTTATCTTAATCCAGAAAAGTGCAAAGTGATGACTTTTACACGAAAACAAAAACCAATTGTGAGTGATTACGTTCTTAATGGAACTGTATTGAAACGATTCAGCGAATCGAAGGATCTACTATATAGGCGTTATATTTGATTCGAAGCTAATCTTTACAATATATATTGAAACACTATTAATGAAGGCTTTAAAAAACTTAGGATTTCTGATTAGGAACTGTAAAGACATAGCAGGGTCCTTCGATGCAATGAAAAGTATATATTTATCGGGTCGATGGTGTAGCGGTCTATCGCGCTTATATTCATTTATAGGCGAGTTTATGAGTCCGGAACTGCTGGGCTTCGAATCCCAGACCAGACCATGTGGATTTTTAATTAAATTGCATGGTTCGGTTTAGGATTTGATGTGTGCCGTATTAATGGAAATTCACTTTCTGTTGATATGACATGCAGATTATAAAATCGCCATACATTATCGTCTCGATGATGGTGGGTGAGGTTTTCCGGGTTTTCCTCACCTGTAAGTCAAATGGCACCATCAATCATCCTTAAGTCGCCCCGGAGCGCCACGGCAAATAATAATAATAATAATAGCCGTCCCTTCCCCTACACAAGTCGTTCAGTCGACTTCAGGGGTTGAAATTCACTCGTAAGGGGGTGAATTAGGGAGAGTATTATTATTATTATTATTATTATTATTATTATATTATTCACTTGTGAGAAGCAACCTCGAATAGTGCTCGATTATCTGGAACCCCTATCAGAATAAATACGTACAACTACTTGAGAAAGTTAAAAAAAAAAATTTAAAATTTGCTTACCTTAAAAAATAATATAATAATATGGTCTATATCCTGAAAGAAGTTCCAATTATGAATTATTGTTACAGTAATTCAATTTAATATCTCTAAGAAAGCACCGTTTTATATAAAAAATAATTAATAATCACATTGACTCCTCAAATTTACTTTCTTAAATATTTCTTATTGTTCCCCGTATCACTTCGCGAGTAGCCAGTACGCTTCATATTCCCGTACCAAATACGTATCATCACTTTAATTCACCCCTATATTTAATGTTTAAAAGTGTAAACGCCATTCCTAATGTGGATATTTTCTATTTGAGTTTTCCACAATTTAAAAAAGAAATATCCAGGTTAATTTCTGATTCATTTCTAAACTTATATATTTTTTTTTGTTCTCTTAGTTTATCAGTAGCCGTTATAAATATTCATAAAATGTAAAGAATATTCTTTTATTTAATATTGTCAAGGTTATGCCGACGATATAGTCATATTTGCTAGTGGCAAGTTTAGTAATATCCTGTGTGATATAGTCCAACGAGGACTAGAACATACCAAAGATGGTGTAGTGAAGTGGGAGTGAGAGTGAAGTGGAGTTTATATCCTTGTAAATGTCTCTTAGTAGCAAGAATGAAGCCGTTGAAGATGAATTCCTTGTTGCATGCTGGTCTTCCTGACGATTATGATCCCATGATCATGGCAATGGAAAGCTCCGGTGCACAAATATCAAGCGATTACATCAAGACAAAATTGTTACAAGATACCCATTGGATGAATAAACAAAATAACTGAAAATGCACTTGTTAGTAGTTTTAAACCCAAGAATAAGAATCAGGGGACCGTAAAATGGAGTTGTGGTGCGGTTAGACCTATTAAACAAAACTGTCCAAATAAGGAGCTAACAAAGAATGACTCTTGTTATAAGCCACGTCAACAAAAGGCTTTATTTACTGCACTTGGTATTCGTACCATTAATAGCCACTGGTATGTTGATTCTGGTGTGACGACACACATGACTTCTTGCCGAGACTGGCTCTATGATTTTAAAACTGATTGTTTAATTTAGAATTAACTGTTGCCAATGATTCTAAACTATTCAGTGAAGGTGTGGGTAACGTCTCCGTTAAACTAAAGAACGAAGACTTCAACACGATAATCTCTGACGCATTATTTGTTCCTAAACTACAAGCAAATTCGAATCGGTGAGTTCGAAAACCGTACAAGTCCAAAATTTGACATTTTAAAGCCCTTTTGTTTAAAATTTGTCTCTTCATCTGCAATTTTGCAGGATGTTGCAATCTCTTGCAAAGTTACAGATGATTTGCAGACACAAAAAGTGAAAACACGTTTCTGTAATACCATGTTTCTTCTCTTTTGCGATTGCAACTGATAGTTGCAGATGCAAGTACAATTTGCAGAGCTTCTGTAATCTCACCCATAGTCAGTTGGAAAGCCACAAATGCTGAAAATGATTAGATGACTGAGATAACAGTTTTGATATTGTATTTTCCACCTTTTTGAATAAATATTAAATAAATCAAAAAATTTCACCTGTTTTTTTATATACACATTTCCTTGCCATCTTAAATGTCCTTACTAAACAGTTCAATGTTTTTAAATTATTCTCGAAAATCTCCAAACACAAAAAAGCACAATACGCCGCCAACGAAATGTTTAAATGTTTAATATCCACATACGATAGATGTTAAAAACTCATATCAATACTTTCAATTCTTTATTTTTCTTTTTTATCAGATTATATTAAAAGGAAAAGCAAATTTTTTATTAAAAATGTAATGCAGGATATTTGATGGAACATATCTAACATAGGAAGAGCGTACTGTCAGAAATATGTTCCATTTGAGAACGTCCATATACGTATTCGGACATCCACTGTATGTCCGTTTATGATCATTAATTTGACAGCTGCATATCGATACCCAGATGGTGTCTGTTTTTGGACTTAATAAGTTTAGTATTATTTTGACGTCCAGTGGACGTCCTTCTTAGGTCATTATTTATTTAGTTTACCAGATAATACCCATCTATATACACTACCTTTTTTAATACAATTGGTCTTTAAAAATTGACAAATTGAATCTATTACATTTCATTCTATCAGCGGAAGTTTGAAATCTTATTCTATTATAACTGTAAAAATTGTTCAAGTGGCTCCTTGGTCGAGGTCGTCTAGCGCTTGAAAGTCTAAAGCTACAATGGATGTGTCGTGAGTTCGATCCCTGCTCAGGTCAAGTGATTTTTAATAAAAAAAAATTAATATATGGATGTCCAATGGACCTATTTGTGCTGTCTGGGTGTACAAATTTAATATAAACAAGGCGTGTCTATTCTATCCGACATCTTTGGTCAGGCCTGATGAAAATAGAATTAGTCCAGGCATTGGCATATTAGAAACTGACAACAGTATAGGAGATCTGATGAAACTAATTAATTGGTCTATGAGTTGGCCTACTAAAATATAACGACTGTCAGACCTGATGAAATTGCGAGTTGCCCTTCTATGTAAATATTGAAATATGAGATGCCTCTGCACAGGGATTCTTATGTGCGAACTTGACACGTTGCGTATCGAATATAGAGAGAGACAATAGAGAGTTGAAGTGATGATGTGAACGTAAACGTATACGTGAAAATTGAAATGTACTCATGCGTATTCAAAAATTCTTCACGTTTACGTCTACAAACATATGTAAGCTTACGGGCTCTAGCGTATGCACAAAAAGGAAATAAAATAAACTCTTGCTTATTTGGAAAAAAGAAATCCTAATATTAATAATTTTCATTATCTGTTATGGCACGTAAATGTCACGAGGCGTTAAGCAACCTCAACTCATATTTTGGACTTTAACGTAAACATTAGTTTTGTGCGTTGACGTTCACGTTTACGTTAAGATACTGAAAACACTTCAACTCTCTATTACATAATAATCGCAGTCTGTTGATTGAAGATAGGCGTCTCGATACATGCTGTATCGAAAGATGTGAATCATACGGCTGATGAAACTAATAGCGGATTCGACTGGCTGCATTAATGCGCATTTAGTTCGACTTTTTTAAGTGGTGTTTGTTCGACTGGCAGAACCTAATTAATTAAAAGACAATTATTGCATTCGACTGAAATTGCTCGATACCAAGGCATAGTGAAATTTTTGTTCGACTGGCACGCGCTTTTGCTCAAAGTTCGAATTTTTTGGAACTGTACTTTTTTTTCAGTGCCAGTGTCATTTTGGAGGTTAGGATTTATTTAATATTTTTAAATATATTACCATCTTCTTCTTTATTATTATTGAGAATGGAAAATCTTTGAAATTAATAGAGATTTAATTTTTGGTTTGACAACTATAAATAAATATCGTTAAAAATTTGTTAGAAACCTGAAATGTCAAATGTTAACTGTGCCAGTCGAATAACGATAAAGATGCGCTACACCAATGTCGAACTGTACTCGTATTTGCTGTATGCACTGCTAGATTTAAATTTGAATTATAAAAATGTTGCCCAATTTTAATTCAGAACTGAAGGCGCTTTGTCATCGGGCAAGAACATTTGAGTCGAATCGGCTATAAATAATTGTCCTACTAAAAATTGAAGAATGTCTGAGGACTAATTCAATGGCAAACTGACCGATTCCCACTAGGCGCTCAGGTCACACTACGCTCACGATCCGCTCACAATTAAGGATATGAGGTAGTGTTCATATGTTACACTCAACTGGCGCTCATTTCCCTCAATTTTGTTTTTTAATGCCATGTCAGAGTATGACTTATCACCCACGTCGTGCAATTCTTTGGTATTTCGAACTAATTCAATTAGTTGTTCATCCAACTTGCACTTGATACAAGAATTGAAAAAAAAAACGTAATTTAATTGTTGCTTGTACATACTGACGCAAAGGTTCACTCACGGTTCGATCAAAATATCCTCAAGGAGAAAGACCGCGGTCAAAGATCGTGAGCATACCGTGAGGGAAAGGACAAATATGAATATTTCCATTTAAATAGCGTGTCACAATATTGCATCGCGTCTTGACTGGAGCGTGAGCGGAGCGTGATCTGAACTACAGTGAGAATCGGCCTTGAATAGAAACATCAGAGCTCTGATAAAACGAATGAATTGGTCTACTAAAAACTGCTCAATTTCAGGCCTGATCCAATTACGAGCTGAACTTCTAAATATATAAATATGGAAGGCCTGATGAAACTGAAAAATTGGTTTACGTACTCAATTGCGTGCGGAGCTGCTAAATATCGAAATACTATGAGAGGCCGAATGGGCAATGGAAAGTTCGTTTCTGTTTAGCCTAAATCATTAGAAAAGCAAGTGTAGATAATTAACAAACAAAGACACATGTCTTTAAATATTTGTATACAACGTTTTGTCCAAATCAAAAGCAACAATTTCCAACTTTTGGGCAAGAGATATTGAGTAACAGACACTATTCCGACAATAAGATTTTTATAATATATAAAACTGTATATTATACAGTTTCTACCAAGTTTCAGTGAAATATGTCGATCTGTACAGAATTCTTTTTTTTTGTAACTTTCATTAGTATGAGGATTTTGGAAATCTAGAAAACCACTTGATTAATTTTAAAATATTTTATTTAACCAAAAAAATAAATAAATTTCTTTTTTTACTAAAATAAACTGCTCAACAATTAAACTAGATAATTTTAATTGCCTAGAAAGTATGATTTAAAAATGGAAAAATAGTTCTTTTTATTTTAAATAAATTTAGAATATATCCATTTCAATTGTTGAGTAGTGTATTTCAAATAAAGGTGCTGGAAAACTTTGGACATCATCAGACACGAAAAGATTATCAGACACCTTGATAAGGTCCTCAGGAATGCTGTCGGGAGCTTCAGAATCGGAATCTGAAAAAGCAATTGTTGAAGAATTATAATTATTCTTTTATCATAAAGATCAACAGCTTGGCTAATTATTTTTACTTCAATTAAAGATCTTGGCGTAATTAGGATACATGACACATTGTAAGTTTTAAGAAAATTGAGTTTTAAGTTTGTTTTAAATCTGTCAAATACAAATAAAAAAATTATTTAAATATATTACGAAATTCTGATGCCTTGATAGGATTCCCCACTCGACCATTCACTGTTGGGTTCTAATTAATAGTGTTCTTCTTAAAGTGGCGCAAGAAAACAGTAACAAGGCCTGTCTGTAGGGGTGTAGGAGTTATTAGAGTACTAATACTCTTGCACTATGGAGTATTAGACTACTAGTACAATCCATAACCTACATAGAACACAAGGCTAAGGACCTTAGATGTTGAAGCCAAACACTAAAGCAAAAAAAAAATATTACGAAAGATAGTGCCTCTAATCCGAAATAGAGGTAAAATAATTTGTATGTGGCTAGTACCCTCATTAACAGATGCTTTGAGCTAAAACGGTCCCTTCATGACAAATTGTGGCTTGCATCCTTTTTATGCCAAGGGCTTCAATTAATAATTTATCGAAACATCGATCTTTACAATAAAAGGATAACGTGTTTGTTACTCTCCTTTCTCCAAACTCCCACGTGGAAAAACAGGACATTTATAGCAGCACAACTTGCATTAAATGTATGATTAAAGCATGATTTGATGATACCTCATGTATCCTAACATGTTTTAAGCAGGACGAATAAGAAATAAAACAAATATGTATTTGAAATTAACAAATAACTTTATTTAGGTACACACCAAATTAAAGTAAATTAAAGCAACAAAATAATATAAATTACTCATACTTAAATACAAATAGCACTGTACATCCCAACAAATAGCACAAATTCACATTTGTGTAACTTAAAAATGATGGAATAGCCGACGCCAATAACCTCTTTTTGTTCCCCACACATAAAAATTTTCAATACCTCAACGTTCACATGCATGTCCCACTTTATATTTTCAAAACATATCAACTATAACAAATAATTTACATTTTTCAGGTATGTGATAGTTGACAAGGTAATTTTAAATTTAATATACGCAGAACTCAACAAAGGTGCAGAAACAGTTCTAAAAGTTCTCTAACAGTTTTGAGTAATATTAATCAAAATTGAAATAGAAGAGAACCTGTAGAAAAAATATTACTAGTATGAAATTCTATTTGTGCATTTTAAACGGGCATATAACTCGGAAAACAGAAAAATAGGTAGAAAAAAGAATTTTATTTTTTATTCTTCTCCCAGGGAGCACAAATGGGACATAGGTACTCTAAAAAGACTAAGTATATACAAACATGGAAAGAAGGAGATAATTATAACTTAAAAATAAATGCCAAGTTGATAATAAAATTAATCAGAGAATAACAAAGTACATTGGATAAAAAGAAAAACTGTATACAAAATTGAGACTTACTCTATGGTAGCAAATCATGGGTAATAAAACATTCACAATATATAGTCTCGAAGGATGAAGTAACTTAAAATTACCGAAATTGCTACAAATTATCTCTAAATCATTTCCAAAATCATGGTCGAATCACAGAAATTATTACCGAAATCAGGTCGATCAAAAAACAAGTGAAGAGCAAAAAAGGACGTTTGAATATTCCTAAAAAAAAAATATATTTTCTCCAGAGAAAACTTTGAAATGGTATAATAATAATGAATATTCATTGGAAGTTATACAGAGTGTGTTATAGACACGCAAACAAAAGTTTCAAATAAAAGTTAAATGGATTTTAAAAAATACTTATTTTAAAAATATTTTTGCTTGGCAAATAAAAATCTATATTTTTTAAATTTCATTTTAGTTTTAGAATGGTTTGGTAATATTGCTTTCAACCCTAGATATTTTTTTATTACAGGGTTTCCCAGCAACAAGTTAGCCAATAACACATATACAGGGTGTCCCATTAGTCCGTAATTGATCAATAGCTGTTTTATTATTGGAAATACGATAAAAAAAATTAATATAAAAGTTGCATGACCATATTTAACAATTAGTCTTAAATATATAGGGCGATCCATAAACGAAGGACTGACCATACCTATACATTTTTAAAGCAAAAGACCCTACAGGTACTAAGTAGTTATACTTTTTTGATTGTTTTCACATCGTTAAACAATTTTAATAGTCTTCATTCATTTGATATATTGTATATAGGGTGTGTCAAACGCGAGGTTACGATTTTTTCAATTTTTTAAATGTAATACCGTGTATGTTATACCACTAATTAATTAAGACCGGGTATTCCATTTAAAAAAAATGAGAAAATCGTAACCTCGTATTTTGACACACCCTATATACAACATACCAAATGAATGAAGTCAATTAAAAATTTTTGACTCTATGAAAACAATCAAATATGTATAGTTATACATATTTGTTTTTGCGTTAAAAAAGTATAGGTTTGATTAGCACCTCTTTTATGGACCACCCTGTATATTTAAGAATATTTTTTAAATATGGACATACAAGTTTTATATTAAAAATTTCTTCGTATTTCCAATAATAAAAGAGCTATCGATCAATTACGAACTGATGGGACACCCTGTATGTGTTATTGGCTAACATGTTGGTACTGTTAGACAGGCAAATTTATAAGAAATTTTACGATGAAATAATATACAGGATGTTGCATTTGAAAAAATATTGAACTTAAAATTAGCCATATTGAAAACATGTTCTAAAACACTGTATAAAATAAACCAGTTCTATCTAATAAACAATTTTGAAATCAATGTAAATCTACCTAAATTATGATAATTTAATTTGGGGTCTGCATTATTCTCTAATATCATAAAAAAATCAATTGCTTAAAGGGTGATATATTTAAAAAATATATTTTTATTTGCCATGCAAAAATGCAACGCCCTGTATATCCAAAACTAATTTTAAAATATGTATTTTTCAAATTCATGAAACTTGTTTGCGTGTCTATAACACAAACTGAAATATTGAACAATTACGCACTATATGATTTTGGCAAAATCGCCGAAATAATATAAAATTAAGCCACATTTCGGCGAAATCACCGAAAATATATTAAGCTGAGAGCTATTTCGCCAAAATTTTAAAAAAGTATAAAAGACTTCAGTGAAATTGCTCAAATCATAGGAAATTTTGTTAATTTTCGACATATATGGGTTTGTTCAGGTTTATTTAAAATTTAATGAAACCCGTCCGAAATCCAGTGGAACAATTAAATAGCAAATTATTCGTCGCGTACAACTTTTACACTGTCCATTGGTCAACTAGTCCTCCAATAATTCTCAACGTATTTTTGAAGAACCCGAACAAACCTGATTAGTTGAACAAAAAAATGCAATTAGAATGGCAAAAAACATAGAAATATTATATACATTATTTAAATTAACGAACCAATAATAAACGAGGTAGTTCAAACAAAAATGCTACAACCGGAAGATCGTCTGTGAAAACTATGGAGAAGACCAAAATGATAAGAAAACCTAGAAGATAATGATGCAAAAAGAAAATAACACACTAGAAAGATCAATACAGGCTTCAAAATTTAAACATTACGTTTGTACGTAAATTATCAAAATATTATGACTGTTTTAGGATTTTAGGAAATATTAGATATAATTTAACTACTATCACCTCAATCATAAGAACGAATTGTTAATGCACCCATCTGAAAATACCTATAAAAATAAATAAGTACTTTATAAAAAATTCTCACAATCATATTAAAATTTAAGATCACTGGAAATATTTTCAGCGGGACATGCACCATCTTTTTTATCATAAGATATAATAATAACTCTGTTATTTCATAAATCTAGCCTTTAATAATAAAAAAAATTAAAAAGAAACATTATGACTATACACTCATGCGACATGAACTTTCAGCTAACATGTAACATGCATGTGTCATTTATATAACAAACATGATATATATAGGCTCGATTTGTTCCGGGGAAATGATCCTTGACATCGTTTTAAAATACAAAAAAAACTACAGGGTGACTCAACGGTAGATTTTTCGAATAAACTATTAAATGACTTACGGTCACAATAAAAACTTTTTTTTATTCAATAAACACAGCTATCCTGTAAAGAATAGCATTTTTCTAGAGAACACGTTGGTATCTTATTGCTACAATATAGTAAAAATATAATATTGAATCACCCTGCATTATGTGCTGATTCTGGTTACTAAGTCGCCTTGAGTGCGAACACAGACATAGACCGCAGCTGATTCCCTAGAATCGTAGCGGTGCTATCAGATCGATCCCAAGGAATAAACTAAAGTGTCGGTCACACCCCGACGGTTTTTACGCTAGCACAGAATGCCCCGATCGATGGTAATGGTAGTTTTAGTCACTGGGGCGTGCGTGATGTGACGACATGTCGTACCACACTGAGGACATAGGCAATTGGCTGAAACTGTGTACGTACGAACTGGCGAAGTGTCTGTGAAACTGCCTGTCAAAGTGTCTGAGCAAAAGGCCGTCTTGCGCTGCGCGGGCGTTTTCGTCGTCCCGTCCGTCACGCAGCTGAAGGATTTTCGTTGGCTAAGAGGTGTGGACTTTGGCGTTACGTTGTTGGATTGGTGGGTGTGGTCGCACGGTTTTAAGGTTAGCGCGGGTGGTACGTTGCTCTTCAGGGATATCCACGGATGGTCGAGCATTTCGTGTATGTTTGGTCGATTTCTGAAAAAGAAAACACAATTATAAAACAAAATTATAATTATATTATTAGTCATATAATTAATGTTAATAATTAGGTAGATGAAACAATATTTTACAAACAATAAGCGTAGATCAGCTTCTAGAAATGACAAAGCCACGATGAAAGACAATAGGTGTTTCAACTTCCCTAAAATGCCATATAAAAACAAAAGACGATATGGCACCAAACACAACATAGTTTCAAAAAATTCACCAGAGGTCGTTAAAAGGTGATGTACCCGTTTGACCATTATAAAAGCTAGATAAAGTATATTTTAACATCAGCATGTTCCAACTTCAAACTCTGGCCATCAGATGATTGGTCAATCATTAGATAGGTTATTATTTTAATGTTCACGGAGCATGATATATATTTTTTACTCGATAAAGATAAAATTAACTGAATTTTTCTGACAGTTCGCAGTCATTATTTGTTTTCATTTGAGGTACTTCACCTTTTATCGACATCTGGTGGATTTTTTATATACTATGCAGTTTTTGGTGCCATATTTTAAAAAGAGTTGAAACATCTATAAATTGTCATTCACCAGGTACAAAGCATAGAAAGAAGCAGCTCTTCTACTCAACCTTGAATGAAACTAAGATTAACTGTAAGATCTGACCTAATTTTAAGATATTTATAAAACATAGATATGAGTCTTACTAAAGAAAATTATGAAAAAATAAAGAGTGTGTTGTACTATAATTTAGATAAAATAATGAAAAATGTCAAATAATGAATTGATGTCGTTTTCTCTTAATTTTTACAATCGCATGTATTATGTTGAGAACATGATGGGTAGTTTAATTTTATATTTATATTATTAGGCTGATCTAGTATTGTGGGCGAAAATAAATATACTTAAGGTACCATTTGGAAATGCGAGACCGAAGCAAACGACAAGCGACTGCATAAGGAGACCGAAATGTGTCTCTTATGTCTGAACACATGTAATTATATGAAAAAAATTTGGGACAGCGCAATCGATGCAAAAGAGGCAACAGCACTTTTAACACGGCAGTATTTACTGCTTGCTACTCGTCGCCTGTCATATGATTAAATGTTACCTTCAGGGTCAGTACTTTCTGCCTCTTATTAAACACCTTTTGGCAGTTACTGATATGTGAGAGTTAAACCCACAGAGCAAGGCTATATAGAGGGAGCATGAGAGAGATATACTTATACGTATTCAATATTTAGCGATGTCACAAACATATCGTGAAATTTCAGGTTGTTTGTTTTTGACAAGGACTCTGTTCATAGACGTAGAACATTTCCAGTGGCGTAGTTTCAATGGGAAAAGAAAAAGCAATAATTGGTTAAACAGGGTGGCTCACGCTCAACGGGACGGAGCTTTATGGAAAAACGACCAAAGATATAAAAAATTCGTTTGGGAGGAATACGTAGGTTACAGACGGCTACAATTTAAAATTTGTTAGATGTATACAGGATGTCCCACATAAGAAAAAAAAATTAGTTCATTAAAAATTATTCAAACAAGAGTAAACAATTAATTTCTGGGAGACTTTTTTTCCTTAAAAATTCAAATAAATCGAAAACTAATAATAATAGTAATAGGGAACCTTTAGTTAACTGACATTATTTTTGATGTAGTTTTTAATTCTAAAATAAAAAACAGGGTGTTCCATTAAAAATAATATAACTTTGTATATTTTCTCTTATGTGGGACATCCTGTATACATCTAACAAATTTTAAATTGTAGCCGTCTATAACCTACGTATTCCTCCCAAACGAATTTTTTATATCTTTGGTCGTTTTCCCATAAAGCTCCGTCCCGTTGAGCGTGAGCCACCCTGTATATTTGTATTAAAATGAAATTTGCCATGGGAATATTTGTTGTGGTGATTTATAATATATCCTATCGCACATCCCAAAGAAAAACTGTATTAAGTCATAATTTGTAATTTTTTGCTTCATTTAGGAACAAAGCTCTCTAGAATTAGGATACATCCAATGTACAAATATTTCGTGTACTGTACTGCTAGTCACGGTATAATAATTAATGTAATAAACATAAGCTTAACCAAATGAGGTTTGGCGTTGACGGTTCTGTTTTCTGTTTGAACCACTGATTTTAAACCCAATTTTGCCAAATCTTAAAAATGTACACCTTAATGTACTAAAGTCTTTTTAAACAATGTAAGTATTCCATTAATTATTTTATAAAACGTTTATTACAAAATAGTAATGTGTTTAAAGTAGAAATCAATTATTTAATAAACATAGAAGCTTTGAGTAATAAAAAGTCTAAATATATACAACTTAAATTTGGCAACATTGTTTTCAGATGATTGTTGTTAGTCCTAGTGTAAACATTTACGTATTACGTGTGTTACAACTTCTCTCTTTGAAGCTATCTCTATATATCGTAGCTCTGTGAGTTGTCCATATGCAGAATGCAGACCTACATTTTTTGCACAAAAATCAAGGGACAGGGTAACGTGATTTAAAATAATATTCACCGGAATTAGTTAGTGAAGTTGAAAACGACTATGAACTTTCTAGAGACTTGTATGCTTTACTTTCCGATTCGGATTTTCTTATTTTCTTCGGGTCAAAGGATTTTACCGACTGACATGGCCATCATACTATGGAAATTAGTTTTCACGATAAGAAAACCGCCGACACTTACGAGGTGGCTGAGTTTCTTGGAAACGCATCAAATCATCCGGGAATACCGAAAGATACGTGGAATATATTTCTGAATTTCTCCGAACACGTGGGTAGCGATTTGAGTTGTTACTATGACAATGAAGCTTGGCCGAGTTTGTTCGATGATTTCGTCGAGTACGAAAACGATCAGGCCAATCAGAATATTTCTAAAGATATTGAAAAAGAGACGGGTTTATAATTGCGGAAGATTAACCGGTTGTCGATGTACTTTATTCTGAATATATTAATATTCGTAGAACAGTTTCTGGCCATTTAAGACAATAGCTTGGCATCGATTTGTCAAATAACTTCTAAATAGGTTTAATGTTTGAATATAAAAGCCTAGAAACAGTGTTTAATTGATGAGGTCGATTACATTTGAGTAATCACGAAGGGCTAAGACAATAAGTAAATTATTATAGCAGGCTCTATGAATTTCATGAGTTACTTTTAGTAGTGCCTTAGTGCAACTATAACAATTGCGTAATCCAATTTAAAATTTGTTTATTGATCAGTTATTCAAAAACTTTGGAAGGCACAGCATAAAATACTAAAATAAGGCGGAGAAATCGGAATATGATTCAGGTTTCGATTTTTTGGTAAAAAAATTTTTAAAACATTAATTCCATTATTATCTTTTAACCAGCTTGATACAACAAAAGTTAAGAGATTGCCGAAGTGTGCAAATATTTTCTGAGACAAAATAAATAACGTAAATAACGTAAATAACGTAAATAACGTAAATAACGTAAATAACGTAAATAACGTAAATAACGTAAATAACGTAAATAACGTAAATAACGTAAATAACGTAAATAACGTAAATAACGTAAATAACGTAAATAACGTAAATAACGTAAATAACGTAAATAACGTAAATAACGTAAATAACGTAAATAACGTAAATAACGTAAATAACGTAAATAACGTAAATAACGTAAATAACGTAAATAACGTAAATAACGTAAATAACGTAAATAACGTAAATAACGTAAATAACGTAAATAACGTAAATAACGTAAATAACGTAAATAACGTAAATAACGTAAATAACGTAAATAACGTAAATAACGTAAATAACGTAAATAACGTAAATAACGTAAATAACGTAAATAACGTAAATAACGTAAATAACGTAAATAACGTAAATAACGTAAATAACGTAAATAACGTAAATAACGTAAATAACGTAAATAACGTAAATAAACGTAAATAACGTAAATAACGTAAATAACGTAAATAACGTAAATAACGTAAATAACGTAAATAACGTAAATAACGTAAATAACGTAAATAACGTAAATAACGTAAATAACGTAAATAACGTAAATAACGTAAATAACGTAAATAACGTAAATAACGTAAATAACGTAAATAACGTAAATAACGTAAATAACGTAAATAACGTAAATAACGTAAATAACGTAAATAACGTAAATAACGTAAATAACGTAAATAACGTAAATAACGTAAATAACGTAAATAACGTAAATAACGTAAATAACGTAAATAACGTAAATAACGTAAATAACGTAAATAACGTAAATAACGTAAATAACGTAAATAACGTAAATAACGTAAATAACGTAAATAACGTAAATAACGTAAATAACGTAAATAACGTAAATAACGTAAATAACGTAAATAACGTAAATAACGTAAATAACGTAAATAACGTAAATAACGTAAATAACGTAAATAACGTAAATAACGTAAATAACGTAAATAACGTAAATAACGTAAATAACGTAAATAACGTAAATAACGTAAATAACGTAAATAACGTAAATAACGTAAATAACGTAAATAACGTAAATAACGTAAATAACGTAAATAACGTAAATAACGTAAATAACGTAAATAACGTAAATAACGTAAATAACGTAAATAACGTAAATAACGTAAATAACGTAAATAACGTAAATAACGTAAATAACGTAAATAACGTAAATAACGTAAATAACGTAAATAACGTAAATAACGTAACGTAAATAACGTAAATAACGTAAATAACGTAAATAACGTAAATAACGTAAATAACGTAAATAACGTAAATAACGTAAATAACGTAAATAACGTAAATAACGTAAATAACGTAAATAACGTAAATAACGTAAATAACGTAAATAACGTAAATAACGTAAATAACGTAAATAACGTAAATAACGTAAATAACGTAAATAACGTAAATAACGTAAATAACGTAAATAACGTAAATAACGTAAATAACGTAAATAACGTAAATAAGGTAAATAACTATTTTACAAACAATGACAAAGAATTTTGAGAACTACATTCTTGGGTCGAGCACTTCCACAAAAAAATCAAAAAACTTTTAGACTTCAGAAATCAATAAATAAACCCACAAAAATCGTACATCACAAGGAACCATTTTTAATTTCAAGGTTGTGGTTGTATTCACTTTGTTTCAAAGTGCGCAAAATTGTATTTTAAGGGTTTGGATTGAAATGAAAAATATATCCGCTTCGCCCAGCAGGGAATAATTTCAAAATCCTCATTAACAATAATTATAAATTGCACGCAGAGTGTTTAGATCTAGGTCAGAAATGGCTTAAAAGTAGGTCATTAAATTATTATTGTATTAGGAATACTGTTGGGGTTAAAGCAGAGTCATAAGGTAACAGATAGATATTGGACCCATTTGTAGACTTTGTGAGTAGTCTATAGGAAGGAAATTTTAATAACAGAACCACTTGTCAAACCAGAGAATGTCTTGCCAATGTTAAGGGACAAAATAAGGAATTCCAGATCTAGTTAAAATTGTTCCAAATTGGGCCACATAAAATAGAAAGCAAAGGTTTAATCTATTTTGATGATGGTGATGTATTTTGCATGACGGTTGATTAAGAAAGACAATGACAGGTCTAAATAAATATTATATGGGTCGCGGAATTAGGCATTCCAAACTGAATGGCTACCAGTGGGTTTTGACGGGTTATGATATAGCAAAATTATGGCAACCCTGTAGGCCTGGTGATTTGACAAGGTCAATGAAATAGATAGTTACATAGATTGATCATCCATATTTTTCAAAATAAACATAAGCTTATGCCTTGAAGTAAAAATGTAAGCAATTATTTTTTTTTAATGTCTAAAGGCTAAAAATTAGTTTTAAAACACATTTTTTCTAAACCGATTCAAATTAATAAATATTTGCCAGGCAATATGGCCGCTCGTAAACGACCAGCTTTGAGCAATCTATATAACTATATATGTATCATTGACCCTGTTAATGACAACATGACAACAGGGTTGCCATATCTAAACTGTCATTACCCACTGGTAGCCATTTGGACAGGTCGTTGGAATGCCTAATATTGTTCGAAAATTATTGTTCGAATCTTTTTGTTCGAAGTAATTTTGTTCGAAAGTTATTTAATTCGAACACATTTTGTTCGGATATTTAATTTGAAAAAATATCCTTCCTAGACAAATTTAATGAATTTCGAACATTTTTGTAAAGTTGAAAGTGCTCGCTTATTTTTATTATTTATTTATACACACTAAGGTACTTGTCTGTTTTTTTTTAACTCTATAAGTCAAATTTGTAGGAAAATAGGACTTATGATATAATATAATGTTCTTAAAAAATAGCTCCATTAGATCTGTTAAATGTTTATTGAAATAAAAATAATCAAGAAAAGATAAATAATACTTTTTATTGAAATTTAATTTTTGTCAAAGTTGGTTTAAAAAAGTTTTGATAGTTCCAGGCCACACAGGTTAGGTAAATTAATTTTTATTTTAATTTTTGTCATTTTATGTAAAAAATTCTTGTGAGGCTACTCGCGATGGCTCCAGGCCGTGCAGGTTAGGTAAATTAGTTGTATTTTTAAAAATTTTCTTATTTAATGTAAAAAATGTTTGCGAAATAAATTGGTTAAGAAAGAAAGAAAATTACTTTTGTACAAAATGTTTGAGATAATTTACTTTCGATCAAAATAACTTTCGAACAAAATTCCTTCGAACAAAAAGATTCGAACAAATATTTTCGAACAAAATTCCGCGATCCATATTATATAAGTATAGTAAAGAAACTGTCGTCACAAATTAATTCCAGTCCTTTAAAGAATTTAACAATTTTAAATAAAATTATTTTAAAAATGTATAGTTAAAAACTAACCTAGTTATATTTACACTTTATGCCTTATTTTTGAATATTTTTATCACATAATAAGATTGAAAGGTTGTTATGGATGATTTGTGTCGGAAATTTGAATTTCCTACTTTCTAAATTTAAAATACAATTAAAACAACATCTTACCTGGGATTAACGATAAGGGCACTTTTAATGAAATCTATCGCAGCACTGGATACATCTTCGAAGTGTTCAGGCTCAAATGAAAGTGTACATTGGGAAATATTGAGGAAAGTTTGTTGTTTATCATCGGCGCCGAAGGGACTGAATCCCGACAAAAGGACGTAGGCCAAAACTCCTACGGACCAAATATCCGTGGAAAGACCGATTGGTTCATAGCTGAGGACTTCTGGTGCCACATAATCGACAGTACCTAAAAATATAAATGGTAAATTATTTAAAAAATAATCAATGAGTTTATCGATTATATGTTATATTATGTTTACTAGTGTGAAAGGATTTTAAAGGACGTTTGGGTGAAAACTAAATTAAAATACAGGGTGTCCGAATCAAAAGTAGCCCGTTTCCATTTGATAAAATTTGGTTACGGTGAATTTAAAAGACGAGATTTTTAAAAAACACCCTGTATAGGTAACACATAATTTTTGTGTCACTGAAGCAAAACTTATAGCAAAATAACACATATCAGCAAAAACCGCACGTTTCTATGATTTGTTTAAAACTTATAAGCTCTGAAAATGGGCTACTTTTAATTTGGACACCCTGTAGTATAAGATTATAATAGTATAAGTTTTCCTTTATTTGAAATCGTCAAAATATTACTGAAATATTTATGGCCATTTTTCAATTTTAAACAAAAAGGATGTGAAGCTGTGCTATATTTTTAAGAAGTATTTTTTTCGTCTTTTTCAAAGAACAATGTTTCTCTTGACCAAATATTAAAAAGAACCTACTTTTATATTTAAATAAAAGATTTAAACAAAACTGGATAGATATCCTACAATTATAAGACAATAGTCTTGTTAAAAAAACTGGAATAGCTAATTTTGAGTTCAAATTTAAACAAACAAATATACCCGAAAAAATTAATCTAATGATATAATTCAATACTCAAAAGACCTTAATATGGTCGCAATATTTCCGAACAATGCATTTAGATTTATATTTTGTTAGACTTACCTAATATTTCTCGTACCGATACGCCGGGCATAAGTACCTTCGATATGCCAAAATCACAGAGTTTGATGTCATCACAGCAGTCTTGTAGAGATAGCAGTAAATTCTGGGGTTTCAGGTCCAAATGAGCAATATTTCTGTCGTGTAAGTAGGCCACGCCCTCTAAAATCTGTTTCATCGCCTTACGAGCCTCAACCTACAAAACGTATTTAATTATTCTTTCTGGTTGATGACTTTATGATGTAATTATTTAATCTTCACAATCGATACTCTTTTTAATCGATTATCTTTTACAATCGATTATTGTTACAATCAATTAATAATCGTACATTTTTACTATTTTACATTTTACATTCAAATAATCTTATAATCGATCTTGTTATCGTCGATTCTATAAACATTTGATTTTTTTCAATCGATTCTGCTTTCCTTCCACCTTTAACAATCAAATAGTACAAAATATAAATGACAGCTTATTCGGAAAGTAGATTCTTGCATGTCATATAGGGCACTTTCCAAAGTACCAATCAGGGCGATATGAAATAGGCCTAAAAACTGACTACCCTGTATATAGCGACCCTGGCTTCTCGGCCTATCGTCAAACAATCGCATGTCATTTCGATATAAAGACCTCAGCGCAAAGTAAGACTGATACAGATTTTAACTGTGGTGCGCAGTTGTATGAATTTTTTTATAACTTTTCTAAATGAACTTTTCTATAACTATTCTGTAACTAATAACTGTTCTATAATTTTTCTATAACTAACTTCTCTATAACTACAACTAGTTTTCTATAACTAACTTTTCTATAACTAACATTTCTATAATTAATTTTTCTATAATTAATTTTTCTATAACTAACTTTTCTATAAAGGCCTCAGCGCACAGTAAGACTGGTGCAGATTTTAACTGTGGTGCGCAGTTGTATGAATTTTTTTATAACTTTTCTAACTGAATATTTCTATAACTATTCTATAACTAATAACTATTCTATAACTTTACTATGAGTTTTCTATAACTTGTCTATAACTAACTTTTCTATAACTAACTTCTCTATGACTAACTTTTCTATAACTACTTCTCTACAACTACTTTTCTATAACAACTTTTCTATAAAAACTTTTCTATAAAAACTTTTCTATAAAAACTTTTCTATAAAAACTTTTCTATGCGAAATAACTTGTAGTTGAAGCCGATGACACACAAAAAAAAAACTTTTCTATAAAAACTTTTCTACAAAAACTTTTCTACAAAAACTTTTCTATAAAAACTTTTCTATAACTTTTCTATAACTTTTCTATAACTTTTCTATAACTTTTCTATAACTTTTCTATAACTTTTCTATAACTTTTTCTATAACTTTTCTATAACTTTTCTATAACTTTTCTATAACTTTTCTATAACCTTTCTATAACTTTTCTATAACTTTTCTATAACTTTTCTATAACTTTTCTATAACTTTTCTATAACTTTTCTATAACTTTTCTATAACTTTTCTATAACTTTTCTATAACTTTTCTATAACTTTTCTATAACTTTTCTATAACTTTTCTATAACTTTTCTATAACTTTTCTATAACTTTTCTATAACCTTTCTATAACCTTTCTATAACTTTTCTATAACTTTTCTATAATTAACTTTTCTACAACTAACTTTTTTATAACTTTCTATTACTTTCTACTACTTTATATAACTTTCTATAACTAACTTTTTTTCTATAATTTTTCTATAATATTTCTATAATTTTTCTATAATTTTTCTATAATTTTTCTATAATTTTTCTATAATATTTCTATAATTTTTCTATAATTTTTCTATAATTTTTTCTATAATTTTTTCTATAATTTTTCTATAATTTTTCTATAATTTTTCTATAATTTTTCTATAATTTTTCTATAATTTTTCTATAATTTTTCTATAATTTTTCTATAATTTTTCTATAATTTTTCTATAATTTTTCTATAATTTTTCTATAATTTTTCTATAATTTTTCTATAATTTTTCTATAATTTTTCTATAATTTTTCTATAATTTTTCTATAATTTTTCTATAATTTTTCTATAATTTTTCTATAATTTTTCTATAATTTTTCTATAATTTTTCTATAATTTTTCTATAATTTTTCTATAATTTTTCTATAATTTTTCTATAATTTTTCTATAATTTTTCTATAATTTTTCTATAATTTTTCTATAATTTTTCTATAATTTTTCTATAATTTTTCTATAATTTTTCTATAATTTTTCTATAATTTTTCTATAATTTTTCTATAATTTTTCTATAATTTTTCTATAATTTTTCTATAATTTTTCTATAATTTTTCTATAATTTTTCTATAATTTTTCTATAATTTTTCTATAATTTTTCTATAATTTTTCTATAATTTTTCTATAATTTTTCTATAATTTTTCTATAATTTTTCTATAATTTTTCTATAATTTTTCTATAATTTTTCTATAATTTTTCTATAATTTTTCTATAATTTTTCTATAATTTTTCTATAATTTTTCTATAATTTTTCTATAATTTTTCTATAACTTTTCTATAATATTTGAATTGCACGACTTACCTCTCCTAAACACTGTCCCCCATCAAGTATGTGTTGGAGCTCGCCGCCAGCGGCCAATTCGAGGACTAAAACCATCTCGGTGACCGATTCGTAGACCTCGTGAAGGCGTATAACTCGACTCGTCGATTTGCATTGCATCAAAACGGCGATCTCGTGTATGATCTCCTTCATCTGGTCCTGATTCCGACGTCTTTTCTTCACGAACTTTGCCGCATACGCCGTGCTGGTTTTCTTGTGCACCGCTCGCCATACTGTGGCATATTTACCCCTGAAACAAAACATACCATGTCAGTAAAAAAAAAATTAGATTTTATATATACAGAACGATCTCAATTTTAAATGCCTAATTAACAAACGATCTTCAAACGTACGGGTATGTTACATACGGGTAAAATTTTAAATAAATACTATTAAAATTGGGTGATATTTCATAATTTCATAGGTAAACTTTACATGTTTTTCTATGGAATTGTTTTCCAGAAAAATATTTAATAATATTTAATTCATTTATTTAAATTTTAAGTACAGATTGTTAACACACCCCTGTACTCATATATTTTTCAATAAAAATATGACAACAAAGAAACGATAGTGACAAAAAGTTGTTAATCCTAAATTATTTAATCATTAATTTTTGTTCTTAAACAAGGATATAAATATCTGTTTTGTACACTACAACATAGAGTCCTTCAATTATTTTAAAGATAGATAATAATACCCAAATAACTACAATATTTAAAATTTTCATGTATTAAAATGTTGTCAAAATGTTTATCCTATTACCCACCACCCTGTATATAGTATAAAGTACAGAAAGCTCGACGATTAAGCGATACATATGCCTATGTACAAAATAGTCTTGATTGCAAGTACAGTTAAGATTGATTAGCAATACGTGAAAACATTGGATTGCGGCGACTCCGCGTTTATCTAAAAGATGCCGTTTGCCTTAAACTTTACCGTTTCTACGAGTACTTTTTACATTAGTAAACTAGAGCCTCTAGAAAATAGCCTTGAGGTATTCCAATCATCGACCATGAAAGAGAAAAGTTTCGGGCAGCATATAATTATTATAAATAATTGGAGAAACGATCGCCACGATTGCCAGATTTAGGTCTTATTAATTTTCTAATAGTTTTTTATGTTATATATCAAAGAATTCACTGGATAATTAAGCAAGTTAAATCTACTAAAAATATTATGTAATAGTTTTTTGTACAATATCAACTCCTGGAAGACAAAGAATTTTGCTACAAAAGACAAATAATTTTTTTATTATTAATGTTTATAAGTGATAATTTTAATCGACAGACAAAAACATAAAGCCAAATGTCATTACAATAAAGTTAAAGGCAACACACATTACAGTTCAAGAGATGTGTTGATTGCCTAACTCGAACATGTATCCATTCAATGACAGTACTAATTTTATAAATATCACTAAACTATAATAGGAAACTTATTATTATAAATACCTACCTACTTTTATACCGGTTATAATAATAACATACTTATTATTAACAATGTTATATGGCTGTTGCATTTTAGGTATATTCTGACCTTTCAGTAATATTTTTATAAAAACATGAATGGTGCTAAATGCTAAATACCATACTAAATATACATTACAAAAAAATTCAAATATACTTAAGAGAATATTAATCATTTAAATTCGAAGTAAAGCATCATTATAACAGAAAGTACGGGACCCGTCAAGAAGCATCTCGAAACATCAATTTTTGGCGAATGCACTATTCTAAAAAATGGTGAATCCGTTATTTATTTTCGGGCGGCTGCGCTATTGTTGGTCAAAAGATATCTAGAATGGTCCAAAAGTCACATAATACGGGCATAAATATTGTCCATATAAATTAGTGAACAAGTCAAATGATATATAAATTAGTGTAGTATTGAGTATAAATAAATTAAGTCAATAAATAAATTAGTGTCTTAGTGAATATAAAGTGAAGTTAAACGTTCCAATAATTTACTTCACGTGCAGATGTGCGCATAGACATATTGTATACCCTCTTTAAAAGTGACACAACTCAAAAAGTACCAGTTTTTGTTTTATATCGGCAAACCTATGTGTATCTGTAACTAGGCCCTCTGAGCATATCGGCAAACCTAATAAAAACCTTATACTTTTCATATGTAAAAGTGTCACAAGTCCGTTCCAATTATTAGATATATCATTTTTAAAGTTTTCCGAATTGTCCGTTCTTCACACATCAAAAGTGTCTTATTTTGACCTAAGTCAATTTTGCTCTATAAAATTGTGTAAAATTTTTCTGTTATAACTTATATTTCGAGTTGCAACATTTTGAAACAAGCGTACCATAGTGCAATAAAAATAGAAGAAAATAAAAAAATATTTATTACTGTAATTTTATCGGAATAATTTATTTTTTTTTACGTTCGTTGTATTATTTTTTGTATTTAATATTAACAATTTTGTTTATGATAAATAAACATAATAGATATTTTCCTTTTTACCACCATTTTACATTTATTATTGATGTTATAAATCAAAATTTGTTGTATTGTCACAATCATAAAAAGCGACAGAACTCAAAAAAAAGCTGACGTTTGTTTACAATTTTTTTTAATCATAATTTAGCTGTAACCAAAGAGAAAAATATGAACTATTCGTGATATTAAAATAATGACTTTACCTAGGTATATCACTAAAAACAGAAAATTATAAAATCCTAGGTACTAAACTATTTTCAATTTCACAATTTGCATTTTTTACTTATGTCACCTATGAAGAGGGAGTGCGAAATCCACTTATCGCACTTTTGCTTCAAAAGTGACACAACTCAAAATTCTCAAAATGCACATCTTCTAAATTTATTACTTTGAATGTAATTAGTAAACAACCTTACAATCAACAAAATTGTTTTAACTTAGAAAAGTCTATAATTTTGAGTTGTGTCATTTTTGAAGCAAATATGCGTTATCACTTGTTTGAAAGACTTACTAATTCCTAACAAAAAAATACTGGTCAAATTATTTAGAATGTCTAATACTGGAATTACTATATAAAGTAATATATTATTTGAAATTCTATAGGATTTAGGTCCGGTCCTCCTGGTGATCAACCAATTCAATATAATTAAAAGTGGAACACTGTGTATACGGCAATATGGCGACCAATTCCGGGGTGAAGAGACTCCGAGACAGAAACCCGTCATTTAAAGACTCGATTACAGAGTAACGTTCCTATTACACATACGCACTCGCACACACACAACACGCATGATGGTTTTTATTATCTTCTTCTCTTACTAACAACAGTTGTTGTCAAGGTCTTTCGAGGCCGAAGAAGATCAGAACATCGTTGCCAAATGGGCTCGATCTAAAAATAACATCTAATTGCTATTACTGCAATCTGTATTGTATTTTTTCAAGTATTAACGGTAGAAAATGTTTTAGAAGTAATGCATTATTGTAATACTGTCTGTATAGTTACAAAAGACTTTAAATGTATGGATTTAAGAAAAACGATTTTAAAAATATGTAGGTGTACCCTTAAAATTAGAGAGTATTCTAGAGAAGGATGCATTCGGACAAGCCCTTTAAACTGCTTCAAATATGTCTACCAAGCAGGCAAATCGACAGATCATGTATTGCAAAATCTAGTAGGTAAAATCGGCCATTCCCTAAAATACGGGGAGATTGCAGTGGGTGCCTTCCTAGGCATAGATGGCGCGTTCAATAATAAGGAACTTTTATTTCTAAAAAATTCAACTACGGCCAGAAATGATTCTCTTTCAAAAAATTGTTATGACTGCAGTTAGATGGCAAATATAGATATGTTGGAAAAGGTAAAAAATAAGTAAGCAATATGTAATTATGAAAATATGTCATATTTGGTTTTAAATATGCACAGTAATATATTCATACAGGAAAAGCAGAGCCGACAAGAAGGGAGGGTAGCCGGGACTAATTCCCGGGGCCCATAAGGGGGGCCCGGCAACTTTGGCGAGGACGTTTTTTACTTCTTCAGAAGTTAGGCACAGGAGGAGGGAAGTTTTTGCTTGACCTTTTTTTTCTTTTTTTTCCTTTTTTTCCTTTTTTTTTTCTTTTTTTTTTTTTCTTTATTTCTTTTTTTTAAGATTCAAAAGAGGAGGAGAAGGTTTTGCTTGAAGACCTTTTTTTAGAGAAATTCAAGAAAAGAGGAGGAGAAGTTTTTGCTTGAAGGCCTTTATTTTAGAAATGTGATATTAAAAATTTTTTATAAAATTGTCGCGGGGCCCGACCTGGCTCTCGGCGACTCTGAGGAAAAGTATTCACGTCTATCGTTTTGCCAACGTATAAAAGTGCATAAAATACATCAGATGGTATGTATATGTTAAAATGATCAAAAATAAACATAATAGTAGTAGGGTCCGATTGCAATTAGAAGAACACCGCTACGTCACAATCATTACTTCGAATTTCGAATACATATTATCTAAAACTATCAATAAATAAAAAATAAGTAAGTTGTTAGGTATAAAACAATATTTTCTATATTCCTATAATATTAACACTCCACTAAACCCCCAGTAGGCGGCTATAACCAATTAATTACTTTATCAAATGATGACTTAGCTGTGTTCTTCTAATTGTAATAGGACCCTACCTACCATCAATTGCCTCCCCCCTAACGATATGCTGCCTCTAGTAATATTACCACAGATTTGGTAAGCTCTTACAATATGTAGAGAATTCCTCAAATGCCATAAATACATTTCTTATGACTGGTATAAAGAAAATAAGATCGAAAAGGCAGTTGGTGATTTGGCAACGGCGCAAATGGTCCGCGTGCCACCCGTCGAAGTAATGAGGTAGAGACCGGTTCGATTCGCATAAATGATGGAGTTTTTCGCGTTTCACCGCAAAAATACCACTAGGAAGGCATGCACACGACACACACGACTCTCGTGATGTTTTGCATTTTTTTAAGCTTCCTCTTTTCGGTTTTTAGTGCCCTCTCCAAAGGCGTAGTATAGACGAGTCTGCGGTCTACCTCTATTATCGATTAAGGAAATTTCTAACAATTTAATAAAAAAAATTACCATTTGCCATTAATTAAAACAGTAGCACGTAGTTGTTCCAGCACCTATATAACCCATTCACGACAAAGTATTGTAATGAATCGAGGACCCCGAGGTCCAAACCTTGTGTACATATTAACACTTTTTAGCAAATTCTGGTAATTTCAGATAGTTTTAGTATTTATCTACTTTTATAACCATCTAGAAGACAAATCGGTCCATTTTCTATGATAAAATCTACAGAATAATCGGCACAAAACACTCACTCGGTCATTTAGTCAGTACAAACTATTTTAAGAAAAAGCCAAACACAATTTTAAGGACCACCATGGTTTTGTAACATGTTACTGCAACGGTTCATAGAGACTGATTTGGTCATTAATGTATGAATTTCTATTGAGTTTTTATTAATATAACGCTCTAAGATAAGTTGGGGGAGAGCAATTTTTAAGCGTTTTTTTTTAGAAAAAGTATTAAAAAAAGTAGCTCAAACGAACGTATTAGTATTTTTAAAATCGTACTTCAAAGATATTTCATCTGATACCCCCAAAAGAGGACATCAACATTTGTTTTTGCAACTTCGCCGAAACTTACTCCCAAGATGAAAAAATGTTCTTTTTTCTACACACATGTATATTAATTAGCTTATCTACGCACATACTACAAACCAAAAAAGTATTTTCCTACGACCACTTAGGAAAGACACATATCACACTATATAGTCCTATGGAAAGTGCCCTATATCACACGCGTATGAATAAAAATTTACTTTCCACCCGTGTACAAATATGCTACTTTCCACAGCAGCTGTCACAAAATGTCAAACACATAATTTCTATTTTGATCTATATAATGTCCATATTAATACTAAAATCGACATGATTGTTAAATTATTGAAATTGTTGTAAATTAGATCCTAGATATTTATCTTTAACAATTATTATTAAAATAATTTTAAAATAACTAAGATGTGTTTAAACACATAACTGATTAGATCATTCAATTGACGCAAGGCCTATTAGCTCAGATGGTTAGAGCGTCAAACTTATCAACTTTGCCATTTGAGACCTGGCGAGCGACCGCGTTCAAATCCTGGCGGGTCCAGAATTTTTTTTTTGTTTAGAAAATAGGAAAATTTAATAAATACGATTAGTGCTGATTTTTTTTTAAATACATTTTAATTATTATAATAATAACCTGGTTTTACATTTTTTGATGAAATTATTTTGTGGTCGTAGGAAAAATATTGTACATCACTTGTGTGAAAAGTGTTATGGCCAAATAGACATGAAAGAGGCAATAACAAGACTGAGCAAGATACAGACACTTGTCTGTCTCGGAACAACTCCCACAGCTGTAATGGAAGCACTAATAGATTTGCCACCACTTCACTTAGTGATACACGGAAAGGCAATATTAAGTGCTTACCGTGTGCACTTTACTTTATTAAATTCTACTTCTAAATTGTTTATAAGTAGTTTTTCCCATGGTTTCATAATAATTGCCAGTTCTACATATTTAGATCACTTTTTCTTTTTCACTTCTCCTTTCATGTTGCTAACGTTTGCTATAGTCTGAAATGTCTTTTATTTTTCCTCTTTTATTTCGGATAAAATGCGACTTTGTTCTTTTAATTTACTGACGAAATTGAAAATGAATTGCTTGTCTTCTTGAGCCTCTTCAGAGTCGGTATATTCACTAGTATATAAGGCAAAACACTTTATTAGAAGATTAACGTATATGTACACCTTAACAAAAGAATTTTGGACTGGAGACACCCTTAACAAATAGATGCGTTTTGACAAATCGACAAAGCAATTGCCTAGAATATGTTGGAACGCTAGCAAATGCGTAAGATTTTTTTTCTTAGGATCTTCAAGCAATTACTCGTTCTTAAAGCTTTTGCTTTTTATGATTTTGCTTCTGCAAATCAGCAACTGATTTTAGCAAGTGCTTAATTTTTATTCATAAGACTCATCGTGTGAACTTTTTGGACAACCAAAAGCATACAGAACACACTAGATCACAAACTTATACAAACGTGTAGAGTACATGGAATAAAGGTGATAAAGCGGCTACTATGAACAAATATGGGTTTAAACTCTAAATCAGACGATCACAGGAAAAAACAATCGAGTATCTATCTTTTAAATCTTGTTTCCTTTTCTTTCTAATCCGCCTTTTACTGCGTAGGGATTTTAAAAATAACAAATTGATTTTTGTTCACAAAATATTGGTTTCTACAACATCTACGCATCTGATCTACAAGCTAAACACCTCGTTCCCCTCGCCGCCCTTGAGGTCATCTTCTCTCTAGTCTCGATGTCGATTTTTTTTTGTCACCGCCGATTGGTCATTACACGAATAATGCAGGATGCATTCCGCCGATTACTTGACTCGCATACAAATTAACGTTAAATGAGTACAGAGAGCCAGTTGGGGGTCTTTGTCCATTTCATTATTACGTTACGAGCAAAATAAGGAAGTCCAACGGAACTCTAGCCGCTCGGACGATGGGGTTGAGGTCCTTGAAAATGTTCGTTTAACGGAATACGATGATTTACATAATTTAATGATAAAGTTGTACGGATCTAAATCTGGACAAAGGGATGATGGTTGCAATTTTTTTTTTTTTGTAATATTTAAAATGTATTTTCACTAGTAAGTATGTAGTATAGTGCTTGAATTATTTAGGAAAATTTTGGATATGGCATATCCAGAAATATAGTATTTTGTCTTCTTAATCTTCCATAAAGATTATTCTATTGTTAAGAGATTATTTACTAACCTGAGGTATAAGTTAGGACCGCTTTTCAATAACTTGTCTGAGTTAACAACAAGGTATATTAATTTTTTTAAGTTAATGATTATATGCTGACTTTTATATAATATAGTATGAGGTACATTTAAAATGTAAGTTTCTTTTTTATAGAACTATTTTTAAAGTCTCGATCATAAGACAATTATTAAATAAACTACAGTTCATTCCTAGCCCTATTTTTTAATAATAATTCACTCTTTTTTATAATTTTTTCCATATGATTTAATAAATTTATCACGTTTTTGAGTACCCCGTTATTTATATTTTTTGAAAATCCTTTTTTTCTTTTATTTTAGATCAATAAAAGTTGTAAACAAATAAGTGTAGTTCCTATTATTAATTAAAATTTTATTGTTTATAATCCAAAGTTGATAATAATGCTGTTTAGGATCTATGTCTATATTATCTGTTTGTTTTAAAATTGAGTAAAGAAGGACACCTTAAATTTTAGCCACATACGTAATGATCACTCTGTATATCGAATTTTAACAAATAATTCCACTAAAACTGTACAATCCGGGTATTTAGTGTATGACTAAACTTTCTTATCCATTTGCAGTTTTGCAAGACTTATCTAGATTATTTCCGATAATATTATGGAAAGTAATTTTGGAATAATTTTCGAAATCTATGTATTTAAGATTAAGTAGTTAAAAATATACTATAAGTTTTTTTTATAATATAATGTGAAATACGAAATTTTAAGCAAAAAAAGTGACGCAGTGACAGTCATAATTTAGGTGTGCCAGGTCAGAAAAATTTTCTAATTGTACAAAGATTTAGAATTCGGAAAGATTTGGCTCTATTTTTTCTATTTTCTAACGCAGAAATCAAAATTACAAAATATGGCAAATACAAAATATAAATATGTAGGTTTTGCTGAGATTTCTTTTCTTTTTTCTGTTATTGAACTTCTTTTTTATACATTTTCAAACTGTTCTATCAAGAAATCAGAAATTTGATTATTAGTAACAAATCAGTGATGTTTTTGTAGGAACAAATCTTATATTAAATTTAAAGTTGTCAGGATGGCTTTATTCAGTTTTATCTAAATTATGTATGTTAAAATACCAGTGACTTTCTTATCTATTATACTAGATGCTTATAAAGGGTGTTCCATTAAGAATGGTACTTAGAACTACTGATAATTAGCTGATCAAAAATAAGATTATTAAACGAAACATGTTTTGGTAAAATGTTACTCGTTTCCAAAATACAAGGTGTTAAATTTTAAAATTTGCAAAAGATTTAATGGCTATAATTTTTTTATTACTCAGTATAATTTAACTAATTTCGGTAAACGGTTTTGATATCATAAGAAATAAGCAGAAATAAGTTAAATAAACTTTTTCAGTGGCGTACGCCGTGGGTAAGTAACACCTTCATTATCTCTAAATTTTACGTCACTGTCCAAAAACTTACTGAAACAATAATTTTAAATTTTTTCTTAAATCATTCATGTACTCTTGTTGAAAACATAAAAAAATTTCATAATTTCAGAAATTTAAAATATAATAATGAGCATCCAAATTGTGTACCCGAATATCTCGAAAACCAATCGCTTTATAAGTTTCCAAGAAGAGTTGTAACGGTTGGAACCGTTATTTCGTTATTTCGGACACAATCACCTCTTACTCAAATGTCATTTGTCGTCTATGCTTTGTGTCAGAGGTAGTGACATTTTTATTTTTATCTGACAGATAGCGGCGAATAGATCACTTCTATTTTAATATTATTTTGGTCATCCAAAATATTAATTCATATTTATTTATGTTAGTGACCGTCTGATTTTATAAGCCCATGGCAATCTCTAGACGGTTCAGGTTCGAATATAAATAAGAATAATTTATCTTGAAGATCATTCACGGTTCAATCACGAATAGCAGTCTCGAATGAGAGTTATGAAATAGAATCCCGAATCACTTGGTGGAAGTTGCCTGACCGGTATATAAGGTTTAAGTTTTGATGTACCTCTGCAGTTTGGAGCGAAGGATAAAATACCTGATTTTACCTTTAACTTACAATACCGTATACCACATAGATAAGTGCAATTGATCTAATCAATAAATTGTTTTAAATTTGAATTATGTGCAAACTTATGTGAATTAGAATTTGATACCTTATCTAAAGCATTTTTTTAAGTATAATTCTTAGTGGTTAGTGATTTTCTATATTTTTACCACTAATGTAGAGTCAAGTGTATAAGCTTTAAATAAAGTGATGCCCAACTTCTTTTTTAAAGTTATTAGATAGATATAAATTGAGCTCAAATATATGTATCAAATAGGTGTATCTAACGACACCAAAAACGTTTGCTGAATTTAGTAAAACTATACTGAGTGATAAAAAATTAGATCTATATATGACATTTTCCTTATTTTTTATTATTAAGCTGAACTGAATTCTAAAAACGGTCTCTGTGTATGACAAAAATACTCCAAAATGTTATTTTAAAGCATTGTATACCTATTATATTTTCAACTGGCGTGGATATAAATTGGATTTTTTATTTTTAATAATAATCTAGTACTACTTATTTTAATTCATTTTAAAGGTTAAGAAAGATAAATAAAAAACACGTTTTCAAATCATTAGTAGACCACCAATTAGATATGGAAACTTTTACTGAGAATCTTGATGAAATTGGCAATAAATACAGTATGGCCAAGTAAATTTAGAGATATCTGTAGAAATTTTATGCTGAAATGAACTTTCTGTAATAAGAAAAACACCGAAAAAGGGAGACGCTAAATGAAATTAGAAATGAATTTGCCAAATTCAATCTTACAAATAAATATTAGTATTTTTTAACGATATATCAATATTTAACTCAATGAAAATGTGTGATACCTTGAGTCGATTAAAACCAAGAAAAATATTTACTGAAATATATTCTGACAAGAAACTATTAATTTTGATATAAATAATTGAGTAATTAATAGTTAATAGCATAATTAGTATTTGAAGTGAAACTGTTTTACATATAATTAAGTGTTCATTATGGGCAAGCTTTTTTGTAAGCCAGTGCAAATTAACTGTAGATTATTAAATAAGTAAATAAAGTATGCAGGATTTATTTTAATATTCCCCTGGGGCGCATTTGTTTTAAGGTTCTAACATTAAAAAAATTTAACCGGTTCTAAGGTTGCTTGTCTTGAGTTTGATAGTAGTTAATTTCTCTTGCTTTTTTAATTTATATAGACAATTTTAGCATTCATTTTAATATTGAAATTAACAAATCTAAAGGCTTCAACCGTAACAAAATGTTAGTGCTTTTTTTAATACATTAGTCGAGAAAAAATCGAAAAATAGCAACGACTGTATTTTACAACAAAAACAAAATGTTGGTTTTTCATTTTACTTATTACTTTGAATACGCCCAAGATGATTTCAAAAAATTAGCTTGCTATGTGGCGTATCTGCGTTAAAGCTGGGCGAGTATAAAAATAAATAATCGATTATAGATTATTTTCGATTAATCAAAATAATCGATTAATCGACATAAATGAAATAATGGATTAATCGAATTCATCGATTAATCGTAAATAATCGATTAACAAAAAATAATCGATTAATCGAAAATAATCAATTAATCGAAAATACTCCAATATAGAAAATAATCGATTAATCGAAAGTAATCGAAAATATTAGAAAATATTCTAAAATAATCGAAAACAATCGAAAATAATCTAATCTAAAATAATCGAAAATAATCGAAAATAATCGAAAATAATCAAAAATAATCGAAAATAATCAAAAATAATCAAAAATAATCAAAAATAATCGAAAATAATCGAAAATAATCGAAAATAATCGAAAATAATCGAAAATAATCGAAAATAATCGAAAATAATCGAAAATAATCGAAAATAATCGAAAATATTCAAAAATATTTGAAAGTAAACGAAAATAAACGAAAATAAACAAAAATCGAAAATAATCGAAATTAATCGAAAATAATCGAAAATAATCGAAAATAATTGAAAATAATCAAAAATAATCAAAAATAATTGAAAATAATTCAAAAATAATCAAAAATATTCAAAAATAATCAAAAATAATCAAAAATAATCAAAAATAATCAAAAATAATCAAAAATAATCAAAAATAATCAAAAATAATCAAAAATAATCAAAAATAATCAAAAATAATCAAAAATAATCAAAAATAATCAAAAATAATCAAAAATAATCAAAAATAATCAAAAATAATCAAAAATAATCAAAAATAATCAAAAATAATCAAAAATAATCAAAAATAATCAAAAATAATCAAAAATAATCAAAAATAATCAAAAATAATCAAAAATAATCAAAAATAATCAAAAATAATCAAAAATAATCAAAAATAATCAAAAATAATCAAAAATAATCAAAAAATAATCAAAAATAATCAAAAATAATCAAAAATAATCAAAAATAATCAAAAATAATCAAAAATAATCAAAAATAATCAAAAATAATCAAAAATAATCAAAAATAATCAAAAATAATCAAAAATAATCAAAAATAATCAAAAATAATCAAAAATAATCAAAAATAATCAAAAATAATCAAAAATAATCAAAAATAATCAAAAATAATCAAAAATAATCAAAAATAATCAAAAATAATCAAAAATAATCAAAAATAATCAAAAATAATCAAAAATAATCAAAAATAATCAAAAATAATCAAAAATAATCGAAAATAATCTAAAATCTAAAATAATCTAAAATAAACTAAAATAATCTAAAATAAACTAAAATAATCTAAAATAATCTAAAATAATCTAAAATAATCTAAAATAATCTAAAATAATCAAAAATAATCAAAAATAATCAAAAATAATCAAAAATAATCAAAAATAATCAAAAATAATCAAAAATAATCAAAAATAATCAAAAATAATCAAAAATAATCAAAAATAATCAAAAATAATCAAAAATAATCAAAAATAATCAAAAATAATCAAAAATAATCAAAAATAATCAAAAATAATCAAAAATAATCAAAAATAAACAAAAATAATCAAAAATAATCAAAAATAATCAAAAATAATCGAAAATAATCGAAAATAATCGAAAATAATCTAAAATAATCTAAAATAATCGAAAATAATCGAAAATAATCGAAAATAATCGAAAATAATCGAAAATAATCGAAAATAATCGAAAATAATCGAAAATAATCGAAAATAATCGAAAATAATCGAAAATAATCGAAAATAATCGAAAATCTAAAATAATCTAAAATAAACTAAAATAAACTAAAATAATCTAAAATAATCTAAAATAATCTAAAATAATCTAAAATAATCTAAAATAATCTAAAATAATCTAAAATAATCTAAAATAATCTAAAATAATCTAAAATAATCTAAAATAATCTAAAATAATCTAAAATAATCTAAAATAATCTAAAATAATTTAAAATAATCTAAAATAATCTAAAATAAAATAATCTAAAATATTAAGGATGCGAGTGATGTTTAAAATTTAATAATAATTAATAATATAAAAAATATAAAATGTTTAAAATTATAAATATTTCTAATACCATAAAATTTACCTTAAATTTTTTATCAAACTGGCAGTACAGGTGAAATACTTAATAATACATAAAATTAAAAATAAATGTAGGAAGGTAAAATATTTTTATTTCTATCCTTAATTTTTTGAAACACTAACTATTTTTGCCTTTAAACTTTTTTACATTTTACCTTTTCTTAATTATTTTTTTTTTTAAATTTGCGTAATACTTTTTTCTATATATTGATTTACATCAATTACAAAATTAAAATGAATTATTTAAAAATGCCTGGATATCAGCTGCACCATATGATGAAACAGAAATAAATAGAATCACTGTTCTAAATTTTTAATAATTGTTAATTATATGCTACATTTAATTATGTTAAATCGTTTACTGTATTTTCTAAATGTGTATATTGACATATACAATGTAAATTGTCCTTAGTCTATACTATACTTTTCAACCGGAAGGCAAGGATTCAAATTTAGGATAGACACAAATTAAATTAAATCAAATCTTTTTCCTTTTTTTTTCTTGCTTATTTTGTTTTATAAATTAAGTTATAAATTATTTTTAAATTAGTTATTTTATCTTAATAACCTAAAATAATTTTTAATATTTGTAGATTTTTGTTAGTGGAACGTAGAGAAAATATACTGTACAAGTGGATTGTCCATATCCACTCTTGTTGCACAAAAAATTATTTTATTGTGTATTTATTTATTTATTTAAGTACATCTACGGCTCTAGAAATAATCTCATTAAATATAACTCGACATTAATAAATTAGCACCTATTTCTATTGTTACTAAATTTTTCTTTGTATTTTTCAATTTGTTTTGACAATAAAGTCCTCTCGGACTCCATTCAGATTATTAATGACAATATTATGTATTGACAAATTGATATTAAGGTCTCGTTATATTACCCCTGAAAATTCCACCTTAAGTTGTAGTCAATAAAAATTATTTAATATTTTACTTGAAGTGAAGGGTGGATTTTTGTCGTTTTCTGGATGATGGAAAGCAAATGGTAGTTATAGTTTTTTTAAGTTAATCGAAAGTAGTCCTTTTTAGCTTTGTTTTTAAGACTAAACCAATTATCATCATCATAATATTACCGTGTCATCGGGTAAACCTATTATTTTATTACTGTATAATCGTAATGAATTAAATTCATATTTTCACATTTGACCTCTATAAATTTATTACGAAGTATACTGCGCTATTTTATTTTGGAGATTATATAATTTCTACAAAATTTGCAAATATGTGAGTCATTCTCATAAATGTTATCCACCTACCTTACGCACCAATGAAAAATGGACAAACATTTGGATGCATAGGTGAAGAGACAAAAATAACAACGGGGTCAGGTGAGGTGATGAAATTGCAGATAAATATATACACCTATTACTATTTATAATGTCTATTGACGTATTTAAACTAGTTGAGATAGTAGGTTTTTAGATCGAAAGATATCTCAATTTGCCAATTTTACACATCGCAATCTTTAATCAAATTTTATCCTAATAGAAATATTGAATCATTTTTTTGGCCAAACCGAAGTATTTGATGGAATAGAAAATCAATTTGTATTGTTTACAATACGCGAATCCCAGAGTTCAGCAACTCAACTTTCCATTTTTGCATGCCGTGTCTAATTTTTTGCTAAAATCTTGATTACTTTCCCGTCAAGCTATTTATCTCTAAATCACCGCGTTTAATGGTATTTCACTTAATGGCATTTTAATATGCCTGATCAGTTTACCATAAAATGCAATAAATCAACTTTTTTCCTTTTCCCCTTTTAATACAAAGAGGATGTAATTTTAAGATTAAAATAAAATTTTAAATTAAGGAATGTTACATAATTCATATTGCACAGATTTATCTATCGTCTTCTTCATCTCAACACTTTTACTTGCGATTCTAGGACCTATCCTGTTTTATCCTCTATTATTTCCAATCATGTATAACTCGACCTTCTTATTTTTTAATAAGTGATACATTTATTATCAACATATATTTTTGAAACTTACGCGGTACCTCAGGGAACATTACTTGGGCCTGTATTCTTTACAATATATATTAACAAATTACTGCAACAATATTCACAGGGTACTATACTTAACTTCGCAGATAATACTGTAATATTATAAAGTGATGAAACTTGGAAAAACTTATATTATTTGTCTTAATATAGTTTAAAAAATCTTAAAATTTGTACCAGGAAAAGATTGAACCTATTCTAGCAACAATTTCTACAGATACTGAAATCCAAACACACAATGAATTGGACAAGGTATAATAGGATCACGCGTGAAACAAACAAAGACTGCTACCCAGCTCACTTCTACTTATACTCGTCCCAAGTAGATTTAGTTTATATGGCAGAATTTGACGTCAGACAGCTATTATAATGCTGGAGAATATTTATAGACAAAAAATTACTGAAACGCTTTTAGATCACTTGATGCAAAGATAAAACTGTTATAGTTCCAAGGTATTTAAAACTATAGGACAGAAACACTGCTATTATCTGGGACCGAAAATTATAAAAAAATTGGTACCTGAAGAAATAGAGTACAACTTATTTAAACAAAAAACAAAAAAGGATATCAAATCGTGTCTTTTTGGCTATTCCTTCAGATTTTAAGCAAGTGATATATCGTCGGTACAATGCCAAAACCACGAATATGCAAATTTTCAGTTTTCACAATGTGGTAGGTACATTCATGACTTAGGAATTGTGGCAACTTCAAGGATTAACACGTCTACTAAAGAACTTAGTCGAAAAATGCCAAATTTGTAAATTAGTGGTTTTGGCATTGTACCGACGATATAAAAATTAAGTTTCAGTGATCTCATTGTTTATTTATACATGATTATTTATTCATAAAAAATGATCTAGTCCATTTCCATGTATCTTAGTCAATAACTCCACAAAGTTGTGACATACAAAATAAAAAAGAAGCATCAAAATCAATTTATAATTTTAATTATCGATCGATTTTGCATTGATTTTCTTCGGTTTACTTTCCTCATTTTAATAATAATAAATATTTTCGTATTTATACCGAAACAAAAATGTTCAGAATTGGGTGAAATTAAACAGGTGTGTGCTCAATTTAAGTATTACGCTTACCCCATTTCATCCTATTATTTTGATTAGACTCGAATGGAAAAAAAGGCCAGGATACTGTTGTTTCGCGAAACGGCAAACTCCCATTACGTATTCATTCCATTTGAATAATTGGTGATGGGTGTGTCTACTAAAACGCAGGTACGGTAAGGCGGCATGTCGGTACAACTAAAAAGAGATGTAACCTTCGACATTACACCCGTTAAAGGCAACCTTTCGTGTCACGCCTATGACCCGCCACTGACCCTTCTCAATGTACATATCCTCGAAAGAAAATTAAGTATCAAACGTTCGTACAAGAATTCAATAATTATTGTTCTTTGTATATGTACAGTAAGTTTCTTTATTATTGATTTTAACTCAAATGAAACTGTTTCGAGTATTTAAAACAATCTTTTTACATTTTTCAAAGTTGGAAAATTAACATCCTCTAAATTTTTCTTTAACTAAGGTAAATAAGAACGATTATTAAATAATTTAATGCCTTATGCTTTGTAATGTCCAAAAGTAGAGTGTTCTAACAATAGTGTGACTAGTAGCATTGTCATAATAGAATTCCATTTGGACACTCGATATTTGCATTGTTTTTTGTAGAAGCAGGTACATATTTAAGGTACCATTTGGGAAGACAAGACCGCGACAGAAGACAGCAGCAAGCGACGGCGTAAAGAGACCTAAAACGGTCTCTTCACGTCTGAACACATGTAATTAAATGTAACACATTTGGAAGTGCGCGACCGATGAAAGAGGTGCGGCACCACTTTTTACGCGGCAATATGTGCTGCCTTGCTGCTGACGTTTACCTCGGTCTCGCGTTCCCAAATGGTACCTTTAATTACATAAGATTCTCAGCTTATTGTAATTTGGTTAGTAAGAGCAATATTAGCAACAAGTCCACTTTTACCTCTTATCAACCATTCTTACCAACATTTCTAGATTTCCTAAATTTGGAAACACCACAATGCAAACTGCTAATAAATAAAAAACAAACTGACTCGTACAGAATTAACGCCGAAATATTTAAATTTGGAAAAAGTTTTGACAGCTCTTTGGCAACTATGACATTGCTTCTAAGGAGGGGGGGGGGGGGCAGTGGTGTTGCTTTTTTAATGGCATGTCATTTCCATAATATTCAACGTCATTGAATATGACTATATATTATGAAAACAAAGACAAATATAGGTCATACACTGAATTTACACCCATATCGGATTAAGAAATAAATGAAAGATTTGACTGGACAGTTGTATTTTAAACATTTACTCATGGGTGGCGTTATTTTGTATATTGCAAGGGGTTCTTATAGAAACAAAATAAAAATAAATTTGAGGTATTTAATTTTGCCTCAGAAAGCTTAAAAGAGATAGTTACATGATTTTGTTGTTTAATAATAGTTTATTCAGATCAAACATGTTAATTTACATACACAGTTTTACCCTGCGATTATTAAAAACAACATAACTTTTAAAATTCTATATTAAACAGTGATTATTATAAATAATTGTCTTTTGACATACCTATAAATCTTCAGCATCACTCTCAAAATTAGTGTCACTAGCGTCGCTGTCATCATTAAGGGATATAATTATAGGGTTAATTTCGTTTATCCTGTTCTCACGTGCCCACCAGTCGTCAATTAATTTATCATATTTTTGAACACTTTTTTTGCCAAATTTCTGGGGTTGATGTATCCAGTGCTTGTTTATATATATAAACGAAGCTCCATTCTCTTTTAAACGAGTGTATTATTCTCTTAAAAAATGTATTCTTTTGTGAACAACATTATTTTTTTCACATAAAGCTTTTCTATTATCTTCTTTCTTAAATTTGAAACTTATGTTTTTAAGCAACTTCCAACAACTTTTTTGCGAGGTGTGTATTTTTTCTTTTTTTTGCTCTCTCCGCTTTTGACGTTTTTCAAAACATATTTAAATTTTGAATCACTAATACCGAGATCTGTACAGACGCGTTCATGCACACCCACTACTGGCTTTAAAGGTCCTCCGTTATCTTTTTCCGCCGTAAAATACTTATGTAGATTACAAATTAAGTCACCTACACGTAACACGCGCTTCGGCATTTTCAGTTTCGACATACGATCTCTTCGAAATCCAAAACTAAACTAAATAATTTAACGCAATCAGTCCTATAACATCAGTACAAAAATATAACATTTAATCTTAATTTTATACCTGAGAAGGGGACTTCCGGAAATTCCTGACCATAGAGCGTTTATTGTATTCGGGGAAAATGGTATTACCATAAACAATGTCCAAAACAAAATTATAAATATTTTCATTTTTTCGAGTATTACTTTAGTAATTTAATTTTAATAAACATAATTACATACTATATAAGTATTTAATAATTAAAATATATTCACCCTCTACCCATTACGCTTATTTTACTCAACTACCTGATGCGAAATTATCCTGTAGACCGGCTCAGTAGTGCATCTGTTTCTTGATCCGATATGGGTGTAAATTCAGTGAATTACCTATACCTTGCTATGTCACTAACTGCCAAGATTAGATGGAAAGCACACATAAAAAAGAAGAAAGCACATAATATAAAATTCCGACAATATAAATGGCTCGCAGAAAGACATTTCAGCCTATCCTTATACAATAAAAATCTGGATTTTTATACAATTTACATATTTAAACTTACTGGAATACTGCATGGAATACAACTTTTGGGGCACATGAAAGTAATGCAAACCTACCAAAACAAAATGCCATGGTAAATGCAGAGACCTTGACATTCCAACCGGCAAAGAAGAGATAAATAGATTAATGAATAAGCACGAAGATATGCATCACTTCCACGAGAATATAGAAGACCTTCTACTGCTGGGCACTCAACATCTGTTCCGAAGTCTGAAGAGACCCAATATATGGTACTCCTTCCTAATAACTAACAAATATCAACAAGGCCCTTGTAATTTGACGAAAGGAATGGCTTTAGACAAGTATAGTTTATTTACCACCGAGTTTACCACATATGTATAATTTCAGAAAATTGATAAGTATTTTATTTGATTTTATGAGATTAGAGTTGGGTAGTAACAATTAAAGATAGATTTGTTTTAAATTTCTAAACAGCATATTTTGTATACAGCCTGATCAACAGTGAAATCAGTTTTAATTACAACCTTTTTCTTCGAGACGACACGAAAAAAATGAAGAAAACAACGTTGACGGATGATGTAACTTTCGACAAATTATCTAGCCAGAAGTGGCAATTACGGAATTAGAATGGATTGCAGTAAATTGCTATCGAATTTAAAGATCGATGTTTCTTGCAGTCAGTCGTTTCTCACCTCTTTTTTTATTTTCACGGCACGCCGTACCATTAGACAATTTTCCGAGTTAAAGGCCTCAAAGGCGTATTTAAGGAGATGAATTGGAGATATTAAGTACGTGACTTTCCAAGCAGTTATTATCAGAAAAAGAAAAGAACATATTTAAAAAAATGTTCTTTCTCATCTTTAAAAGGGAAATCAATAAGGAGGTTATCGAATACGCCAATCTACGGAAGTTATGAATATAAAAACAGTGTGAAGCTTGATCCACAAAAAATGGTTCTAAAGTAGGCCATGGCAGACAAGGTCAGAGATACAGTTTATGTCGGTGATATCTACACATATGCTTCTTTAACCAAATCAATTTTTTAATTTAAGAAAAAGAAGAAATGTCATTTGTGATTATTGTCAAATTTAATATATTGACAAATAATATATTAACACTTACTTTAATTATGATTTAATTACCCATAACAAACGTAGGTTATTGTGTACGAGCTGTATATGAATAACATCTTTAATTATTGTTTAATCGAAGGTAATACCACGAGTCCTTTAAATTTAATAGATAAAATTTGAAAGAACGGGAGGTATTTGAAAAGATTATTTTTTTGAAACATTTAGCATAAAAAATACCCAATAAACATATTTGTGTTTTTTAAATATAGTTTATATTATTTCCATTATAGCCTAAAAAAATACTAAAAAGGCAACAGCGTATTCTGTAACAGATGACACGGAATGGCCGTATCACGCATGTGCAAGTTACTTGTCTTTCATGAGTTTGACATTTTCCAAATTTTAATGGTTTTTATTGTGATGTCAGTGTCTTAAACCATAAAACTGTTTAGGTATTTAACAATGATGATTCATTTACAAAAGTTGAGTGTGAGTGACTTTTATGTGTATTAAAGTGATTGACAATTTTAAGTTTGTGCAGTAATATTAACAATAAATTTTAAATTTGGGTATTAACATAGATTTGAAGTACATTTACTTTAATTAAAGTTGCTAGATTTTTATAGTTGTCAGTTCAAAAGGTAAACACAATTTTATCAAAAAACAAAAACGAAGAAACTGTTTAATTAGTATAAAACTCAATGATCGGTTAAGATAGCGAGTTCTTATTGGCTGAAATCACAAAATTGGTATGTTTTGGTTTGTGTCACCAATGATCTATCTACATAAAGCCATTACAGTGATGTTAAGAGATTGACTATGGGCTCTTTTATTATACTTGAAGTATCTGATAATGTAGTTTTTTTTAATTATTTTTGAAAACTTTATTTTTAAAATTACGGTTCAGTTATATTTTAAAAAAAGTTAGTGGTAACTAAATATCATGATACAAAAAATTATAGAAGTATTTTCGATCAACTGATACCTCAAATTCGCAAAAGCCACGTCTTTATACCACAAAACGCCACCGTGACGTAGTATCAATCGACGTAATATCTATCATACCTTCTTTTATAGTATCACGGCTAAATATTTTCGTTGGCAAAGACCAAATATATACAATTTATAAAAATAAGAAGATTTCATAATTCACCGATTAGATATGTGATTTCTTCCAGAGCCTACTTTAGAAACATTTTTTTAGATCACTCTTTATTAAGGCGAATACAGCACGCCTTATAATTTTCGGACAAGGATATTTTAAAAAGTAATTTTGTTATAAAATTTTAGCAAAATAAATTATAAAGTTTTGATTCCCTTTATAGTCTATTTTTATGTATGAGAGAGTATTAAAATAAAGCGTTCGTAATTCATAGGCGTATCACTTCTTTTAGTAGACAGTTAAAATATTTTTTGAAGTTATTCCTCGAGTATACACTTATATATTTTCACCTAATTAACCTGCTTATAACTTTTAAACAGCTGAAGTGCAATTTTTTCTAAAATGTTTTATTTTTCCACAAGGTATGTTAAGAACATTGTGTCAAACGGGTTGTGTAGGTATAAGGGTTTAAACTTTGACTTTTAAACAACGTTACCTTCATAAATAATAATTTTAATATAAAAACTACTTCTTACCTACAAATCCAAATCAGAATCGAAATCAGAAGATGAACTGTCGCAACCAATATTTACAATGAGTGGCTCGATCATTTCATCAGTAATATTGCCTAACTTCCACATTTTATCTTCTTCTTTAATCGTATGATTTACTGCCTTTTCCCAGTTTTCAGGCTTCACATTATTTACAGCCTCCAAAAACAACTGTTTAATATCACTCATGTTAAAAGAATTATTTTTTCTTGAAACTTCTCCCTTTATCTGTGCCCATATCAGTTCAATTGGATTTACTTCGCAATGATATGGTGGTGATCTAACCACCGTCATCCCACGATTTTTTTTGTAATTTCATCAATTTCATATTTTTTGAATTTCTCTTTATGAAGGGAACACAAATGATACAGTTCTTTTCTCACAGAACCGGGATGGAACTTAATATTCTTTGAATTTAGCCAATTCTGTAAATCTTTTTTTAACCACTTGGTTGTGGGCATTTTTTCTATAAGTCTCGAGTGATAACTTGCATTATCCATTACTATTATACAGTTCTGAGGAAGAAGATCTATAATTTGTTCGAACCACTCTTTAAAGACATCAGCATTCATGTAGTCACCGGTACGAGTAGATTCAAAAGTCAATAAACCACCTTTAACGAAACCGTTTGAACTACCGATGTGTACTATTATTAGTCTGCGCCCCTTTCCTGATGGTGGATTTAAACCAGTAGATAAATTATTTAAAAAGGCCTGTCTTCGACTTGTAACAGTTTCATCTTGCCAAAATTTATTTGGTTTATGTACCTCGTTGATCCATGTTTCATCTAAATAAAATATATTTCTTCTTTGGTTTCTCATTTCTTTGATAGTCCTTAGGTAATTTCTTCTCCATACTACAATATCGCTTCTTTCTATTAAAATAGACTTTCTGGAATGCTTTTTCCATAGAAAACCTATTTCTTTTAAAAGTTTCCATAGTGTGCTTCGACTCATTTCAGGGTAATCCTTATCATCTCGAACCGTGGCAAGAACTTTGTCTACTGTCGGAAATTCTTTTCTAAAGAAGAACGCATGCACTTTCCTTCGAAGTCTTTCTTTCAAAAGATTTTCTAATTGAAATTTTGGTTTTCCTGCAGCTTTACGTGCTGTTTGAAACTCGCCACATTTCTCTTCTATAACAACTCTGTAATATATAAAATAATCTTAAGATACGGCTATGTAATCTTTAATACACAGGGCTTTTGGCCTGTCCAAACCTTTTTCTATTGTTCTGTACAGCTTATGTTTATAAAGGACCAATAAAAGACCCAAAACTTGTAATAGCTCAGGTACATTTATTACAATTTTAGGAAATATTTAGATTATTCTGTAAAAACATTTAAAATGACCGTACTAAGTTTTGCATTAGAAATGCTGTTTTATTACTCTCTCATACATAAAAATAGACTATAGTTTTCGAGAAAAAAAATCAAAGAGCTCTAAAATTTTGAAATATAATGAAAATAAATGCATTCCTCAACAGCACTATTCTTAATTAATCTCCAAATTTGAGCTCTTAATGTCTTGCCAAAATTAGTGGCTTGAACGCCTCGTTAAGTGCTAAACTGGTATATTTCGTTGGCAGAAACGAATGATGACTGAGAGTGTACGATATGATAGTTACAGGCGAGTTATACCAGAAGGCAGCACTTACAGAGGCGTTTTAGCCACTAATTTTGGCGAATTTTAAAAAATCATTAAGACATTAAGAGCTGACATTTGGGGATTATATTAAGAATAGTGCTGTTGAAGAATGCATTTTTTTCATTATGATATTTTTAAATTTAAAGTCCTTTAATTTTTTTCTCCGAAACTAGAAGGAACTAAACTTTAAAATATATGCATATTGTAGATATTATTGCCTAATTTATTTTGCCAAAATTTTAATTTTTTAAAGAAATTACTTATTGAGATATCCTTGTCCGAAAATTATAAGGGGTGCTGTAATCACCTTAATGCACTGATTCATTGAATCACTGTATATTGTCGTTTTACCGCAAAATTCCGTCGACAACAAAACAACAGTCGGGCGTTCATTGAGTCCATTTGTCAGACTTTAGAATTGTGTTAAAATCGTTGCCAACACTAATAACATTCCTTGTGTACAGTTGGCCGTGAAATCATTATTTATTTTCTTACTTATATTAATTTCCGTTTCTAAACTCCGTGCCATGACCAAGACAAAGTTTTTTTGCTTCCATGCAAAACAAAAAGACGAGATCAAAGCAAAAGCTTAGCAAGATTAATGATAATAATTACGAGATATACAGGATGGTTTTCAAATGTGACAGGTTGGCGCCTAGATAAACGGAAAAATGTGATTTGGCTTAACGAATCCGTTGATTCGGTTTTCTAACGATAAATCTGAAATAACGAACTGAGTTTTAACATGAACGTGAAGTCACCGAAGCCCTTACATTGGACTGGACCGGAAAACTATCGATAGTTTTAGATTGTTTCTTCATAAGGTTTTATTAGAAAAAAATTTAAAACAAATAATATTTAATTCTTGAAATTATATTTACTGAAATACTACTCTTTGTGACTCTGCGGAAGATGCATTAGGAGTGGATCGTCTTTGTTAATGTATGCATATAAAATAACTTTAAATTAAACGTTCTAGAAGTGAATAAAAAAGAAAGACATTCTAAATTTCACTCCAATTAACATCAGACAATTTCATTTGGCTTCATTCCGACCGATCTGATTACCATTTATCCGGAATCCCACATTCCCTCGACCTATCGACACTGTCCTTATGTGCGGCAACAGCAAAACCCAGAATCAAACATCAATCGAGATAAGTTAACAGTTAAACGGCAGAGGTCTCGGTTTAAGCGATACCGATACTCCCAGATCAAATCCGAATCGAGAATTAAAGAGCTAGAAGACCTTCTAACCCAGAAAACATCTCGAAACGGAGTGAAGAATTGAGATAAGATTGTGCAAGTCCATGTAGGCTGTATCACGAATTTGCTCTCTTTAACAGAAAAATTGTTTCCTTTACTTTTATGTAGGTATACACAGTGTCTCAAAGATATCTCACACCTTTAAATAGGTGTTTAACAACGACATAATTTCATGAAATTTTAATATGATCTTGAGGTAGTCGAAGTAAGCACTTTTTTTACATTGCACTATCCTTGTAACTATACAGGATGCTACCGCAAAGTCAATTGAACAATTGAAGAACAATGAAAAAATATCAGACAGACATGTTTTTAAATGCGCATTTTGTTCCATTCACTAGAATTAACAATTAAGTCATATTAACAAAAACAAAATAGAGTGCAATTTAAAAAATTAATGATATAAGTAGTTTCTAAGATGTGGTTTAATAAGGGGTTGATTTGAGTTCCAACATATAAAAAACTTTTACATCAGACATTAGATGCCTAGAAACTTAGAAACAATAAAACCCTAGATTTTTGATTTAATTCTTTTTATATCTCAAACCACCAATTTTGCAATTTTGGCTATTTTCGGGTGTTCATCCTTTTTGAATTTTAGCTAATACTTAAACGTTTTTATATCCATTTTCTCCTCAATAAAACGACCTAAAACTTATTATAACTCATCGATATTTTTCTACAATGTTGCAAGATATTTTTCATAAAAAAATAAAAATAAACACCACCAAAGCAATAATAGGCTTCCCAGCAATATTATGAGGATAAGGTCATTTGATTCATAATTCATATGATTAGCCGGCAATGAAAAGAGGATCAGAGGTGCTACTTTAACACTTTTAGCGCACCAAACCTGCAATTACACCGCGAATTTTTACCATATATAACTAGAAATTACTAACATAAATGTTGTGGAAAATTAAAATATACGGTGTGCGAGACGAGAGGAATTAATGCATTCTTTTGTACGAAAATTACTAGGTTTTTAAATGTTTTTATTTTTAGATAAAGGATGAAGACCGTAATTTTATTAATAGTTAGACTTTAAAAATTGCACGCTCCTTTAAGTAGGTAAGTAGTGGAAAATACGCTACGGTAAAATTTATAGGTGAATAGAATGATATGTAAAACTCAATCATATAAAAATTAGGCCAGCGCATTCAGATATACAAAGCCATCATCACATCCTTCCTAAAATGGTGAGTTTAATAAATAACATACGTCCGGTAAATACCTTCACAAAAAAATATTAATTAAAATACCCATTTGACAAAAAGAATAAACCCAGTTGAAATCAGAGAATAAGGATGAACTGATAAGCTATCCTAAACAATAAAACTGAGAAAAAATACGGAAACTTAATGAAAAATCAAGAAACTCATACTTACAGATAAAAATACAGATGACTAGACCTAGGAATATATGCACCCAAAAAGTAGTTAAATATGCGCATATATATGCCGCAAAATAGTTCAATATATGCGTAAAAAATTGAAAAATATGCAGAGTAATTTGTTATTTGATCGAAATAGTTTAATATTTATTATTTGTTTTATTTTACAATACCTAATATAATACTTAATAATTAGTTAATTATTAACTAATTTTATTTACAAATCAACATTATTATAAAACGAATGAACAATTAGATGTTTTTCTAAATTATCTGTATTAAATGATTGTCTCCTATCAGTAAGTATGTACTTGTACAAAGAAAAACTCCTTTCGACATCTACAGAAGTAATAGGTGCAAACTTAAATTTTCCTGAAATATCTGGATGAATAGTATTAATATCTTCAACGTTACCAGAATAAATATTAGCAAGGTTTCTTAAAACAATAAATCCTTCATTTTTTAAAATTACATTTGAAAATTTATGAAAAATCGTCTTTCCAATATCGCCCTGGACATTTTTATACTCTGATTCAAACGTCTTAATTAAATTTTACGAAAGTCACCAAAGGTAAATTTTTTTGTTCTAAATCTAATATAATTTTGGGTACAAATGCATAATTTTTTAAAAACACTAATTGCTTTGGTAATATGTGATTTTGAAACAACTTCTTTGTATTAGATATTCCCTTAGATGAATCATCAAAATCAAATATGATTTCTTTAATTTTTTCATAATTATCTGCGTAAAAAAAGACAGCTTTAAGCCAGGTACCCCACCGAGTAATCACAGGTTCCGGTGGCATCTGTAATTCAGGAAATTTTTTTTTGTACAATTGAGTTCTTAGAGGAGCTTTAAGAAATATTTTTTTTTACATTACTAATTAAATCATTTATTAAAGGAAAGTTAGACCTAATTTCTTCTGCAACTCTGTTAAGGCCATGAGCCAAACATGAGTACAGGTAGGGCTGCTGGAGACCACCTGTATTCCCTGTATTGTGGGTTGCGATGCCTTGGAATGTTAGACCGTGTATTGCGGGTTGCAGTGTATCCAGGTGGTCTCAAGCAGCCCTACCTCTACTAACATGTAACATGGATTAAGTTTTCATAAAACATTTTTAAATTTTGTGCGGCTTTTACCATGTACGGGGCAGCATCGGATAACAGCAATAAACATTTTTCTGTTGGAACGGCTTCCGGAAGAAAGAAGGAAGACAATTCTGTCTGGATAAAACGAGTTATTGTCAAGTTATTTGTTTTATCTAATTGCTTTGAAGCGATTAGATATGGACCAATTTGCATTTCTTCGCGTAATGAACCTATCATTAAATGGGCTATATATCGACCACAAGAGTCTGTTGTTTCATCCACAATAATGTAGAAATGGTTTCCAACGGTAATCTCACGAATTTTTTCACGAGTCTCAATGTACAAACTGTCAACACCACGTTTGCGTAATATACTTTGCTCTGGAATATTTAATTTACAGTATTTTTGCAAAAATGATCGGAGATTTGGATTATTTAATCGTATTAAAGGGATATTCGAAGTCACTAAAGCTTTGCATAAATCTTCATTAAAAATAGCTTGTTCACTTCTAGACGATTCAGATTCTAAATATTGTTTCAAGGGAAGTTGACTTTGTCTGCGAGTGTTTTTAGATTTCTGCTTTGCTATATGTGAGGGTGTTTTCGCGTGTTGGTCGATTTGAAACTTTTTTTTACATGGAATCTAAAACAAATAAGTTCCTGTAGATGTTGAAGTTTTAATTAAATTAAATAAATGCGTACGTTGTAAAGTTGCCCTACTTTTTTTTTAACTGTGAGTTGAAATAATATTTTACTGTCGTTTGATTTACAATTGTGAAAGGTCAAAATAAAATATAAAATAAAAAAGTACTCACAATTTTAGAATATGTTTTACAAAACACCTGGTTATCACCTTCTACAACAAAATCTGAATAAGATTTTACCCACGACTCAATTAATTTTGCCATTTTTTCCACTGGTTAACACAACACAACAATAAAGACTGAAATGAAGTTGAAAGTAAACTGAGTCATTTAGAAATTTGAAAATATTAATACAACTACCTTAAAAGATATTTAGCAAAATTTGTTGGTTTAAGGAGGGTGTTTATAATTTAATCCTAAGTACCTACACCATTAACCGTAATTTGTTACAGGGAAAAGTTAATCCTTCAAAATTTTAGGAAATCGACCTGTAAAGGCATTTCACAAAATATTATTTTGGTTCAAAACTCATAATTTTAATATGTCCAGCCAATTAGTACGTCAGATATATGCCAAAAAATTAACAAAATGTCAATATATGCAGTCAAAATCAAAAATTGTATATATATATATGCAACATATGCAAAATATGGCGTTTTGCATATATTCCTAGCTCTACAGATGACTCTCTATGGAAAGCCACTAGGAATACACACAACCAAACTTATATGGAATCACTGTGTATTTCTGAATAAACGATTTGTAAGGAAAAAATTTGGTAACTAACTTTAAGATAAGACCTTTTGTTCTTAACAAATATGATAATAAAGAAGAAACGACTGCTGAGATTGATTATCTTGTGAATTTTGTGTTCAGAAGTAAAATCACGATCCTCCGGTAATTTTATTTCGGTCCAAAAAAACATCAAAATGCCTTATATTAGACAAACAGATATGCAGAGGGGTGAGAATTATTGCTCTCATTGAACAAAAAATGCCCCAATGAGACGTAGGAGAGGTAGTAAGCGATACCCAGGGTGTTGTATCGAAAACATATGAAAGGTACTTGGAACTAGAAACTCTCAAGAACAGACCCAGACAAAGTAGTCAAAGAGTCACAACTGAACAACAGGACCGTTTTGTAGAGCTACAACAACTTCTGGAAGCTACAAGTGTGAACGTTTCAATTGAAACTCTAAGAAAAAGACTTCGCGCAAGAGGTTTGTATAGTAGCAAAGAGTTACAGGTCCCACCGTTATCTAGGAAAAATAAAATGACCGGCTAAATTGGTTCCTCCAACACCAAAACTGGACAATTGAGAATTGGCAAAATGTTCTTTTTTGGATGAGACCAGAATTGGCCTAAGATCAGATGACCATCGAATTCGGGTTCTCAGAGCTCCAGGAAGATGAGCGGGACTTCACGCTGCCAGATATATCCCAAGATATTAAAGAGGAACTGTAATGTTTTGGGCAGGTATTATGCTGGAAGCAAAAACTCCATTGTTACAACTTCAAAAAACTTTAACCGGTCCAAGATATGTTGATTTAGTGCTAGAATCAATCGTAAGGCTTTGAAGAGCTGTAATTGGGGATAATTTTGTCTTTATGCACGATAATGCACCTCTCCATACGAGCAGAGTGGCTACAGAATATCTTGAAACAGAAGGTGTCACAGTTTTAGACTGGCCTGCATGTTCACCAGACCTAAATCCTATCGAACACTTATGGGACCAGCTCAACAGAAGGATTAGAGCTCGTCGAAACAATGCAGGAAATGTCGCACAGCTTATTGATGCAGCATTAGCAGAAAGGGGAAACATACCCCAAGACAATGTTGACAATTTAATAAGAAGCATGCCAAGGAGAATAGAAGCTTGCATAAGGGTTAGAAGTGATAATACGGATTGTTAAAATTACCAAATTTTTTTCTGTTTTTGCTTTTCGGCCATTAAAAATGTATATCTCATTTCGTTTCAGAAACCAAAAAAATACCACTGTGTGTATTTTGTCAACTAATTAATTATTTTTATTGCTATGTGGGTTATTTGTCATTAAAAATCTTTGGTAAGAACCGAGTTTTATTCATAAACAAAAAAATGTTCATACATCTCAAAAATTATGAAAAATAATAGATGATTCCATATAAGTTTGGTTGTGTGTATTAAAAGATCAGATGGCGGAGTATTGGCCAAGGACAATAAACAGAAAGCTGAATATTTCTCAGATATATTTACACCCAATCAGATGCAGCCAGAAAATAGTTTGCCTATTCGCTCAGTGCGAAGTTATGGTAGGGGAAGCAAAAGCGATACTAGCGCTAGCTGCGGATAATTCGTGCATTTTAGGGCGATATTTTGTAATTTAGGCATATCAAATACATGTATACATTTTACTTTTTTTTTTAAAGTAGGTAAAAACAATACAATAAGCAATCGGAGTTGCTGTGTTGAAAATTGTAAAAATACTAACAAAAAAAAAACAGTTTAAATTATAAAAATTTTCAGTAGCAAGGTGGAAATTAAATCAAAGAAATAAATGGATAGATGTACAAACAAGAAGAAAAATTACCTTTATTTTTGTGATATTAACAGTAATATAGGAAATAGTCGACATCAGAAACTTGAAAGGTTTTAAATAAACAATAAATTATCATTTTAAAATGTTTTTCAATATCCCTTTAATTTTAAATGTTCAGCAAGAACTAGATTTCTGCCTTTGATTATTGTATGTGGCTGGAATGCAATTTTGTGACTTACTAATAGGAAACCAGTTTTAATCATTCATTCTGTTTTCTTTTGAACAAAAATGAAAATATAAATAACAATCCTTTTGTTTATACATTTTAACTTCACGCTATTATTTAATGGTATTTTTTTTATTTTGACATAATAGGTTCATTCTTCAAAGACGACTTATTAGGCAACTTCTCATACATTTTCCGGTAAATACTGTTGCCTGCCTATATTTTATTATTGATTTTTACTGATTATACTTAATTTTTTTTAGATTAAGCCATAAAAATATATAATAATAATAAATTAATGTTTTAATTCTATTGATTCTATTAAAAATTTTATTGCCAGTATAGGCAAAAATAGTCCATTAGTACATAAATGAATTAGAACTTTTGATATTTTTAGCTTAAGAAAATAAAAGGAAAGGTTTAGATCTAGAACCTCTCTTGGACAAAGACTTGAAAAGTGATATACATGACTAAACTATGGCTCATACAAGGCCTAGGGCAAAATTAAAAAAATATGGATGATAATTCTTTGAAATTGGAGAGGTATGGAACATACAATTCACTTGCTAGATCCATAATAGGCTTTTTTTACTCCTATTCTTTAATTGATCTATTAGACATTCATTACCTGTACTTTAATGGCATCCATAAGGATATAGATTTGAATTAAGATACAAGTTTACAGCCAATAGAAATGCAATATCACAGTAAAATTAGTCAGTAAAAATCCTGAAAATTATAAAATCGGAAAATAGTGACAATAATGAACTAGATAATTTAACTCCACCAGAAATTGTGGAATAGGCAACAAGAGCCACAAATAATTTATTACCATCAAAATCCACAAAAGTATATGAAACATTTTATAGTCAATTCATGGATTGGAGGAACAAGAAAAATGCAAACACATTTTCAGAAAACGTAATAATTGTTTATTTTGATGACTTATCAAGAAAATTAAAACCGACAAGTTTATGGACACATTATTCAATTTTGAAATCGACTTGATGTATTAAACATCAAGTGGATATACCAATCCAAATATTCAAAATTACATGCCTTGCTGCAAAGAAAATCTGAAGGGTATACACCCAAAAAATCAAAAATATTTAATACAAATGAAATAAAGCAATTTATTGCAGAAGCCCCAGACGTTACATATCTATTGTCTAAGCCCTAAGGTAAGTTACTTCTGAATGTAATTTACTTATTTTTCTTTATTATAATTTAATGGTTGTAGAAAAAATAGTGTATGCAACTCACATTTAATAGCTCGTATTCATTACGACACTCGCCAAGGCTCGTGTCGTAATTCTCATATTCGTGTCTTACTAGCTATCATTAAATGCTCGTTGCATAATATACTATTACGAATTAGGTGTGTAAATTCATCACACTATTTCAGGAAGGGGCTGTGATGATGGCCTTGTAAAAACGAACGCTCGCTCTACACACCGATGTACCTACTCGTCTCATTCTTTTTACTTATCTGTTATCATTAAGCAAATTAGCCAAAAACCATGTCCCAAGCAACCCAAGTTGTGTTTAGCGATGCCCCGCCGTGACTTTTTTAGTTTGAACCCGTTCCTTCGGCCATTACCTCTCCCAATTAGATGTGCATTTGTTAGGAATGCCCGATGCGCGGCCTCCTCCGATTGCCAAATACCGCGCGAGCGAATACCTGAACCAGCGCCAAAATACCTGCCACCGGTCGCTTTGCATTCATTTTTCTGATTTATTTTCCTTACCTCAATATTCTTGAAATTTTATGTGGAAACTCAAAATAACTGATCGTGTCTATTTTTGATTTCGATTTTGTTTAATAAATTTTGAAAATTAACTCAAGCAATTGAAGTTAATAAATTTTTCTGTGAAATATTATATCAATCGGTTTTATTGATTTAGGAACAGCCAACTCTAGAAAACATCGTTTTTGCCAGAGGCGTACAACATGGAAAAGGGTGACATTTAACATTACCATATTTTTTAAATTTTAAAATTAACTATAATTTTGCTTTTTATATAAATTATGCACTGTTGTGACAATTTTGAAAAACATTCTAGCCTATCTGACATTCACTTTGATTTACTTGAATACAATTTAATACACCTACTTAGCTATAGCACTCATACTGTAACATACAAAGTACTTTTGCAAAAAAAAAAATAAATATTGTATACAGGTCATAAGTAGTTTTGTAACCAAATTTTTAATGTTTAAATGAAGAAAATGTAGAAAATAATAGAAATAAAACATTAATGAATACCTAATATTTCAACGCCCGTTTTACAAAAGGGCATAACTCATTTTTTGCAACTTTTCAGGAGAGCGATTTTAAGATTTTAAAAATGAGGTGGTCTCAATTAATTAATCATAGTATGGGAATGCAACGCCCGATTTACTTGATTTTTTGAACAAGTGTAGCTAAAGAATGTAATTTGTATTGCCTTATGCTATTTATGAGTTATTGTGAGCAGTTACCTAGAAAATCAGGTTTTCTTGAGATATGCCCTTTTGAGACGAGAATTTTCCAAAAAATCCTTGAGTTAGGTCCGACGACATGCAATATTAAAACAAAATACAAATTGATTTTAATGCATTTGTTGTTAACAAACATGATATTTGTGATTTTTGTTTTTTGTAACATTATTGAGGAATATAAATGGCTTTAAGAAATATTTCTTTTTAAACAAAATAATTTTTATTAAAAAATGTGAAGCTCATAAGCTATTACAAAAAAAAACTTAAAAACAAAGATTTATTTATATTATATTGTAAGTACTTAGTCTTTGGTCCCAGGAAAACTAATTATTCGTGGGGTAGGTGAGTGTAAAAATGCCTGTGGTCCTCCGACCTTATAACACTCTTCTCTCCTTGACATAGAGAGCACAAGTTTCTATATTTAAGGTTCGGTATCTTGATTGGGCCTGTATTTAATTTAGGAACTGGATTCTTAAGAGGGTGATTAGACTCTATATTTCTCTTAAGAGAAATGCTGCTGTATGATGAGCAGCTAAGTTTAGTTTTGAACTGAATATTGTATTTGGCTTTAGTTTCGTAACTAGCAGCTAAGATACCTTTGTCCAGTCGACGGTGTCGCTGGAATTGTCACATTTTCGAATGGTCAGGATTCGTAGATTTTTAGAAAGTTCCTTGAAAGCTAGAAACTTTTCAGGATTCATCTCTTCTACATTGTAAGGGTGTTTGAGTCTAGCCAGTCTTATTATACTTGTTAATTGTGAGGAGATAAAAATATCTCCCGCTCCTTTAACGGCATATCCTACGGCACTATGTGCACTATCCCCTTCACTTTGTCCGTGCTGGGGCTCAAAAAACGTGATACGAATCTCATCTAATGTAGTGCTGTTATTTATACAATAAAGCATCATTGTGGGTAAAATTGTATTTTTGTTTTGGCCAACACAGCCATCGCAATATAAGTGAATCAAACTTTTGGGATTAAAATTTTTTTTATATAAGTGTAAACGCAAGTGGCAACCTCAGATGACCCTCTTTTGCTAATTGCCTCGTGCCACAAATAGCAATCACAGTCTCTAGATGCTATATCATATACAGTGAAGTTGTAAACTGACAACCTTCTTTTGTAGAATACAGCACTCTCTTTTGATATTGGAAGTGAAAAAACTTGTTGCAAGTCGAAAACACCACAAGTATACTTTGAGTTCGGTTGCTGAGCCATTTGTTTACTTTGATCTTTAATTTTTCTAACGTTATTTTTTCTAACGATGTGTGATTCATATTCTAGTGATAACTCCTTTTTTTTATTCATCGTCATTATTATATGACATACAAAGGCTGCATTGATCCTTTTTGGGTCGGTGAAAGGATAGATTTGAATACTTTGCGGTACACAGAATAAGCTCCTTTCATTAGAGGTCCAGATTCATCTGCTAGATACATGGAAAACATCTTTATCAGACTAAGATTTTCATGTAAATATTAACGAGTTGAATTTTGACGGCAATAATGAGATTCAACTCTTCCAAATGTATTTATGTGTTTGGTAATTCCATTAATTAATTGAAGGTCTCTATCGACTTGTGGCTTATACCTTCCTCCTCTCTGTTCTTTTTCTATAATTCCAGTTGTACTTTTCTTCGATAATGTTGTACTTATAGTCTTCGCTGTCGTTGCCAGAGTATTAATAAAAAATGTTTTACAAACTGGTAGTTCGTCGCCGTCTAACGGAAGAATGTAATAATTGCTTTTATTTCTTCGAGATACCTCTTTTTGTGTAGTTTTTTGTTCGATTTCTTCGGTTTTGATGTACCTTGCAATGTACTCTCTTTGTTAACTGCACTGCACTGAAGAGACTAAATTTCTTATTATTTTTTGAACATGATTCCCCATTGCATCGAGGTCCCAATTGTTTTGGTGGCATGAGGTTCATTGTTTTCGGTCTTACATAACACTGTCCTTATTTGTTCTTTAGTTCTTTGGCTAATTTATATGAATTTATTTTCCTGACTTTTTTAAATGAAACTTCTCTTGGAGATCCCTCGACTGGAAACAAGCTCTCCGGATTGTAATCTTGGTGTGAGCGGCAGTTATTATCTGCTTCAAAGTGTTCAAAACAGAGTAAGACTTTTTAAGCAGATACAAGCACTATATATTTCAAATGAACAATTTGGGTGTTCACAGAGCTTTTCGTTGCTGTCTTCATTACCTAAGTTAGCCGCTTCATTTGCCTTCGGGCTTCTTCTATTTATCTTTCTAGACTTTTTCTCTAATCTTTATTTGTCCAACTTTCTAGACTAAATAAGTGACGTCGACATAGATTATGATTATTACAAACAACTTATTTGCAAAGTAATGCACTACACTTGTTAATGCCTTTGTTTTTACATTTTCTCGCGGTACATTCATAAACAACAAAATCAGGGTGTTCATCACTGTAATCTTCAAATAGTGAGTCCTCACTTTCACTATTGGATTGAGTATACTTTCGTTTTTTAGCCTCTCTTGTTATCGGCCGTCTCAAAAGTGTATTTGGTACATCAACTTTATTCTTGTTTTTTTTTAACAATGGGAGGAATATTATCATCAGAGCCACATTCGCTTAAAGGAGATTTTGATAAGCCAACTTCCTCCTGGCTATTATCATCAGAGCTGTTGTACTGTGCGTCACTATCATCATCATTTTCTGTAGCAACTATTATTCCATAGTAGAATTTTCCACCACAGTCCATTTAACTTTTTTATTTTTTTCGAAACGGTTTGATCCATCAATAAGAGACAATTCTTTAATTGCAACAACATTTCCCATAATTACAGGTACCTACCTACATAATACAAAAATATTTTTTCCCCTTGATGAGTGCTCCGCTAAATAGTATATGGTATTTCTAGACAGTAAAGTGCTTTTTCAGGATTCAAGAAGTGGCCAGGCTCGGCGAAGTGGTTTACACATAATTTTTTATCCTACACAATAATTGTTTTCAAAAACTATAAACGTCTAATCTCCGTTGGACTTGTATTATGGATAAAAAAAATGGCGTCGTAAAACAAACATCTTGAATTTGAATGTGTGGTTCCCCTATACTTACCTACAGTATTTTTAAATTGTTAAAGTTAAAACTTTATTTATTTAGTTTTTTTTGTATTAAATTGAGATATGCCCTTATGTGACGCAGATATTAAATTTGGTTGATGTTTTCTCAAAAGGGCCTATCTTGAGTTGAGCCCTTTTGTAAAAATAATAATTCGTCTCGACTGAGATATGCAGAAACACACTTTTCCCCATAACTTTGTTGCCTTTTATCGTAGAGATATGCCGTTTTGAGAGAAGAAAATATACGCTACGGGGCACACCGTCCACTATATAACTAATTAGAATTGATTAGATGTAGGATGTACCCACAAAAGATTTTTAATAATCAAGCAAAATGTTTTAATTTCTCAAATGAAAAAAAAAAAACAAATAAAATAATTTAGAATCAAAAATAAAATCGTAATTTTTTAAAATAAATTAATGAATTTTGATTATTTTTTATAAAAATCAAATAATACCCAACCCCGATCAGCATCATACTAATCATAATTTATTAGACTACTACGAGTATTTTTTTATTTTTGTATTACTAGTTCATATATTAAGTATCGCTGAATTCTAACAGTATTCTAATTTCTAAATTTATTGATCAAATCTTGGTCGGTCGTAAACTATACATTAGGACTGTTTTAATCAGACAGTAGGCGTTTGAGAATTGTTCTTTATTAATATGAATGGACGCTTAAGACTTTTTTCGAATTTATTTCGCATTCATAAATCCGGCGTTTAACCGTTTTGCTAATACGAGACCACGAGGAGACCGTTGCCGCTTGGACGGGGTCATGGGTCAAACGGGGCCGGAGTGTCTATGGTCGTTAGATGGCTTCTTGATGGCCGATTTATACTTGTTAAGGAAGAACCCAATTTGTTGGGCCACCGCTTTTATCATTTATTATTTTTTTAGTTGATTTTGATGGCGAAGTCGGCCATTTTTGGTCGATGGTGGCCGGAGAGATGTTAATTAATTGATTGTGAATGTCTTTACGAGTTCCTGATTACATTTTGATAAATAGCTTAATCAATTTTAATAGTTTTACTTTTTTGCAGATTTTTTACAGTATTGTAATGTTTATTTTTAAATTTTCAATTTTATGTTTTTTTATTTTCTTTCACCACCAGTCAGTTTAGTTAATTTGTTAATAATATGCCTTTATTATATTTTGATAATGTAAATAATTATTGTAAAATTTGAAGATCGTTTTAAACGGTTCATAATAAACTATATCAATCAAATCCAAAATTTTTAAAAATTCAATTAGTAATTTTTTTGTACTATATTTCTTGTGATGATCTCAAAACCAGATTACTACCAGTAAAATAGTAAAATGCACTTCATTTAACAAAACAAATCTTTAAAATACAGCAACAATATGAATTTTATTTTAAAGAAACCTTAATTATTATGCATTTGTAATTGTGAAAATAAAATCTCCAATTCCTTCTAAAAAATTAAAAATCTATTCCTACGATCCCAAGGCGAAAACAAATCAAAGAAAAATTGATAAAGCTGAAAAGCAAAAATATGCACAAGCCAGGGATCCAACTTGAATTTCCAGTCGAAGAATCGATCTCGATTAATGTTTTTAGAAAAATCGATAATTAATTAATCGAAAACAATATCTAAACAATCTCTAAATAATCTCTAAATAATCTCTAAATAATCTCTAAATAATCTCTAAATAATCTCTAAATAATCTCTAAATAATCTCTAAATAATCTCTAAATAATCTCTAAATAATCTCTAAATAATCTCTAAATAATCTCTAAATAAACTCCAAATAATCTTCAATCTCTAAATATTCTCTAAACAATCTCTAAATAAACTCTAAAAAAATATTTAAAGAATCTCTAAGTAATCTCTAAATGACCTCTAAATAATCTTTAAATGATCTCTAAATGATATGATCTCTAAATGATTTCTAAATGATATCTCTAAATGATATCTCTAAATGATATCTCTAAATAATATCTCTAAAGAATCTCTAAATAATCAATAAATAAATAATCTCTAAATAATCTCTAAATAATCTCTAAATAATCTCTAAATAATCTCTAAATAATCTCTAAATAATCTCTAAATAATCTCTAAATAATCTCTAAATAATCTCTAAATAATCTCTAAATATTCTCTAAATAATCTTTAAAGAATCTCTAAAGAATCTCTAAATATCTAAATCTCTAAATAATCTCTAAATAATCTCTAAATAATCTCTAAATAATCTCTAAATAATCTCTAAATAATCTCTAAATAATCTCTAAATAATCTCTAAATAATCTCTAAATAATCTCTAAATAATCTCTAAATAATCTCTAAATAATCTCTAAATAATCTCTAAATAATCTCTAAATAATCTCTAAATAATCTCTAAATAATCTCTAAATAATCTCTAAATAATCTCTAAATAATCTCCAAAATATCTCTAAAAATCTCTTAAATAATCTCTAAATAATTTCTAAATAATCTTGAAATAATCTCGAAATAATCTCGAAATAATCTCGAAATAATCTCGTAAATAATCTCTAAATAATCTCTAATCTAAAATAATTTAAAATAATCGAAAATAATCGAAAATAATCGAAAATAATCGAAAATAATCGAAAATAATTGAAAATAATTGAAAATAATTGAAAATAATTGAAAATAATTGAAAATAATTGAAAATAATTGAAAATAATTGAAAATAATTGAAAATAATTGAAAATAATTGAAAATAATTGAAAATAATTGAAAATAATTGAAAATAATTGAAAATAATTGAAAATAATTGAAAATAATTGAAAATAATTGAAAATAATTGAAAATAATTGAAAATAATTGAAAATAATTGAAAATAATTGAAAATAATTGAAAATAATTGAAAATAATTGAAAATAATTGAAAATAATTGAAAATAATTGAAAATAATTGAAAATAATTGAAAATAATTGAAAATAATTGAAAATAATTGAAAATAATTGAAAATAATTGAAAATAATTGAAAATAATTGAAAATAATTGAAAATAATTGAAAATAATTGAAAATAATTGAAAATAATTGAAAATAATTGAAAATAATTGAAAATAATTGAAAATAATTGAAAATAATTGAAAATAATTGAAAATAATTGAAAATAATTGAAAATAATTGAAAATAATTGAAAATAATTGAAAATAATTGAAAATAATTGAAAATAATTGAAAATAATTGAAAATAATTGAAAATAATTGAAAATAATCGAAAATAACCGAAAAAAATCGATAAAAATCGAAAAAAAAATCGAAAATAATGTAGAATAAGCAAAAAATCTAAAAAATGAAAAAATAATCGAAAATAATAGAAAAAAATAAAAAAAAAAAACGAAAATAATCGAAAATAATCGAAAATAATCGAAAATAATCGAAAATAATCGAAAATAATCGAAAATAATCGAAAATAATCGAAAATAATCGAAAATTATCGAAAATAATCGAAAATAATCGAAAATAATCGAAAATAATCGAAAATAATCGAAAATAATCGAAAATAATCGAAAATAATCGAAAATAATCGAAAATAATCGAAAATAATCGAAAATAATCGATATTTCGATATAAATTTTTTGCTTTGGATTGTATGACTACGAACATTTAGTTCACTCATCAAGTTTGTTTATTTTTTTACATTAGCAAATTCAACAAATTGCAACATATTCATTAACATATATTTTTTTTTATTTTTTTTATTTTTTTTTGTTTTTTATATTTGTTTTTTTATTTTTTTTTTGTTTTTTATATTTGTTTTTTTATTTTTGGTTTTTTTTTGTTTAATTTTTTTTACAATTGTTCGTATTAGACGACACCATTTTTAAAGACTGATATCTGATATGTAAGTTTCGAAAACTTTTTAATACTACACATACTTTAAGGTTAATTTATTTTTTTATTTTGCAATTTGCCAATAAGAAGCCTATTATTTTAATATACAATTTAAATTCATCAAGATCCTAAAACAGAAGACACTTTATAATTAACAATTATTTATATATATTTGCATGCACCTGAAACTTCAGTACAGCCATTTAAAAGTTCTCGCCTGAACAAATTGTATAGCACATAAAACAGCATCTTAAGATAAAATAAAAATTTACGACCTTGTCTTTTTTTTATCGTTTTTATATACTTCTCTAATGCGAATTGCAAAATCTTAAAAGTCCTTACAAACGAATTTAAATAGAATGCGAATAAAATTAGCATTAGAGGCATTTAAATACAAGTAATTTTCTAGCAAATAAGCTAGTGGTATAATTGCTCCGTTAATAACTGCGCGACGCGTACGAATGGCATTAAAAAAATCCGTAACTAGGCAATAGCATAGCTGTACACCATAAAAAGATTTCAAGATAGAAGCCCGTTCTTCTGTTTGCTATCTTCCTGATGTCGATCGACGCAAACAGGCAAACAAACAAAAAAATAGACAAAGAATTGGTTAATGAATGATTACTGAATATGATTTAGTATAAAGGAAATAACTGCGCAATTTGTAATTCAATTAGGTCAGCAATCGATTACAAAAATTGACTCGAGAATAATTTAATTGAGAGAATATAAGTGGAACTAAGTGTCATTTTTCTCATTGTCAGTAAATCAACGTTAAAGTTAGAAAAATTATTTTTGTAATGAATGGAAAGATTATTATTATTTTGTATTCCTAAAATATCTTATTCAGGTCTTTTACTTTCGATATTAGTTAGAGGGTAACCATTAATTACGTGAGGTGTTCAAGGGGGAATCAAGCTAAATCTTTCCAATTCTCACTTGGGGGAGAGGGAGGTCTTTGTAAAACTGACGTAATTTTTTTCTAGTAGGAAACGGTGTAAAATTGCGTGAAAGTAAAGTTAAAATAAAGTAAAAAATGTTTCTAGAAATTTTATATTACAGCAATATTCTCAAACACTAGTCTTTGCTAGTCTTAAATAAAAGAAATAGAACATATTGTGTTTGTTTTTTTTTAATAATCCAACGCATTTACACCCAAAACACAAATTTTAAAAAATCTCACGTGAGATTAGGAGAGGGAGTTGAGGAAAATCTTACGAAATCTCACAAGGGAGGGGTCAAAAAATTCTCAAAAATGCCTCACGTAATTAATGGACGACCCCTTATTACCTGTTTTATTAATTTTTTTATTTTAGAAGTTTTAACACCCCTTGGCATACAAAAAGACACAGCACTTAGATTTAGGGTTGCCCCCTTTTTGGAAAAGTGAATAAAGAACAACGGTGACGACAGGGATCCGGTTAAAATATTTTTGGCGAGCTTCAAAAAAAAAAAAAAATGTCATCAAGTTATAAACCCCTGGTCAAAAAAAAAAACAAAAAAAAACAAAAAAACAAAAAAAAAAAACAAAAAAAAAAACAACAGACGTAAAAAGACCGTTTCAGTTCGCTTTGCGCCGTCGCTTGCTGCTGTCTCCTGTCGCGGCATCGCCTTCCCAAATGGTACCTTAAAAGTCAGTTATATCAGTATTAAACTGTTCACCTTACTATTATATTTTATTTTGGGAACAAAGCCACTTGTATAGTTGAATTATTCTGAAATTGTATGCAATAACACCTGTTTTTTTAACATAAGAACATTTAATATCTTAGTGATAAATTACAATACTTTAATTTTTAAACACTGGTTTTTTTTGTAAATATGTTATTGTTTAGTATCTACCTAACATTGTTAAGAGCATCATTACAAACCCATTATGTCTTCACCCACGACATAAACATCAATTTGTTGATACCATTAGTTCATAAATATCTGTCAATGGAGTTGTTTTTTTCCAGCACCTTGCAAAATAATAAAAGAAATATCTATTTGAAGAATGACCATACTCAAAAATTAGCACAACCATCTAGGTTACATGTGCAAGATCTTATCGCATCTTATAATTAATTATATAACAGTTCAAAATCAATAAATAAAAAGCAAACAAGGATTAAGATATAAATAGTATGTAAATAATTCCACAATAGGTACACTGATCTTGTATAGTCTTCCTTCCTTTAGTAGCTACAATCTAACAAATGGATAATTAATAATTGATTGTTTAAAATAAATACAATGTCTTTTCATGTTGTTAGTTATATGAATTAGTAACGTAACTGACTGCACAATTATGTGGAATTAGCGGCTTTCAGATGAGCACGATCAAGTTCAACGGATTCTGATTTTGTGATTGAAGATCGATGTCAGTAGTTCTTTTATGACTATCAGATGTGTTTCGACGTTCGTTGCATGCAGCAATCGACCTTCTGTTTTAATGGCCGTTACAAAATGTACAGGGTCGTCCGAAACAACCAAATTTAAACATTTTTAATCCTCTATACTGTGAGCAATATCATTTCTATTCGAGAACACTTCCAAGAAGTTCATTTTCTAAGTATCCGAGGCACTTTAAGGATTTCTTTTGATGATACATTTTTAACTGGTTAAAACGCAGACGATTTTCTTCGAAAAGAGCGACCCCTTATTGCATTTTCCAGAAACAATTATTTTGCTCCTTTGTTCCTTAAATAAACTGAATCAAAATAGAAATTAATTAGTAATATACTTCTAGTTTTCCTAATTGGTCGTTGACATCCTTTAGCATCATATTGTGAATTCGATAGAGATTGTTAGGGTCCGATTACAATTAGAAGGACACAGCTACGTCATCATTTGGCAAAGTAGTTAATTAATTATCGCCGCCTACTGGAGGTTTAGTGGAGTATTAATATTATATGAATCTAGGAAATATTGTATTGTACTGTTACTTTTAAAAAGGGGATATAACCTTGTTGGTTAAATTATCTCCCGATTCCAGGGTTTTCTGTGAAGTGGTTCGGGCACTTAAATTTATATTTTTAATTAAACAAGAGGGTTGTCTCTCTACAGTATTTTATTATCTGCAGCAAATAGATGGAGTTTGTTGTTTATAAGATATTTACAATGGGATGAAGTTATGCTACAATTAATATTAGAGAATAATATATTATTTACAATAAAATCAAGCCCCGGTCTTCTGTGTGGTATGCATACTATACGTGAAGATTCACAACTAATCTTTTGGGCCATACAAAGTAAGTAAACCTATATTATATTTAAAAAGCTAGTTATTAATTTAGATAGCAAATCTATAAGTTTTATATGGATTTTATATATTTTGTAGGTTATTGAAGACTACCTCCTATTTAATAAAAAGAACAATCTTAGTTTTCTCTAAGCATTATGGACTATGGTTATGAGTACGAAAAATATGAAAATCAATAATAAAGTGGTATATCTTGTATTGTTACTACTTAGCTGCGTTCCAGTAGACTTCGGAGACTCAGGATTTCCTCAAAAGTGCATTCACTGCTTCTTAGCCTAGTGATGTCAGCCTCTGTTGGATGTACGTAACCTGTACCTACTCAGGAATATTCGTGAGGGTTTCTTCGAGCCCAAATATGAATTAAGAGGGTGAATAACGATTGGAAAACAAGACAATCTGATGCGATACGATAAGGTAAGTTATTACACGATAACTTAAGAAAAGAAAAGAGACCTTGGCGTGGCGTGAGGCCTCCAAGTGGCTTCGATAAAGTCGAAGTTTTTTTAAATTCAAAATCTAAGAATAATTATGAAAATTATATCCACAGTGATGTGATATTGACTAGTTTTCGTAAATATTGAAATATTCACTAATATATTCTAAATTTATGTAAAAATCCGCAATAATGCGAGCACGTTCTTCACGAACCAAAATGTGCGTTCTAAAAAGAAAGCTTTCCAAAAAAAGTTCCTTTTTTTTGTTATTGACCTTAGCCGGTCTTATTAGTCTGGAGGTAAGACTATAGAAAAGATCTGGTTGTAGGTTTACCTGAAAAGTTTTAGTTTGCTAATTGACAATTTTTATGTATGAGAAGAAAAGAAGAATCATTGAACTTTAAACCTTTGAAATTCTAAAGGTTGTTATTAATTTATTCAGGGTTTAATATTTATTTTTATTTTTCAGGAAAGTCACTATAAGAAGATAGAAAAGACCCTATTAGTGAACTAAGAAGAATTATGATGGGAGTAGAACATTTGAAATAAATTGTTATACATTGTACTAGAAGGATATTCCGAATAAAGTTAATAGTTTTACTTTGCCTTCATTTATTTTGTATCAACTTATTGGAAAACAGGTAAATTTACTATTTATTTTAAATTATGCCCAGAAAAGATATTCAAATTTAAATTAATTAAATTTTTACAATTAATCCGTAACAGTACCTATAAAAAACTTACTTATTTTTTATTTATAAATAGTTATAGATAATATGTATTCGAAATTCGAAGACGTAGCGGTGTTCTTCTAATTGTAATCGGACCCTATTTGTTAATCTATTTGAAGAGTCAAACTTTTTTTATATTAGAGATGAGACACCTTTCTTGCTCATAATTTTTTTATTTTCAAATATTATGTGCATTTCTCTCTATAGTCACAGGAAACAAATAAATATGGATATTTCTTGGTAGAAAAATATACGACATTGATTTTTGTTTGTCAAAAACACTGGAGTGGTTAAATGCCTAAAAATGGGATTTTAAAATAAAGGTTGTCAGAAGGGAATAAAATTGAGAGAACTTTAAATTGTCAGAGGGGTGAAAGTTTAAAAAAACGATTAATTTGATTAGAGGAAATTTGTAAAAAGGATTGAAGTTAAATAAAATAAAGATTATGAAGGACAAGAGTATAATTTAAGAAATTTAAGAAGGCGCTGAAGATAATATCAGGAATCGAGTATTTTAGAGAGAAGCAGAAATGTAGTAACAGAAAAATGCAAGGAAGCCCAGAGAGTCATGCAGAGTTTAGAAATGGTGTAGTAGTAGAAAAACGAGAAGTTAGAAGAATGCAGAACAAGTAGCTGTAGGTCGAAAAGTTTAGAGAAGGTGCAGCAGAAGCAGAAAGACAAAACGACAGAAGTATACCGGACAAATTTTTTGTTTGTTTTATTTCAATATTATTACCTTTTTTATCATTCCTTGAGTGGTTAAAGCTAATGTGAATGCGATGAAGATTATTATATGTTTATTCTCAAATATTATATGTATTTCTCTCCATGGTCACAGAAAACAAATATACAGCGTGTCCCAAAAAAAATATGTTACATTTCACAAAAAAAAATATTCTTAATAAAATGTCCTGCATCACTTTGGGAATCCCTAATCAAGTATTAAATTTTGTAAAATATAGGTGGTATACATAGAAAATAAAAAGTGATTTTACTCTTCATTAAGAATAAAATAAATATAAATAAATAATCAAAAAACAAGCTAAAGTGTGTACTAGAATTTTCTTTAATTTTACAAATTTCATGTTTTATTACGGGTTTCCAAGTGATGCAGAAAATTTTATCCCCTTGTCAAAAGTTCTTCTAAATCGTGCAGATGCCATCACTACATCTTAACCAAATTTATATGGGACCACCTCTGAGGTACCACCTTACTAACAAAAAAAGAATCATAGAAATCGGACAAGGTGGTAAAGAATTATCGCTAAATATACATAAAAATTAAGAGTTTGAGGATTTTTTCATGGAACCAATTATTAGATTTTGACCAAATTTATATGGGACCACCCCTAAGGCACCCCCTTACTAATAAAAAAGAATCATAGAAATCGGACAAGGTGGTAAAGAATTATCGCTAAATATACATAAAAATTAAGAGTTTGAGGATTTTTTCATGGAACCAATTATTAAATTTTGACCAAATTTATATGGGACCACCCCTGAAGTAACCCCTTTCTAACAAAAAAAAAGAATCATTGAAATCGGACACCGTGTTGAAGAATTATCGCTGAACATACATAAAAAAAAATATTACGACGAATTGAGAACCTCCCCCCTTTTTGAAGTCTGTTAAAAATGATAAGATAATAGTTCCCAGTAGTGAGATTCTTTTAAAATGCTATAAATATAACTATTTCCTATCGATAAATTAAAATAATAAATCATTGGCAATAACTAAAAATATGTGTGTATTTTCGTCCCGAGCAATAAAAGTAACTTTACCTAACCATAAAAACGGTACAGTAAAAACTTTCAGTTCATATGAGCGGCTAAAATAACAACTTCCTCAATAAAATCCATAAAACCGGGCAATGTCAATGGTCAATGGCACCAATAAAGAGAACCACGACCAAGTTATCGCATCTAACGAAGAATAGCCACACATTTGCGATTAATAATAGTAATAACAAAGAATAAATTGAAGCGCAAGAACGCAAAAGTTTTATTAAATAATAGTAGTAGAGGTACTACCCTATTAACCTTGATTATCTATATGAAAAAATATATTAAAGAAATTTCATTTTTACAAAAGAATGGACAGTGTTTGAAAACGATTAATAGGCCTTTTCAACAATGGCAGGAAAGGCAATATTATCTCTACAGACAAATCAATCATTAGAAAAAATCGTTGATGGTGATTTACATTTATATAACTCTGTGGAAGCAGATAGTTGTGAGCAATTGAAAAGGTGCTTGAAGTGCCGTGGACGTTCCGAACAAGGAAAAGAAGTGTGTTGATTGAGAGGTTAGGTTTCAATGCCTGAGAAGGCTCAGATAAGGCCATGACAGGCCCTGAACCCTTCTGTGGAGTTGCTAAGGCACTGTCCAAGGCATCCATTAAACAATGGATGCAAAAAGAGTCTCAGGAATGGTGGAACAACTATCCAAGACTGAGACAGGCCAAACAGTTCATCAAGGAACCATCAACCAAGTTTACGAAAGACCTACTGGATCAAAAACGTCAAATCGTTAGGATAACAGTAGGCCTTCTTACTGGACACTGTCGCCTCAAAAGGCACATGAGTGTCATAAATCCAGCAGAAGAAGCAACTTTGTACAGGTTCTGTGAAGAAGAAGAGGAAACATCATTCCACGTCCTGTGCCAATGTGAAGGCTTGGCTGGAATGAGGTTTCTAACATTGGGCGAAGAAAAGCCAATTGCATGCAACTACATGGGGGAGCCACTGTCAAAGCTACTAAGTCTAATAAAAAAGACCAGGCTAGACGACATACTCTAAAACAAACGGAGTCCCATAATAGATCTGAAAAGGTCGCGGTGGACAAGGACAAATAACGTCCAACTCCTAATCTAATCTAATCTAATCTAATCTAATCTAATCTAATCTAATCTAATCTAATCTAATCTAATCTAATCTAATCTAATCTAATCTAATCTAATCTAATCTAATCTAATCTAATCTAATCTAATCTAATCTAATCTAATCTAATCTAATCTAATCTAATCTAATCTAATCTAATCTAATCTAATCTAATCTAATCTAATCTAATCTAATCTAATCTAATCTAATCTAATCTAATCTAATCTAATCTAATCTAATCTAATCTAATCTAATCTAATCTAATCTAATCTAATCTAATCTAATCTAATCTAATCTAATCTAATCTAATCTAATCTAATCTAATCTAATCTAATCTAATCTAATCTAATCTAATCTAATCTAATCTAATCTAATCTAATCTAATCTAATCTAATCTAATCTAATCTAATCTAATCTAATCTAATCTAATCTAATCTAATCTAATCTAATCTAATCTAATCTAATCTAATCTAATCTAATCTAATCTAATCTAATCTAATCTAATCTAATCTAATCTAATCTAATCTAATCTAATCTAATCTAATCTAATCTAATCTAATCTAATCTAATCTAATCTAATCTAATCTAATCTAATCTAATCTAATCTAATCTAATCTAATCTAATCTAATCTAATCTAATCTAATCTAATCTAATCTAATCTAATCTAATCCAATCTAATCTAATGCTTGTTTACTGTGTAAAAAAATACTGAAAACAAATAATAATTATAACTCTATTCTAACTAATTATGCCAACCAACCATTAGTAATTGCAAAAATACTTTAATATGAGATTTAAATAACGAGTATAATTAATAAGATAAATTATTTAATATTTTAAGGATCAACATGACATTTTTAATATTACAGTGTATACCGAAGTAGTATTTTAATATTAAAAAATATTGTGTAATACCAGATAAGGATTTTCTTCTGTTGAACCACTTTCTCCATGAAAATGTAGTGAACAAAATATAAGTATCTTTAGTCGACCATCAGTCGATTAAAAACCGTTGTCATTTCGACCACATTTTTCACCCATAATGCTCATTTTGAACATATTTTAATATGTATTTTTCTTAATGATTTGATAATTTTTTTACGATACTGCAGGCAAGTCTTTGGAAAATTTAAAAATAATATAATACCTTTGAATGATTTATACCTTGTGTCACTTTTATATACTCCATAACAATACCGTTTCGTTTTTCCTTTCCGTACAGATAACATAATTGATTGCCAAACTTTATTTTTAAATTAAGACATTACTTTTTTTTTTCTTTTTTTAAATGAATATACTTAAATTAATATTTATCGATTATAATTTTTTTCACGTGGACATTTTAACATGCTTGTTTACAAAAAACAGTACGAAAAAGATGTCTGCGCACAATTTTTTTTGATGAAAAGGCCTATTTGGAGTAATCTGATCTAAACGAGCTCATCGAGCCATCACCTCGGAAGTTCCATAAGGTTAAGGTTGGGTGCCACTTTTAGGAATAATTATATACAGTGTGGAAACCACTTATGGAATAAAATTCTTTATGTCATTATTTTAGAAAATTGTAAAAAATGCCGAGACACGTCAACTTTTGAATTGAGTTGTGCGTTATGTAAACATAAATTTAAATGTACAGGGTGATTCACGCAAGTATGCCATAGTCGGTGTTGTTTTTTTTTAATGAAACACCCTGTATATTTGCATATTTTTGAAATCCTCTTAATGAACCGATTCCAACAAACTGAATAATGTATGTATGCAAATATACAGGGTGTTTCATTAAAAAAAAAAAATAACACCGACTATGGCATACTTGCGTGAATCACCCTGTACATTTAAATTTATGTTTACATAACGCACAACTCAATTCAAAAGTTGACATGTCTCGGCATTTTTTATAATTTTCTAAAATAATGACATAAAGAATTTTATTCCATAAGTGGTTTCCACACTGTATGTCAGAGTTTTTAGAATAAAAATAGCACAGAATAGGATTACTTATTCTGTGAAAATACCCACAAGGAGACTATACAATCGGCCATTATCTCGGAGGTGTTCTATTAGGTTACGGTTGGCTTCCATTTTTTGGAATTATGTATAGTTTTTTAAGAAAAAAAAATACCTACAAGTAGGTAAAATAATGAAAGGCGACTACACTCTGGAATTGAAAATTGCATAACGACCTCAATGGATGCATGGAGAAAGGAAAAGGAGCCGAGTGTTTTTCCAGAGCATAGGACAACGCATAAGACCAAAAAAATAAGATTAATGGACACTATACTTATATTTATGTTGGTAATTTACAAAGTTTCTGCTTTCTTTTATAAATTCTTACACCTTAATTTATAGTTTTTTCTTACAGTTCTTGGATTTTTAGGTGTTTGTAGACTAAATGAAACTCGTGTAGTTTTTTATTGGTTTTTTGTCATTGAAACTTTTTTTTTATATGTATGTAAACTCCCATATTTTACCAATAAAAACTAGTGAAGAAGGCACTAATCAATGCCGAAAGCTATAAGCTCACACGAGTTTTATTTAGTCTATAAACATCTAAAAACCCAAGGTTCAACTGTATTATGGTGCTTTTCTTATGGCACACCGAATTCATTAAACAAGAGCACAGCAAAATAATAGAATCTAGGGTGGAATGGAATATTATTTGTAACGTTATAGAAAAAACAATGAATGAATGGAAATTGGAGGAATCCAGAGCACAATTAAAAGAACTAGAACGAGACCAATACCTAAGACAAATCCTAGTCCTGAAGTTAGGCGATAAGAGTTTCTAGGACTAGAGATTGTAAGAGAAGGGTGATTTTAGTGGGTATATCGGTTTTACATATCCTATGTGCAGTCCTATACTTACCATGCATGATAAAATACTCAATAAGTACAAAGTGTTTATCAAGAATTTCTATTCTCGAAAAATCTAGAAAAACGACGATGATGGTGGATGGGTGATTTTTTAAAAGAAAAAGTAAAATTTAGTTTCCCTTCACCTGGGTTTTGACCTTTTACACGGGAACTCATCACTGCAATATTTTTGCTATCAAGTGGCACATTAAGTACGGGGTATCCATCAGATTTCTAGACGAAACTGCGTTAAATACACATTTCCCGGGAGATGTAACACATTGTTCTTCTGAAAATAATAGGGGAGATAATAAATGATAACGAGGTCCGTGAAGTTAGCACCGCCAAATGCGAATTTTTATAAAAATAAGTTGGTATTCGTTTGTCCACGGTTGTCCAACCAAAATTTTCGTTTGTCTATTCCCCAAAACCGATATATTTAAAAAACAAAAAATGCAGATAATCTTTAGGGACCACCCTAATACATTCCATACGAATTAAATACTCCACATATTATTTTCGTTTGTTCAGGAAAAATTGGGCTCATATTAATAATGGTTGAATTTTGAGTTTTTTATTTGTAAATAACTTATTTCTCTTAGATGGACAAACGAAAATAATTGAACAAACAATTGCCGTATTTAATTCGTATGAAATGTATTAAGTTTGTCCCTAAAGACCATATGCATTATTTTTATTTTTTAAATGTCTCGGTTTTGGAGTGTGGACAAACGAAAACTTTGATTGGACAAATCGAATGAACGACTTGTGTAGGGGAAGGGATGGCTATTATTATTATTATTTGCCGTGGCGCTCCGGGGCGACTTAAAGATGATTGATGGTGCCATTTGACTTACAGGTGAGGAAAACCCGGAAAACCTCACCCACCATTATCGAGACGGTAATGCATGGCGATTTTTTAATCTGCATGTCATATCAACAGAAATTGAATTTCTATTAATACGGCACACATCAAATCCTAAACCGAACCATGCAATTTAATTAAAAATCCACATGGTCTCAGTCTCAGACTCATAAACTTGCCTATAAATGAATATAAGCGCGTTCGACCGCTACACTACCAACCCGATATTAGAACATTACGATTACGCAGAGGAAAAAATCAGGGAAAAAACTTTCTCTTGAAATACATTTTTTGGAAATTCATCTATTTCTTGTTCATGTTATTTTTTTATATCTCAAAACATTACTTATCTAAAATTGAATCCATATGTATGCACCAAAAATTGCGATGAACATCAATTTACAACAGATTACCCTGTATATTTTAAAATCTTATGGTTACATACCTAATGTAATGTTATTAATTTACTTAAATCCCTAAAGAATTCAAGATGTCATTTAAATAATTTCAAAACATATTATTAGTGTATGGCGGCACGGCTCACCCTGTATAAAAAGTTTACATATCAAAATATTTTAACTGTAAAATTGTAAACGGGTAGTTATTAATGAAACAATTTCTCTGTGGTGCAAATATTGAGTGTTTGTAAAAATACATTGTGATTTATTCGTGAATCACCCTGTAACAGTAAATATTTTAAACTGTCTCTTTTTATGGACCCAATTTAGCTTCTCAGTTTGAACAAAAAAAAATACCTAAATTATTTACTTTAACGCCCTGTATCTCGAAAACTGGCCATAGAATCGGATTTAAAATATCAAGCGAGTTTCCAGAATTTCTAACATCATCCCTAGTTCAATATAACACTAGGGCGATTAAAAATAAAATAAAAATAAAATGAAATAACAAGATACTATTAGTACTACAAAACCTTTTTTTTTTTTGATAAACGTATAGCATCAACATCCTCCCGGGGGGCGAAGAGTCCACTATGTCCGGATAGCTACGGATTCGATCGGCCGCTGGGAAATGCCCGCGGTGCCCCTGGAGTTTCTAATGACGGTAAATCGCGTCGAAGACGTGACCTTAGACTTGACCTAGCCGCAGGCCTCGGTAACGCCAATAACCTCGTGTGAGAAAATCGCCTCTTTGTGCGCCTCACCAGCTTTGCGCTTGGCCTATAAAGACGGCTGCTAGAAATTCACTTAGAACGATTCTGCCGTTTTTGAATTCGTTAAGAAAACATTTCAATTTCAAACAAAAGGCATTGCTTTGACGTATGGAAAGTGGATATTATTAACATTAACCGTAATTATTCTATTATTCAATACAGAAACTATGATTTAATTAAATTAATTGGAATATTATAAAAATGTGATATAGTAGCTGATTAGATATTATTATAATGTCTACAATTATTATCTTATTATCTATCAAGTAGAGAATGTAGGATTGACGTGAACAAAGACCGAACCTAATAAATAATATTAACGTGTATTGCACAATAATTAGTGCATAATAAGTCTAACATTTTTTAAAATATAAAGGATAGTCAAAGCGGTAAATTTGTCCAGATATTCAATCGACTAAAATAGCTTATACCTTATGATTCAAATTATTCATCCATACCATACCAGACACGAGATAAATTCTATCGATAAACTATACGACAAAAATATCATAATGTTGTCAGAGAAACGTGCGTCAACCATTAAGTGTATTAGTTTTGGTGCAGTGATGTAACTAGTTTGAAAGAACCAATGGTTCAAAAATTACATTTAGCTTTTACTTAAAAATTCTTAAACCAAAATTATATAAAAAATATAGCGAATTATAGTAATTAATATTAATGTACCATCCATTTCTTCTAAAGTTTTTGAATATTCATATTTAGTAATGTCACTATTCTTCTACTAACCTGATTCCAGTTTTAAACCGGGTAGGTCTGCTAGTACATCAACCCAATCTTGAATTCTTAACTTAATTGATGTAGATGAATATCATGTGAGGAAATTTTGTGATCTCAGCAGAGTATTCTACCGGGTCACGTAGAGATATGTTGTGATCTCAGCAGGACATTCGACTTTATCTATCACGATATTCTAATCTAAATCTAGCCCTTACATTTTATTTTTGTAATGTTCAAAAATGTTTAAATAAAGACGTTTTATTATGATTACTTTAGTTAATTCTAGATCGGAAGTTTGAACTACCGAATGGAGATTATTCAAACCAAAATATGTTGACATTGGGGTACCGCAAAGTTCAATTATTGGCCCAATACTGTTTTTTTACTGTATGTATATCTCTAGAGATATAAATATTAATATTTACGCAGATTACATTTATTACTGTCTCGGATTCTTCTGATAAGGTTTTAAGGGAATATAATATTTCACGTTGGTTTAATAGGAATTCATTATACAGGGTGTTTCAAAAAGGTATGTCACAAATTTATCCTCAGATAGATTACCAAAAAATGGGTGGATTTGGCTATATTTACCTATATCAAAAACTGGCTCCCAACAAAGTTACAGGGTGTTAAACTAACATTCAGAAAAACGTTTTTTTTTTTAAATTTTGCTGTTGCGATTTTTTCTACGAAATTTTTGCCAGTGCTGTAGATTTGAAAGTCCAATATTCTAAGGAGAAAAAAAATAAAGCGACCCCTTTAAAAAAAGTTGGGGGTTGGATGCCTTTTAACCCCCCCGTATTTTTTTTTTGACATAAAGAAACTTGTTTTATCGATCTTAAAATCAAAAAAAAACTATGAATTTTTAAAAAAAATTTATAGAGAAATCTTTGTATCTTTCTTAGTTAACGAGCTATTAACAATTTTTAAACTGAATTTCTAGAGCAATTCGTCCGTCCTGGACTTAACATATCAACAAAACTAAGAGTAGGCCAGGAGTTATTGTACAAAAAACGCATATAAAAATCAGTGGTGTGCCTAGGGCTGTGCTCGAGCCGCCCCTGCAAAAACTACCTCTTTTATTTACATTTTTGTAAAAAAGGTATTTATGATATTGGATTGGCGCCATAAAAACGGTGTGCCACCCGTCCTCATGGGTTCACCATGCCACTGATAAAAATACACGTTAGTTGGAAAATGTATTTATTAAATTTAATAGTAAATAAAAAAATTATTATTTTAATTAAACAATTAACAAAAAATTAATAATTAAAGATAAACATTTGGTAATAATTATTATACATATTCTATAAACTATTTAATTTAGTAAATATTCAACATGTCCTCCTCCTTCTTGAATACAATACGGGGGGGTTAAAAGGTACCCAACCCCCCAACTTTTTTAATGGGGTCGCTTTAAATTTTTTTTCTCCTTAGAATATTGGGTCTTCAAATCTACAGCACTGGCAAAAATTTCGTAGAAAAAATCGACACATCAAAATTTTACAAAAAAAAAACGTTTTTCTGAATGTTAGTTTAACACCCTGTAACTTTGTTGGGAGCCAGTTTTTGATATAGGTAAATATAGCCAAATCCACTTATTTTTTGGTAATCTATCTGAGGATAAATTTATAACATAACTTTTTGAAACACCCTGTAGTTTAACTTCTCGTCGATACATATACTCTCCCCTCCCCCCAGGTCTCTTAATTCTCCTTAAAGCCACCCACTATCGCAACATCCCATTCAAAATCAGAATAAGCTGATGTATATGTAGTGGGGTACCGCAGAGCTCCATTCTTGGCCCGATAATGTTTTTTATTTCTTTCACTCTGCCAGTGGATAACAAAATATATCTAGAGTTATAAATATTAATATTTACTCAAATGACATTTGTTATTGTCTCGGATCCTTCTGACAAGGTTTTAGAAAGGGAATGTAATAAAATTTTTCATTGTTTTAATGAGAATTCAATATATTTAAACTTCTTGTCGGTACATAAACTCTCCCCTCTACCCGGCTATTCAACATTCCATTCAAAACTAGCATATGCTGATGTAAACATAGGGATACCGCAGAGCTCCATTCTTGGCCCGATACTGTTTTTTTTCACTCTCTCTTAGTGGATTACAAAATATATCTAGATATGGAAATATTAATATTTCCGCAGATGAGATTTGTTGGGTTTTAAAAAGAAAATGTTTTGACGATAGTCTAATTTATTTATAGTTTATTTATTTAAAACACACTATTTACTATTTATTTACGACGTACTATTTAATTTATATAATACTTAGACACTAACTAATAATTCTAATTTATTTATTACACTTTAACTTTTCATGCCAATACTCTAAACTAAACTGTCTATAATGAACTGACTCGCGATATTTATATCAAGTCAACTTTGTAACCAGAATACTCTAGACGGTCCCGAAAAGTCCATCTCTGACTCAACGGCACTCTCCGCCCGATCTAGCCATTTCTAGTGCGTCAGCGGCATTCCTGAACGTTCTGTCGCCTCGAGCAACGACTGAAGGTCGCGCTTGCTTTAGACGCTTAGAAATTTCATGACAATGTAATGAAGTTTTACATTTGTTAAATGAGAGTTCATTATGTTATTTTATCTAAACAAAATAATTTATGACGGCATTATTATTTGTGAAAGATTATTGATGCAGATGCAAGTTAAACTCGTTGTCCCATTAAGGCGTACTCAACCTATAAAGTACCCTAGATGTTTCGACTATGTCCAAAATTTAATCAACTCACCGCAGGATGGATTAAAGCTTAAATTTAAAATTTTTTGTTTTTTTCTTTATCCGTTTTTGAGTTATCTTCAAAATTAGAAATTTGTACTTTTCCTCAAATATCTCTAATACGGTCTATATTAGGGAAAATATGTGTATAATAAAAATTATAGAGAATAACATCACATGCAACTTTTATTTTAAGAATTTTCTTCCCCATGCGTAAATAACAGACATAGTTGATAAAGTAGAAAAGTGACTCCCCATAAAGTACCCCTCAGATGTTACGACTATGCCCAAAATTTAATTAACTCACCGCAGGATGGATTAAAGTTAAAGTTTAAATTTTGATGTTTTTCTGTTCATCCGTTCATGAGTTATCGAGTACACAGACACACAGGCACACACACACAGACACAAAGACACACACATACACTCATGCACACAGACATCATCGCGAAAATAGTCAAAACGGATTCAGGGAACCCAAAAACGTAAATTCTTCGTCGGAAACTCGAGGTCCAAAAAAATCATGATTCCTATATAGACAGGAAAGTAAAAATTACTATTTCCAAATTGCCACTTTCAACGACTTCAAAAGAATATTTTTTCTACAGCTATAATACAAAACTAAACTTTCTCATCTATTGTTGATTAAGAAATTAGGCACATTTTCTTATTTGTAATTCCGTTAATACAAGGAAATTATTTCCGTATCAATTCTTTATCTGATGACACAAAGTAATCATTCCCTAATTATTTTACTAAAATCATTAGTGCCATGAAATCATTAAATAATTATCTAGAAGAGAGCTGTTATTTTAATTTTATAAATTATAAAAAAATAATTAAAAATGGGTAGCAGCGTTTTATAGCCAGATAAAAAATATACTGTTTAAGTCGTTAAACAATAATTTTGACATACATCTATAATACATAACATCAATTTTTTTCTTAAATTAAACTGGTTGAATCATAGAAAGTTTTCCATGTTTTTATGTTTTTACCTGCTTCCTTTAAAATATGAACAAAAAATACAAAACAAACTAATTATATGTTATATAATATCCTAATTTTGTCTTTTTTTTGCAAATTAAGTAGAACGTTTACATAAATTATGGTTTTGAGCAACCATCTGCAGCATAGTTGTCGTTTCCTCGTTTCAAGTGACTTATCTTTTACTCTTTTCTTCAGTAGCGCAGTTTAAGTTATTAATATGGGTAATTATTCGTTATTATGAAGTCTAGGTTCTGCAATAATTGTATTTGTACCCAATTTTTCGAGTATTCCTAATAAATAAAGATCTAACTGGAGATCTAATTGATTTTAAAGCATCTGGCAGATAATTAAAGATTTTAAGACTTCTATAAATTATTGAGTTCTTTATTTTATAACCAGTACATTTCTTGTCGACAACTTCCTAACTCTATAACAATAACCCAGTTGATTTTTTAAGTTTGCAATATGTTCACCAAAAATTAGCTGATGATTGATGTATATTATGAATCAACTGTTTACCAAGCCGAAAGGTGGTCATAATGTAAATTTAAAATATATTACGTTTGTTTAGTTTATGTTAAAAGTAAAAAAAATAGAGTCTCACCTCACCAGTCTTTAACTATATGCAGATCGTGAGACACAGTATCTATGTATCAGATTATCAGTATCTTTTCGTACAACGAACATTTTCTGATATACTAATTTTAATCAAATCATTGACATAGTTTAGGAATATTTAGTTCCAAAACTGGTCCCTGCAGAATGCCGTGTTAAACTTATGTGTAGTTACTTTGTGCACTGGTAACATAAAAATTAAGTCTGATAGTAGGGAATTTGTCTTGGTATTAAAAGCAAAAATCTTTTTCAAAGGAAATGTAATATATCGGATACTCCACTGCCTCATGATGGATCTCGAAGTTTAAATCCATGTCACTTCCGCATTTTTACGCTGCATCTGATCACGAGAAACGACAAACGAAGATCGACAACCTTGGGCGAGTCACGTATCTTCTAATTTGGCCAGAAGAAATTGCCAGTTTAGACTTAGACTCATTAAAACGAAAAAAAAAAAAAGAATAAGCGTTGAAATGACCCAGTTGGCGAGGATTTATGGGGTACTTCGGGTTAATAATGTAATTGTTGGAGGTCCCAGGTGTCCCACGCTTTTATTTATATCTTCTTAGAAATCATTCTATAATTCATAAGTAAATTGTACGATGATGTAAGGTTTAGAACCTATTAGTGAGTATAGTCAAAGTTTAATATCGACATATTAGCAACTATAAAAACTAACTGTAAAAAAAGTTAATGTTTTTTCGCTTGCCGTGGGCATACGTGACTTTGTAGACTATTGAGTTGTTGTATTGCTGCTCAACTGTGGCCATATTTCCTATTGCTAATGATAAAACTTTATACGTTATGTCAATAAAATCGAATTTTCTTTTGACCTTGGCGACCATTATTAGCTTCGATTTTTTAACCAGACATGTCTGGTCTTAGTCTCCATTTCTTCCTAAGTATTGGTTATTTATACAGAATGTTTCAAAAGTTAAGTCTTCATTAAATTAGATTTGACGATCCAAAATGAGTTTAGTTCTTACCCCGTTAGAGGGCGCTAAAATTGAAACTAACGCAATGACTAGTCATATTGCTAAATTCCCCATAAAATTAACTTTTCAATGATGGGTCATATAATTGGGGTACTTTCCCTATTTAAATTGTATTGGTTAGAGCAACGGTGGGGAGGAAAATGACGTTTGACAGTTGAAGATACGATGGAAAAGTGTCTCTCTTGGAATAAAAATTGACCTGTCCTTGCATTTTTTTATTTCCACTTCAAAATGTTCTGAGATACAGCCTCCAACAGCCCTTAATCAATTTAACATAATTTTTAAAAAAATAGAGGGATCGAAATTCTCCATAAGAAAAGTGAAACAGGCCTTTTAAAAAATATTAAACAGTAAATTCGAATGAACTAAAACTGAATCGCTCATTTCAAAAACCACACAGATCAATATTTGCCAAACTTAGGTTTATATGTCATGGGTATTGTCAGGGGTAAATACTTACACGTTATGTGTAAAAATGACACAAGTTATAAAAATAAACACCATAAGATATTTTTATCATAGTCGGTTTTTTAAGTATCTTAGTTTCAGGGGCGGTTTTTCCATTGGTTCATTTGTGCAGTGAACACCCAGTTCAATTTCATAAAAACAAATTATTTTAAAATTACATAAATAACAGACATATAAATTTAATTTTAATATTTTTATTTTCATACATCTATATTTTTTGGTACATCATTGCTCTCTGGCTGATCGCGTCTCTGTGACACAATATACCTAAGTATACCGTCTCTGTAACGCATTAAGATGAGTGAGCCTAACACGAGTGAGACGATTTGGCGAATACATATAGATAAAAAGAGAAGACAACACGCTAACAGATCCTTCAAACTGTCAAAGAACACATTAATTGTCGCGCCGCTCACAACCAAGGTTGCCAAACCAGTGTTGCCTTTCTAGTACAATTCACAATTGTACTAGATGTAGTACATTCTGCGTGCATCAGTGTTCACGTGTAAAATATATGTATCCTTGTTTGGGTTCGTTATCAATAAAGATCCCCTTTTTTCCCTTCAATGAATTAGATGTCACTGCAAATAGAATTCGAAAAATCTGATACATTTAAGGAATCTGGTACATTTTTTAGACAAATCTGGAACATAACAAAAACAAACCTATTCTGGCAACACTGTACCAAATCAAATAAACTGTCATTCCGTCGCTTTTAATAAAATAAAGATTTTTATTTGTGATCATTTAAAAAATGTGTTTAATTGAGAACTGCAACTTTAATAAATTGAAAGGATGTGTGTCAATTCAACGATTGCTCCCTAAAAACCTCTTTAAGGCAAGGTAAATAAAAATTTTTAAGGTTATGTTGATTTATTTACCTATAATAAAGTTTTACGACTGTAATTTGTTTTATATTTTGTTTCAGTGTCTAAGACCATCCAAAGATTACTTCAAAATGGTCTATTTTGTACCCAATTGTAAATAGTATGAAGTAAAAAGTAAGCAAAAAATTTGTAAATTTTTTTCCCACAAAACCCGCTAAAACGAAAAATTTAATTATTCTGATGAGGTAACTATTTGACATCATTATGGAAATGGAAATGTACAATAAAAATTTGATAAAGATAAAGAGACAAATGGTTTTTCACTTTAAAAGTCTGAAACGGAAAAATGGATTAACTAGTTAATTTAATATACTCGATGAGAAATTTTACCTAAGAAATGATATGTACATTTAAATATTTTACCTATATAAAGATATGTTTGCTTGTAATTATCAATCGTGTTACCCTCTAACCTAGAGATTCGTTTGTTGTATACAAATCAGAAATCTTTTATTTTAATGACATTTTTTATTGCCTTGTTTGTGTAATTTAGTATTTTCAAAAATATTAGATGTTATGGTAATTTGGATCACTGCAGTGAAATACACTTACGGATAATTAAGTGTAATATCATTTTACGATGTGTATCTCACTAGTTTAGTTCACAGATTTCTGTAAATGTTCAATTATGTGCTGCTATTTCAAACTTTTAGTATCCTTTGATAAAAGAAGTTGAATATTATTGTTGACCTTTTTAAATTGTTTTTTTACCTTATACATTTTTTTCTACTCTTCATACAGTATTCTTTGAATAATATTATAGGTTTACTTTGTCTGTTTGTCCGATGTCACGTTTTTTGTCTGCACAATAAGTCAAAAACGAGAAATGATATCAACTTGAAAATTTTAAGCAAAAATCAAGCTCTATAAGGGGACAAAGCCTACTGATTTTTAACAAATCTGATTAAAAATAGGGGGTTAAGATGGGTTGAAATTAAAAAAAAAATCCTAAATTAAAAACGAAAAGCGATATCAACATGAAATTTTTTAGTAAAAATGAAGCTTTATAAGAAGATAAAGCCTATTGATACTTAAAAAAATATGAATATATTGGGGAGTTAAGGGGGGTTAAAATATAAATAAAAATCCTAACTGAAAAACGAAAAATGATATAAAATTGAAAGGAGTTGCTAGATTTAGCAACAAAAAATGATGTGATACTGTTGTGCCTACCAAGCCACACTACCCAAGCACTGCAACCTTTGGACAGTTCACTTTTTAAACCGCTTAAAAGCTATTTTAATCATGAAACAAGGACTTGGATGATTCAACACCAAAACAGAAAATTATCTAGAAACATAATATCGAATCTCATAGTTACTGCATGGGGGAAAGCTGCAACAGTGTCAAATGGCACAGCTGGATTTAGAGCATGTGGTATTCATCCTTACAATCCACAAGTAATTCCTGAACACTTTTTTGCAATCTCAGATATTAGCGATAAGGCAATTCAACAGATTGACAACAATCAAGGAAAGCTCAAACAGATCCTGCTCCTAGTACTTCAAAAAAAAAACAGAACTTGTAACCTGTCCCTAGTACCTCAAAAGGCTACAAAAAAACCCATGAATTATATAAGTCACAAACTTCACCTAAAAAATTGGCAATCTAGGAAAAAGCGCACTAGTTTACGATAACCTCGAAAATAAAGAGACACCGTCTAAACTTTTGGTTGCAGAAAAAAAATGGCAAAAGAGGAGCATATTAAAGAAAGACAGGTTAAAAAATGTAAATTGGATAAAGACCAGATACAAAAATAAATCTGCGAAAAATATAAATAAATTGAAGAAGCAAGTTCTTTCGAGTTCTCATGAGGAAGAAGATGATCTTGTTTTGTCTTCATAAGAGGAAATTTCGGATTATTCTGACGAGTTTTGCATCGAGTGTAAAGATTCAGTGCTTAGGCTGCCAAGGTTGGCTTCACGAAACATGTATTAGGCATTTAAATTTTTGTAACAAATGTGCTAAAAACTGATTTTTTGTATTGCAATCATTAAGGGCGTTTTTCACTTTCGGGACGTGAAAAACGCCCCTTTAGTAATATCTTCAATGTGGATTTTTTGTTTAGTTTTTTTAAAGAAATGCTCAATTATTTTTCATTTTTACTTTGTAACACTTAAACTAAACTGTAACTTTACGTTCCAGTTTTATTTGCAATTTTTTTATTTTTAAAATAAAATATTTTTCTTGAAATGTGGGGTGTTTTATACCACTTTACCCTACATATATATTTCTTTTCAAACCAAATAAAAAATTGTCATTCAAACAAGTCAATTTTAAAAATTTAATTTTCTTGATTTGTTTTTATTTTCTCTTCTCTATTCATATCATTTAGTTACTTGTATAGAAAATGTTTTTTGTTTACTGAAAATTTAATTATTTTGACTCATGTTATTTTTGAAATGACCGATTCAATAATAATAATGTCGCCACTTTCCGGCCTGGAAGCCAGACCACCTCGAGTAACGCATGCCAGAACGGGCGTCGACGCTTCAATGAATGCATCGATGCAGCGTCTAGACGCCACTTAACATCGACGTTGGTCCTTCAACGACGTCGAGAGTAGCGTCGCGGCGCTAGTACGTATCACGAGACGCCGCACGTTTTTAAAAATCGAAAGGATTATATTATAGCGGATTTTACGACGTGGTGACTATGACCTCAGTCAATAAAATCGGTTTATGTGCCAATTTTTTTTCGAGGATTTCATTGTATTTGCCGGAAAATTATTGCATTTCTGTGTAGGTCTTTGACACTGGAATATTTTTAGATAGTTTTCTTTTAATAAAAAATGTTCTTTACTTACGATTTCTAGTAAATAATAGTGTTATTATTACCTGAAACAAAAGAGACATAGTTAATTTATTGCCAATGTTATTAAATAAATAAAAATATTAGTTTCCTGTGACATCCTCTGAAGAAAGTATCGACTGAATTCAATCGAAATTTATTATACCTGGAATGTGCTACCAAATCCATTGCCGATCTTTTATAGACATGTTCGAGAGAAATCAAAAATCTAAATATTATTTTTTCTACACCCACATGGATATCAGCTATTTCAGTCGTACAGTAGTGTTTATTGATGATATAAACAATTTGAACATGGCGTATTAAATTTAAACGGCGAAGAAAGAGCAGATTAGCAATTACTCAGAAAATTGTGACCAAAAAGTTCAAAAAGAAGAAGTATCATTGATATAGCATTATGAGCCAGAAACCAAACAGTTCAGTATGTTGCTTTCAAAAATGTTGGTAAAAAAAGGTTGTTTCTTATTATCTAATATTAATTAACCATGTTGCCACTGTTACGTTTCTTGACTATACAATTTTGGTTCCTCACACCATTGCGCCATAGATTATCATGGGTCTTACCACCCTTGTTTTTTCCGTATATTCTTCTATAGCTTACAAGCGCATTTGTAGCTTTGTATGCGAGATTTTTGAGATGTTCGTTCCACGTTAGTTTTTTGATCAAATATGTCTCCAAAGTATTTAGCTTACTATTTTGTTTATTACTAGCGGTCTAAGTAACCGTTTTTTGTAAATGGTAAAACTGAATTTATATGTAATTTCTGAATTATTCGCTATTTTGACCGAAAAGCTACAAATAACGGCCTTTGCAGAAACAAATGACATGACACTACTTCTGTACACACCTCTGGCAAAATAGTCGTCTTTTTGACCTTTCCAATTGCTAATTTATTACCTCACCCTCCTTAATGACCTGTTTGGCCCATGTTTGATTGTCTTCAACAGAAATTACGCTGAACAATAAATAAAAGTACATTGAGACTAAAAAAATTAGCATAGCCTTCGTATCAATAATATTAATAATAATAATAATAAGTATTAAATTAACTAAATTAAAATATTTAAAAATAACATTAAAAATGTGTTAAAATTAACAATATATACATGCTTATTAAATTTTAACAAACTAGTAAAATAATAAACTTATTTAATTAAAAATGTTATACAAAATAAACAGTGATTAAAATTAACAAATTAGAAATTAGGATTGGTTGAGCTTACAGATAATTCAAAACTTAAATATTTGTATATGTTAATTATATTTTTATAACTTTTTTTTTATATTTATAAATATTTACAATATACTGCTACTGTTTGTCAAAAAACGTTTTAAGGAATTTTCGGGAATGGTAAGTATCCATTTTTTTATTTTATCTTTAAAATGATTAAAAGAATTATTTTTTTTTTATTTCAGCTGGTACGTGATTATACAATTTTGAACCAAGATACACAATGTGATTTTTGCCCTAGTGTTTTATACATTCTTGGAATTTCAGAAAAATGACTTTTATTTCTCGTATTATAGGTATGTTCGATTGCTTTAAGGTTGTCCCTATCTTTATATTGGTGGAGTAATGAAATTTTGGTGAAAAGTTGAAGTATATTTAAAATATTTGATTTCATATAGATATGTTCTGAAGGAAAACGATGTGGCAACTTATAGATAATTTCTATAACCCTTTTTTGAGTTGTGATAAGTCTTTCTAAATAAGTTATACCAGCACTATCCCATATGCTAAGTGCGATTCTATTAAGGCAAAATAGATCGTACGGAGATATTCAGATTTTAAAATATTACTCAGATATTTTATTTTTGGCATTATCATTCTTATTTTTTTATGATGTAATTAATGTGATATTGCCATCTGAGATGGGAATCTATATACCTAAATATTATATTAAAAGTTATTTGATTAAAAGGGGGTAGTGTTGTATCATATATATAAAGTAAAGGAATATATTTAGTTTTATTGAAATTTATTGTTAATAATTTGGAGTTACAAAATGCTATTAAATGACTAAAGTCTTCTTCAATCATTTTTCGTAAGGAATTCCAGTTGTCACTTGTAAAAAATATAGCTGTATCATCCGCAAAACTTATTATTTCACCTCTACATCTCTGCTTAAATAGGTCATTAACATATAAATTAAAGAGCAGTGGTCCCAACCATGTTCCCTGAAGAACTTCATATGTAACAGTTTCATATTTACTCATAGTGTCGTTTATTTTTACTCACTGTTTTCTCTTATTTAGATAAGTTTGCATTAGCTTATATGTAGTTCCTCTAAAACCGCAATCCTCTAATGTAGATAGTACTTTTTTGTGATCTACAATATCAAATGCCCTTGCCAGATCAACAAAAATACATATTGCTGGTTTAGATATATCAATAGAATTATTTATTAATTAATATATTAATTAGATTTGTTAACTTGGAACCCAAATTGTTTAGCAGACATAGGGGTCTATTCTGTAACAATTCCTTTATATTTAACGGCCTTTAAAAATATTGACGACCTTTAAAAATATGTTTGTATTCGTTAATTTACTTCTGTCATTATTTAAACAGATTTCTTTAAGATAGTCCTCTAATGTATTTTAAAGATCCGTTTAAATAATGACAGAAGTAAAGAAGAAAATATTTTTAAAGGCCGTTAAATATAAAGGAATTGTTACAGAATAGACCCCAATATATTATATTTTGATAAAAAATTGAATATTCTTGAGTAAATAATTTTTTCGAAAATTTTAGAAAAGGTTGAGATAATCGATATAGGTCTATAATTATTTATATCTGCCAGACTTCCACTTTTATGAAGTGGTATGATCATAGCATCTTTAAAAATGTTTGGAAATATCACCTCATTTAACATTTTATTGGCTATATAAGCTAATATTGATGCAATGTATGGGGCTATTGGTTTTTTTATTTCAGATGGAATACCATCTATACCCGGAGTTTTTTATTTTTTAGCTCATTTACTGTTTTCAAAATTTCAGTATGGTTTACTTCAGAGAAATAAATTGAATTCACTATTTTTGTGGAGTTGAAGGAATTTAAATTTGAGGGATGGGTTTTAATTTTTTCAGCCATTTTGTGTCCTACACCTGTAAAGTATTCACAAAATAGGTTAGCCATTACTTTGTTGTCTGTAATCGTTTTATTTTCTATGTTTATTGATTTTATGTTTTCTTTTTTTTTTTATTACCACAAGCCTTTGGGCTAGTTTTTATTATCAAGTATTTTGTTATTATAGTAATCTGACTTAGCAAGCCGTAACATATTATGGGGGCGATTCCTGTATTGTTTAAATTCTCGTTTATTCTCTTCGGTAGGGTTTTTCAGCATTTTTTTGTAAATTTTATTTTTTTCTTTAATTGAATACAGGTTTAATTTTATTTGAAATTTTTATATAAACACATTTTAAATAAAAACCGGAGTTTTATATATTTTGGAGGCGAGATTTCACGCTGACCTAATCTCCGAATAGTTTTTTAAACGGTAATGAAATAAAAGAACCATATTTATGGCCTTCGTTAAAAATAGTGTCATTTTAGCACAGGAAACTCTTCTAACGGTACATAATTATTTAATGTAACAGAAATTTAGAAGAAGAAAAAAAAACGAGCATAATCATCGTTATGATCGCATTTCGTACATCCTCCTAACGAGCACCATAAAACAGGTGATTCGTTTTAACGGTATCAGAGCACATTTTCGCTAGACATTATATCTAATCACAACAATTACTGCCCAACGCGACCATGTCGGTAAGACAGGAACTTCCAACGAAACAAAAGCCACCATGCAGTTTACAGAGTTTAGCCGGAAGCCAATTGGTAAATATTTCCTTGTAATATTCTTTTCTTAGCCTATTACTATGTTTACACTAAAAAAAGCAGAAGTGGCTAATGTAAATAAAATCAAAATGTATGTAACTGTCGACCCATATTGGTCCGTACTTATCGTATATTTGCATCAATTTGATATTTATTTCAATTCAATTAAATAGAAGAACTGAATCAGCATTTCAGTATACAACTTTTTTTGTCAAAACCTAAATAAGAGAATCTATTTTGCATATTAAAACTATTAAAACTTTTAAAAACTATGTAAGGTTAGGTTATTAGGTTTTTTGCATTAAAAAATACAAAACTTTAGAATATGCGCTAAAAAGGAGGTTGTAAGGGCGCTTTCAGACACAACGATTTCGTCCGTATGGAAAAAATTCGTACAGATTTTTACCGTGCGCCGTTGACAGTAAACTGATAAAATTAACTGTAGCTTTCATACTAGTGACGTAATCATTCGAATGGTAAATCATTCGAATATTCGATTCGATTCGAATCATTTGAAATGTCTAAAACTGTAATAAACGAATGAGAGTAACTTCAAGGGACATATTCTCAAATTATGGGAGTACTCATTCCTCTCAAGATCTTCAAGAGAAATTAGAAATGTCATACGTCAACGTGGAAACAGTATTTAAAAAAAAGCCAGTGAGAACTACTGTTTCTCTCGGTTTATTTCGAGAGATCTCACTGGCTTTCAAATACTGTTTTTACGACGACATATTATATGACATTTATCATAAAAATCTTGAGAGAAATAATTTCTCTCGAGTTTGAAAATAGGTCCCCAGGTGACTTGTTGAAATATGGAGTAGAGTAGGCCGTTAAAATTACTTATTTCTCTTAATTAGGATACACATGCAACGTTTTTGCGTCTTGGCTTTTAGCGTACCGCGATCTGATTGGATAGACTCTGTCAAGTCGGGGAATCACCAAGTTACTCCAATCAGTAAACCGCGCGCCGGCGCTGTAAATCAAAACGGTTGCATGATATATAAAAGTAAATATTGACGTATGACGTTTTAGACTTTGGTGTACTGCGTCCTGATTGGATAGTTAACAGTTAATATATTATCTTTTGACACGTTGATCTTGAACTTCCCAGTCAGCCTTGGCGAGTGTCGTAATAAATACGAGTGTCTTAATAGCCATTAAATGTAAGTTTAATACAATATTTTTTCTACGACCATTAAATTATAATAAAAAATAAGTAATTTATTTTCAAAATTTATTAAACTTATAGAGGAAGAACTAAATAAACATCAAAACTTTATCACAAACAAACATAGAAATCAAAATTTAACAAATAAAGGAAATAGAATTATTCATTTCGATACTATTTTTGATTTATGGTTATATTGTTGATGGTACAGTTATTAAAATGCAACTGTGGTACTTCTGGCAGTTTTGTAACAATATTGGTTGTTGATGGAATAATATTTATTGAATTGCTGGTTCAATCGAATTCAAAATTTGATTACCTACGTGTTTGCGTTTTCCTTGTCCCTCCAATCCATGAATTGACTATAAAATGATTCATATACTTTTGTGGATTTTGATTGTAATAAATTATTTGTGACTCTTGTGGCCTGTTCTTCAATTTCTGGTGGAGTTAGATTATCTAGTTCATTATTGTCACTATACATTTTTGCCGATTTTATAATTTTCAGGATTTTTACTAATGAAAAAGGTGATGGCTACGATCTTTTGGGATTGTGAAGGAATCTTTCTTTATTTTAAAGAGACAAATACCACCGTTAATGGCACATATTATGGCGCATTACTTCATAAGTTGCGGGAATGTATTCGGGAAAAACGTCGAGGAAAATTAACCAGAGGCGTGCGGTTGTTGCACGACAATGCGCCCGTTCATACCTAGATTGCGGGTTTCAAAATATGGATCACCCTCCTTATAGTCCAGATATGGCTCCCAGCGATTATTATTTGTTTAGTTATTTGAAAAATTACCTTCGCGGGCGACGTTTTCAGAACGATTTTGAGTTACAAGAAGCTGTTTTGGCCCATTTTGAGGATAAACTGAAAGAATATTTTTTAAAAGGGATTGAATTGTTAATTAAACGTTGTAAGAAGTGCATTGAGGTTAAGGGAGATTACATTGAAAAATAATAAAAACTTGTTGCTGTACTTTGCCGCCTTCATTGTCAGGCCGGGAATTATTGGCGCTTACCTCGTATGTACCTAGGTATGTTTTGGTTTTGAATTGAACATTGAGGGTTTGTATGGTTATGTTTTTAAATTTATTCTTCTAATCCTTCAAAATTAGTTCAAATTAATATTAAATGCGATGTTGTCAAGTGTTTTCCTGACATTTTTGAGGTAATCCGTTAAAATAAACAATTTTTAAAAGGCCTCTAATAAAATTTGTGTATAGAAAAACCATTTTCGGTTAAAAAAATTAACGGGCTGCTAAAAATTAAATTTTTAAAGGCCCACGGGCCAGAATCCACTTGGAAATAATCCACGAGATATAAGAATAAAAACTTTAAAAAATTATTTCAGGAAAAAAAATAAGAACCTTATTTTTAAAGTTAAACCTTACTTAATTAAAATTTTATCTTCTGTAGAAAACTTTGCGAATAAAAAACTTTTGGATCTACTATCAACCGAAGTATTTCATTCGTTGCGAATAAGTTACCCACAAACCTTCACTAGCAATTTCAAAACCAATAAATCCAAGCATTCACTGACCAATATTCAATATATATATTTTTTCTAAGTAAACAGTAAACCGTCGTAATCATTCATATATTGCATCTCATGAATACCCGACAAGTATTTATGTCTACATAAAGTATCGAGATCGTAAATCTAGAATACTACGCATTTCTTGTAATGTTGTAAATGTTACATTACATACGGATGAATAATGAATGACGGGACCATATAGAAAAATTATCGAAGAGGAAAAAAAGAGATGTCGGAGCCGCAGGTGGGTTCGGTGTTTTATTGGTTTTCAGATTGGTTGTGGTTGATTAGTCGATTTAATATCTTTTTAGCTTGTTTTTATGATAATAAATTGAATTTATTCTAGAATCATCGTTACAATTTATTTTTTATATTAGTTGGCAATAAATGTTACGTTAAATTGTGTGAAACATCCATACATAACTATAAGAGATTCGCAGAACCTTTTATACAATTCAAACATAGCGTTGCAAATCAAATATAAGTGAATCACTCTATATATTTACAAAGTTAACCGAAACCAACGGATTCTAGAACAAATAAGGCCTGCGTGTGCACAAGATTGTCCTAATTTATCTAATAAAAATTTTCCAGCTTCTAAATTGGTAGCGGACAGCCGTATTTGGGCACGGGGAAAAGTGCACTTGTACATATTATGTATATCATTCGCTAATTGGTGCATTCTTGCGGGTCCATAAATAAATACAATAGAATACGCAATTGTACTTTATTTTGTTTTTATTTTTAAAATAACAATGTTGGAGATTTATTTGGTTGTCTGTTAAATAAATATCTTCATAACTGTGCCACGTTATTAGCCTAATGAAATATTTATCCAAATATACAGGGTGTTTCCGAACTTGGCGTCCAAATTTGTAGGGATGGTAGTTCGCATAATTTGAGACCGATTCGCAGATTTAATTTTTCCAAAATATTTAAAATAAAAATAATTAAAAATTATAAACAGGTACGGTCCTGCACAGCGATAGGAGCGCCTCGACTCGCGCGCGCTACGCTTAGAATCGACAAAATTGCAAATCGCATCTGTTTTTGAGGACGCTCAGGTTAGGACCTGCTCTTTGATTTTTTTTATAATGGCTCTATTTTGTTTATTATAATTTTTTTAGAAAAATGAAATCTGCCAATCGACCCTGTATAGATGTTGGAGTCCTAAAATACCCGAACACCTATGTAAGAATTAATACGTATGTTTATTTACCAACTACAAGTCGTTTTAAACTTGAATCTTGTGCCCTTCACTCAGAGAAAATGTTTATATTCCACCAAAATATATTTAATTGACCTAAAGTCATTCGAAATATCAAATAATATTAATAATTTAAACTAGTACACATGCCTTTAGAGATAAATAATTAGTTACCGAATAACAATAGTATATTATTAAACGAGCAATTTATGGTAGCCATTATTGCCATAAATGCCATAATGGCCATAAATTGCGAGTCTAATACTATACTTTGTCCACGACCATTATGGTTTCTTTATTAAATAAAAGTTAAGTGTAGAATCGAAAGTTTTTCGATTTTTCGATTTTTCGATTTTTTCGATTTTTCGATATTTCAATTTTTCTAATTTCTAAATTTTCGATCTAGAAAATATCGTTATGAAAAGTATCGCCCATCTATCAGTTTAGACATACGTGCTGTCGTGACGTCATACCGTGAATAATGGATCATTATTCACTAGTGAATAATAGGTGTTATTATAGACCTTTTCATCATGTGATGAGCGCAAGCGCAGCCACCATGTTGAAATAGCGGTAATTCAAAAGTTTCGTACTGTTTTGATCGACAATGGCTGGGAAAGCAATGTTATCTCTACAGAAAAATTAATCATTAGAAAAAATCGTTGATAGTGAATAACTTTTTTATAACTCTGTGGAAGCGCATAGTTGTGAGCAGTTGAAAAGGAGGTTGAAGTGTCTTGGATGTTTGTTACAAAGGAACAAAGTGGACTAATTGAGAGGTTAGGTGTATCAATACTTTTTAACTCTGTAAAAAATTAATGAAAACAAATAATAATTATAACTTTATTCTAATTAATTATGCCAACCAACTATTACTACTTGCAAAAACACTTTAATTAGCATGAAAGTTAATCACGAGTATAATTAATAAAATAAATTATTTATTATTTTGAGGATCAACATGACATTTTTAATCATTTAATGTGTATACCGAAGTAGTATTTAATATTAAAAAAATATTGTTTAATACCAGGTGAGAATTTTCTTCTGTTGGACCACTTTCTCCATGAAAATGCAGTTAAATATAAGTATCTTTAGTCATCATTAATCCATCGAAAACCGTTGTCACTTAGGTCTTAGACCATATTTTTTCACACTTAATGCACATTTCAAATATCTTTTAATATGGATTTTGCCTGATAATTGTTTACGATATTGCAGTTAAGGCTTTGGAAAATTTATAAAATAATATCTATTGCCTTTGAATGATTTATACCGTATGTCACTTTTACATAACAACACTGTTTCGTTGTTCCTTTCCGTACAGATAACATAATTATAATTGATTGTGAAAATGTATTTTTCAATTAAGACACTAAACTTATTATTACTTTACTTTTTTCTTCCTTTTTTTAAATGAATATAGACTTAAATTAATATTTATCAATTATAATTTTTTTCACGTAAGCATTTTAACATACTTGTTTACAAAAACAGTACGAAAAAGATGGCTGAAACTGACGCATGCGCACAAAAAAAAATTGAGATGAAAAGGTCTATTCTTAAGGAAGTACAAGTATAATGAATGTTTTATAGAACAGTCGTGGACAAAAAAATTTATTTGCCTAACTCAAAGTTCGAAACAAAATTTTTGTATTTAACTAACCCTAGAAGAAGTTACACACTGTTGGGCGCCATTTTTGCCATCTTAATGTATTTTAAATCGATTTATATTTTGTATTGGTTTTAGGATTACCTGAAGTTATTAATTTTTTTTAATACTCGTAATTGAATTGACTTCATAGAGTTATTATTTATCGATTCTACACAAAAATAAGTCATTTTAATGTATATTTAAGTTCAAAAACTAAAAAATATACTGACAATTAATTTAAGAGAATTATCACTTATTTAAAATTTTAAAAATAATAGTCGTCGGGTGACCAAAATATGAACTGTGATTGGTGGATTTCATTTTTTTGCAGTGTTCTCACTACATCGAATGGATATGAAATATATTCGTTCAGTTAATGACAATAGTATACTTTTTCGTTTTGTAGTCTATGAGTAGATAAGCTAATATCTATGTGGGTATAGAAAAACAGCTTTTTTGCCACAGTTTCACTAGGATTATTTTATATTATTTATCAATTCTTCTTGTGATTGGTATATTTCATATCCTTACTAGAATGGACATGAAATTATATCCGTTGTCAGTTTGTACACAAAGTCGATAATAAACCTGTGGGTGTATAAAATGGTATATTACATTATGAGTATACAAAGTGACATTTTTCACACGAGTATGAAAAATCATTTTTTCACAAGTGATGTACAATATTTGTCCTATGATCACCAAATAATTTTAGCAAAAAAAACAGGAAATATGGTTATGGAGGTTCAATCAAGATGTAGCTAGTTCTAGATTTATTTTTTATATGCCTTATTCTATAATTTTGTAGAAAATAAAAACATTGTGATTCCATTTTAAACATTTTTATAGAACGATAAAGGTAAAATATTATTATTTACAAAACATATTGGAATACAATAATATTATTTTTAATTAATTCATTTTTTTTTAAATACAACTAATAATAATAAAAGTAATAAAATAATTATTTATTCATTCAAAACATATAAATATAGAATTTAAAACAATTATTACCAAAAGTAGAGTAAACAAATAGTAACCCACAAAGGTATGATTTGTCCGTACGTGATTCAATTATTGCTCGTCTCCCATTTTTAATACAAACAAAAATATCTATTATTAATAAGATGAACAATAAAAAATATGAACAAGAATTTTTTTTATTATTAACAATAAACAGTTATCAAAATAGCACAAAATAAATATTAACGAATCGTCTAAATATAAGGGTTATAATATTATGATAAATAAAATGTAATTAAAATAAACAACAATTTTCTGATGTCTTCAAACTAAAAAAATATCTAAAAATTGAACCGGCATCGCGAAATCAAAAGTTGATAAAGTTGAACATTTAACGATTTGAGCCATGAAGGCTTATGTCAAGTGAATTATTTAATCAAATATACTTATTACAAAAAAAATACATAAAAATAATTTAATTTAAAATTATTTTAATAATCATTATTAAAAATAAAAAACCAAAATACGTGTTGTTCCCAACTCATCAAGTTTCGCTATAAAAATAAAAAACCAAAGTACAAGTTTCAATTAATTGTAAATGATATTAAAATTTGAAATTTTCATTTGGAAAGTGATTTTCCATCAATTTTTCGCCTAGACCAACTTTTTTTTCAGTTTCGGAAAATTTCGTTTTATTTGGTGAAAATTAAAAAAAAAATTTGTTTCCCACAGACTAGCATAAAAATTTTCCCGGTACCTCAAACGCATTCCACAATAAAATTAGGGTAGGGCGCTTTTACGGGAAAAACTTTGCTTAAAAGAAGAGAGCAAAAAAAGTTTAAGAAGAATTATCCGGCTTGATGATACGACTTGATTGATGTATCACATGATAGGCTTTTTATGACAGGAGGGGAAAATAAAAAAACCCGAGAAAATTTTTCACTTTTTTCAGTAAATTATGAAAAATTTAAAATAAATTCGTTTTAAAAAATTTTCTATCGGATGGTGTCGAAAATTTTAAATTTTCCTACGATAAATTGGTTTTCACAAAAACTTTGGTGGCTGCAACGTGTTGTCTGTCAGCTACGAAATTTGATAGGTATATAAAGTCAGGACTAATCTATTGAATTTCACTACTTCTAAATCATTAAAGTTTTCTTTTTCGAATCATAGCGGAAAATTTAAAATTTTCCTTCAGGAAAGTGGTTTTCCACCCATTATCTGGCAGGACCGACTAATTTTTTTAAGGAAATTTCTTTACGTTTGGTGAAAATAAAGAATTGTTTTAACAGAAACTTTTGTTCCTCACAATTTGAGATCAAACATTTTCCGATACAAGACATTTTTCAGAAAAATTAAGGAAATATTTGCATGGGATGCATTTTCGGGAAAAACTTTGATTAAAAGAGGAGAGAGCAATAAATAGAATGAGCACAATTACCACGCGTTGATTGATGAAAGAGTTTTTATGACAGGGAGAGGAGGAAATAAAGAAAGCGAAATTTTTAATTTTTCACAAATTGATGAAAAATATTAAATAAATGTGTTTTTCTCTATCGGATGGTGTTGGAAAATTTTAAATTAACATTTTCTCTGTCGAATCATGTCAGAAAATTGAAAATTTTAAACTTTGGTGGTTGCATGACATGAATGACCGAGGAGGACACGACTCATCTGCATAAAAAGTATTTGCAATATTAAACAATATTGACTTCTAATCAAGTATTGACATAAGAAACCCATAAAGAATTATAGACTTATGAACGCTTTTTAATGTGGTTTCAATATGGGAATCCCATAAAAAACCGATGAAAGGAAACCATTCTAGAAACCAGATAAATTACATATAACATAAAAATCATAAGATTTATGATCGGTTTCTAATAATGTGGTTTCAATATAGAAAACCTATACCAAATAAATACCCTAAAAAAATGATAGGATTATAATCGGTTTCAGGTTTCTGATCTGGTTTCAATATACGAAACCCATTAAAAACCGATGAAGGGAAGCCAATCTCGAAACCAGACAATGATAAAGATAAAGAAAAGTTGCATTCTTATTAAATTCAAATTCCTACATTTAACGAAATATCTTCGTTATAAATAAAAGCAATATTTCTTTTCGCGGTGTATCTAATATTACAGAAAAGAAAAAGTTATCCCATGAGAATCCGATCCAAAAACCTCCAAAAACATATTTGTTTTCACGAAATAACCATCATTAAAACACTTAACTCGCTTATATTTCTAGTTTCGATGTTAAGACCGATTTTTGACAATATGTCGATACAAAATTCCGAGAAGTTCTCAAGGCACATAATAAATTTACCATCCGTTTTTCCACCCAAAATTCGTTCACAGCGGATCTACGAAAAAATGACACAAAGAGCCATTAAAACGGGTATAAAGACCCGAACCCAAGGAGTTCGAGAATCATTCATTATGATTTTATATAGAATTCAGAATATTATTTTATATTCAGTACCTTTCCTAAATCGACGATCTTCGTAACCGACGTCTATCCTACAATACCACCTATACATAAAGCTGTATCGTCCACAAAACTTATTATTTCACCTCTACATCTCTACTTAAATAGGTCATTAACATATAAATGAAAGAGCAGTGTTCCCAACACTGTTCCCTGAGGAACTCCATATGTAACAGTTTCATATTTACTCATAGTGTCGTTTATTTTTACTCACTGTTTTCTCTTATTTAGATAACTTTCCATTAACTTATATGTAGTTCCTCTAAAACCGCAATCCTCTAATGTAGATAGTAGTTTTTTGTGATCCACAGTATCAAATGCCTTTGCCAGATCAACAAAAATACATATTGCTGGTTTAGATATATCAATAGAATTATTTATCAATTTAGTTAAACTGGCAATGGCATCTGAAGTAGATTTGTTAACTTGGAACCCAAATTGTTTAGCAGACAATATATTGTATTTTGATAAAAAATTGAACATTCTTGAGTAAATAATTTTTTCGAAAATTTTAGAAAAGTTTGAGATAATCAATATAGGTCTATAATAATTTATATCTGCCAGACTTCCACTTTTATGAAGTGGTATGATCATAGCATCTTTAAAAATGTTTGGAAATACCCCCTCATTTAATATTTTATTGGCTATTTAAGCTAATACTGATGCAATGTATGGGGCTATTGGTTTTGTTATTTCAGCTGAAATACCATCTATACCCGGAGTTTTTTTATTTTTTAGCCCATTCATTGTTTTCAAAATTTCAGTATGGTTTACTTCAGAGAAATACATTGAGTTCACTATTTTTGTGGAGTTGAAGGAATTTAAGTTTGAGGGATGGGTTTTAATTTTTTCAGGCATTTTGTGTCCTACACCTGTAAAATGTTCACAAAATAGGTTAGCCATTAGTTTGTTGTCTGTAATCGTTTTTCTATGTTTATTGATTTTGTTTTCTTTTTGGGTTTTCCTACCACATAGGTCTTTTACGAATGGACGAGTTTTTATTATCAAGTATTTTGTTATTATAGTAATCTGACTTAGCAAGCCGTAACATGTTATGGAGGCGATTCCTGTATTGTTTAAATTCTCGTTTATTCTCTTCGGTAGGGTTTTTCAGCATTTTTTTGCAAATTTTATTTTTTTGTTGATTGAATTAATTAACCCTTGAGTAATCCATTATGTACGTTTTCTTTGGCTGGATTTGAAATGAATTGTTTTAGTGTATTTTTTAATATATGATTTTATTTTATCTATGAACATTTCTGCGCATACGTTAATATCAGGCGTATTATATATATTCAACCATATTTTGTTTTTGATTAGAGATATAAGTAATTTTTTATTAGTAATTTTGTTTTACTTTAGCAACCATAATATCTAATGCGATTTGTAATACTTGTTTTGATAATTACATACTAAGTGGTCGTAAGCAAAATTTATAAACAAACTTCACGTGCGGTACTGCTCAACCATCATCCGTATATTCCCGATCTGACCCTTGCGATTTTTCTATTTTCCATCCTCTGGCCCAAGCGTTTTCATGATCACTTTTAAAAGACTATAAACGTATTATTTTCAGTAAATCTCATATTTACTTCCTAGAATAAATACTTTGTTGACACACAATTCATCTTCGATCAAATACAAAACATCCTTTGATGAATGTTTATATTATTTTCTCTAATATTAACTTCTTGGAGTTGACTGGCCTGCTTTATGTTATGAAAATTCTGCCTCAGACTCTGTTGACGGTTTTATATTGGCGGGAGAAGACGAACAAAAAACAAAATTAAAAAAAAAGTTGTGAATGTAAATATTTTCAGGATAAATGACCTAATCGGTATTTCGCGTTAAAAGCGTTGATATGTCTCTTCTTCTCATAATATAATCGAGATGAGATCCTATCCAGACGAAATACCTAATTTGAGATTCCTCGCTCGTGTTTATATTACAAGAGTGTTTGTAGTCGTGTATTTAACGACGCCTATCTGCAAATATTTGCACCTGTGAGATGGGTAGTATGGTTTATTGGAATTAGTAAGAATGTGGGTGTTTACTTATTGCTTTTTTTTGATAAATACTTTATTTTTCATAAACAATTCTCGCTCACATTGATAACACGGCTAAACCAAACTTTTGTATATTTTTTGTTCTGTTTATTATCTAAAAATATCAATACTCGCTTGAGTTTGAAGAAAAAACAATGCAATTGTTTTGACAAATACTGTATATGATGATCCCATCTAAGGTGAATGTGTCTAAGTATACACCTAAATATTTTATTTTACTAACAGCTTTTATGACAAAATTATTTTGGATAGTAAGGTTTCTTGGCTACATTGTTTTTTCGAAACTAAGCGTCATCTGTCCTACCATTCCTGTAAAAATAAATGGTTTAAATAAATTATGAAAAGTAAAGGCCCCAATACCGTTCTCCGCATGTAATTTATTTTCTACTGTTAAACCACTCCTGCGCTGTACCTTTTATAATAGACGTTTTTTTAATATATGCAACTTTTAGTTATGATTATTATTATAGGTTTTTTAACATGTTCTTGAATTATTTGTGTTTCCAATTTGATATAAATTTACAAAACGTACCTAATTGATCAACTAGTAGGTTAATATACCTACCTACCTACCTTTTTACGTAATACTGAGGGTACCAATTAGTTTTGCATTATTTTTTAGGTGGAAGATGCAGAAAATTGAATTCATTTCAAAATTATGAGTAAAAATTTGACGATAAATATACCACCTAAAATTCCTATTAAATGATCTTTATGACCCTACCAAAAAAGGATTGAAAATTTGAATTGTATCGTCATTCCATATATAAATGTTATTAATTACTTAAAAGATTATTTATTGTATTCTTTTTAAACAGGAATGTATAAATAAATTACCTACAATAGGTATAAAACTTAATTTATTAAACTTATGTATAATATATTATGTTCAAATACGTTTCTATTATTAATATGAATTTAACAAAATTTCTTTAAAATATACAAATCATTTAAGTGTTTTTTTTTTAATTCTGATAGTTTTGCGAAATTTATATAAACTCCACAAAATTAAATGCCTGGACTATGCCTATACAGTAAACTGTTTTACCATAAATAAACATTTTTAAAAGACTCGATTAACGGTAATATAATGAGCAATTGATAAATAAATATAAAGAAAACGACAAAATTTATTTTTATTTGAATTCATTATAAATATTTAACACTGTTCCAAAAAATATTTGATGGCTTTATTACATCAAAAATAAACTTCTAATATTTGAACTTCCTTATTTATTTCGAAATTTTGAGATTTGACACAAAAAAGCCCATTATGCCCTCGGTCTTTACATCGAAACTAGAAAGATAAGCGATTTAAGTGTTTTAATGATAATTACTTCGTGAAAAGAAATATGTTTTCTTGAGCTGGTTCCCAGACACGTGTACGAAATTTGGATCTTTTACGGACGTGGTTATAGATATTATTTATTAGGTGTCATAAATAAGATTTAATTATCTAGGAGATTTTTCGTTAAATGAAGGATTTTGAATTTAATAATAATGCAATATTATATTTATTAAATGGAATTAATAAATTATTAAGGTACCTGGGCGCGGTAGGTTACAGCACTTTTATTAAAAATGCGATATCAAAATGAAATTTTTTGTAAAAATTAAACTCTATAAAGAGATGAAGCCTATTGATTCTGATAAAACTTTAATGAAAATGGAGGTAATGAATTTAAGAGTATCATAAAATGCCAAGCATTATACGGTGAGCACCATAAGTCTTACCCCCCTATCTAACTCGTTACTGGAATCTTGTTAGGAAAATCGCCGAGACACGTCAATTTTTGATTTCTACAATGTACATTTTTGTATGAATAGTTTACCATTAATTTCATCCCTTACTGGAGGGGAGCAACCCTTTCGAAAAATTTAAATGGCATGGGATGGTAAGTGATAGCTTATTTCAAAGAGGGCTTTATTCTCTATTCAACCGTGTAAAAAAAATTGATATTTGCTTCATTAATTCTCGACTAATTGTTGTTTCAGAATAACGGAAATTAACGTAGCGCACTCATCCTTAGAATTAAAATTCGGCCCTGCATGATTTCGGTTTTGGTTCAGACGTGAAGTAAGACTTTTTGCCATTAGAAGGTCACTGTTAGTCTAGTTGCTTTCCTATTTTGTGAGGTTTTGTTATTTTTAAACATTAATAAATCAACACGTAATGAAGCAAATTTCAAAATTTTTTGCACGGTTGAATAGAGAATAAAACCCCTTTCAAATGAGCTATCACTCACCACCCCATGCCATTTAAATTTTCGAAAGGGTTGCTACCCTCCAGTAAGGGATGAAATAAAGGATAAACTAATCATGCAAAAATGTACATTGTAGAAATCAAAAATCGACCTGTCTCGGCGATTTTCCTAACAAGATCCCAGTAACGAGTTAGTTAGGGGGAGTAAGACTTATGATGCTCACTGTATATCTTCATTCTAGTTTATTAATGAAAATAAGAACGAATTTTTTTCCTATTAACTTTGCTTAAGTATATTTGGTGTTGATTTCAAATAAAAATTAAATTCCTACCAGGATTTCTTACAATTTACCTTGACAATTGATATTGCTTAAGAACTACGACTATCTTTTTTGAAAATGTTACTGAAAAGAGAACAGTTCCGAAGCTGCTTTTGGAGAAAACAGGATAGACTACCTAAAAACAGAACTGCGTTACATAAAATAAGACGTTTCATAAATAATTACATAAATAATTCTTAAAATACAATTTTTATTAATAAGCTTTTGTCAATTTCTCTCCTTTCATTCTTCCTTGTTCTGAGATACGGCTGCTTTGCTTTCCCATATCTTTCTTATTTTTTCTTCACCTGCTAATTTCGCTAATTTTTCTTGACCTTTGTTTACCTAATAATTTTATTTTTTTATTATATATCTTCTAATCAGTCAATGTTCCTTACTTTTTACTTTTCTACCAGTTTTTTTACGTCTGTTTAAAAACTTTAATTAATTTGATTGTTTCCCTAACATTTCATTTCCAGAAACTTGACTACATATTTTTTGTAGGTTTTTTTTTTTTTTTTTGTGGGTTTAGATAATAAAATAAAAAGTAAAACTAATATTAAGCCATATTTATTTGAGACGACAAATATAACCACATTTATTTCGATTAGTAATGAAAAAAATAATAAATTAAATGAAAATAATATTCGGCAGTTCAACAAAATTAATTATGAAACATTATACAGAGATCTGGAGTCTGAAAAATGGACTAACGTTTTTAACAGTAATGATACTGAACAAAGCTATAATGAATTTATTAAACTACTTCAAGAACATATTACTAAAAATATTAAACAAATTAATAGAAACAATAATAAAAATTATAAGATCAAACCGTGGATTACCTTGGGCATAATTAAATCTATAAGACGTAGAGATTACCTAAAAAAACAATATCTTAGGAATAAAAATAGTAATGAACTTCTGCAAGAATACAAAAGGTACCGACATTTTTTAACCAAATTAATTAAAGAAGTAAAAAATAATTACTACCAATCTGAAATTACAAAAGCAAAAAATAATTATAAAAAAATTTGGGACACAGTAAAAAAGGCATCTAACACAGAAAAAAATAACAAAAAAGAAAGTTACAATATCATAAATGAAAAGGGAGAAAAAGTTAAATGTAATAAAACTAAAGCAAATGTATTTAATTATTTTTTTGCAGAAATAGGTAATAAAATGATAAAAAAAATTGATAGTCCTAATATAACTGCTTCTACTAAAACTATAATCCATAATTCTAGTGGCAATTTTCTGTTTATGTACCCCATTAAAAACAACGAATTAATAAAGCATATATCACTATTAAAAAATAAATCGGCAAGTGGCCTGGATGGACTATCGGTAACTACAATTAAAAATATACACCCTTACATCCTAAACCCGTTAGCACACATTTTCAACCAAATATTAACCACTGGCAAAATACCAATATCATTTAAAGAATCTGTAATAACACCCGTCTATAAATCAGGAAAAAAAGAACTAGCCCTTAACTACAGGCCTATATCAGTCATAAATAATATTTCAAAGCTTTTTGAGCAATGTTTAAAAAAAAGGTTAGTTGAATTTATTGAACAAAACAAAATATTAAGTACAAGTCAATATGGTTTTAGGAAAAATCTTTGCTGTCAAGATGCGCTTCTAGACTTTGTGCAAAATATTATTAATGGTATTGACAACAATAAAAAATGCCTAGCGATATTCTTAGACTTAGCCAAGGCATTTGACACTGTTGATCACAGATTGTTGTTGGAAAGATTAGAAATAATAGGTATAAGAGGATTAACGTTGGACCTTTTCAGGGACTATCTATCACAGCGAACCCAGTTTGTTAGAATTGGTAGCCTACTTAGTGACCCAATTACCGTTCGTACGGGCGTGCCTCAGGGAACGGTACTTGGCCCAATTCTTTTTTTAATATACATTAACTGTATTTATAATAATAAAAATATAGGAAAAATTATTTCTTATGCAGATGATACTGTCATTATCTATAAGGGGGAGAGCTGGAAAGAAGTCTTTCGAAAAGCTGAGGATGGTTTGAGTAAGATAAAGATGTGGCTTGATAATAGTCTTTCGAGTCTCAATGTCTCCAAAGCAAAATTTATTACATTTTCACTAACAAATGCTGATCAAAGGACCGATTTGTCAGTGTGTAACGATACAAAAAGAAAATAAAATAAAATATTTGGGGTTAATGGTTGATCAACATCTGAGATGGAACGAACATGTCATTTTTTTAAACAAGAGATTAAGAAAACTTATATATTTATTTTATTAAATTCGAGATATTCTTAAAAAAGAACTCCTACTACTTATTTATAATGCCTTGGCTGAGTCGCTGCTAAGATATGGCATTCTAATATGGGGTGGGCTTCTAGACAACGCTCTCGATGGGCTGGACTCGACACAGAATACGTTGCTAAAAATATTGTTCAGAAAGGACCTTAGATATCCAACAAACCTATTATATAAAGAATTAGACATTTTCAATATTAAACAACTATATATTTACCAAACATCTTTATGGGCAATTTCTAATACTGAAAAACTTCCTAAGCTTTTACACACTACTTCCACAAGAGCTCTACTAAATAAGCATATGCCAATTCCTCTTTTTAAAAAAATGCACACCCAAAACTTTATCTCGTATTTTGGCCCCAACATATATAACCTAATTCCTACATACATAAAAAATATTACAAATGAACGATCTTTAAAAAATGAACTTAAAATATTTGTACAGAAAAACTACAGTAAAATTAAGAAGGAAATATTTAATGTTTTATATTAATTTCATGCTACATAATTACATATTCTTCAGTATCAGAGAGTAACCTTTCTTTTCTTTTTCTTTATTAGTCTTGTATTTTATATTTTTATAATTTTTATTATTTTTGCTATTTTTATAATTTCTGCAAATTTTTATTTGTATAATTGTTTAGATTTTTGTATTTTCATATTTCTCTATCTTTTTCTTTTTTTTTTTTTGTTGTATTTTAAAATTCTAAATTCTTTGTTTCTGTTTCTATAGTATATACTTAGATATAATTTAAACAGCATTTATAAAACGTAAAAAAAAACTAATACAAAGATTCCGCACACAAACTTTGTTTAGGCGGGTCTTAAAAAATTGTTAAAAAAATGTAAATTATTTTAATGAATAAATTTGATTGATTTGATTTGATATGTTTTCACAAAATAGTGATTTTCTATATTAAATATACCAAAGGTATCAAAAAAATATCCATAAAATTACTAATTAACGTAAAAAATGTTCAAAACTAGAGAAATCTCTTTTAGTACGCGCCGACGACAACATCGGAGACATTAACTTAAAAAAGTTCATAGGTTAAAATCGGTATTAGAGATGTGGGGGACATTAAATGTTCGCTTTCACTTTACGCAAATTTCTGGACGTGTCTTAAATACGTGAAACTTTCGCCGTCTCATTTGTTTATATCGATGATTAGGCAATATTTGTGGTTCGTGATGCGTCTTTGCCATTGCATACCGTTTTTTATCATTATTCCTTTATGTTCGTTGTTCGGAAGGAATTCGCTAATGAAAAATAGAAGAGAGAAAGAACGCAGCGTGAGTTCCTGTAAAAGGTGTTACGAAATCACGAATGACTTTGTGGGGTCTTTTTATCTTTTAACCAATCGATTTTATTCATTTATACAGTGTATTTTAGCGAAATTTAAAAAATTATGAAATCATTTGTATTCGCAATTCAAACTAAGTGATAAGCCCGAAATTTTTAGAAGGTTCCTACAAGTAGGATATCGTTCAGTGTTGCCAGAAGTAGCAAAATTTCGTTACGTCGTCGGATTTTAGCCCTTGAAGAAGTTGTTAAGATCTTTTATTTAAGAATCAAAATTTGTGTCTAGTAACATGTAATCATACTCTATATTTAAGGATTTTTTATAAAACCGATTTATTATATGGATTTTTTTAAATTTAAGTTAATTTATTAATTTTGTTTTAAAGTCAGTTCATTATTTGGCAACATTGGCGTTCGTGTTCATTGTTTACATTTTAATTTGTATCAATTACATTTCGAGTTTTTTCTTACTTTTTAGCTTTAAATTTGTTTATTTCTTATAGTATATGATAGTGTTTATATTAAAATTTAAATCTGTGAAAAAGCCCCCAGCAAATTGCAATCTATATGATGTTAGTGTCAAAATCAAAACTGAAGTATTCATTATTTTCCAAGCACAAATCGTAAAATTTTGTTTCTTACGATAAATGGATATCTATAAATTCACAATATTGAAATTTTGCAAAACTTTGTTTAGAATCAAACTGTAATCTGATTTGTGATGGTTTTATTACCATTTACATCACAATTCACATAATAATATAAGAATAAGGAGAGTAAATTTTTTAAATAAGTTCATCAATAACAAACGTTTTTGTACCTGAAATGTCCTTTAAACTACATAATAAAACATGTCCTGGGTTTAGTAAATACATATTTCTAGATGTTCTTGTAGTAACCAATAGCTGAATATTTCCAACAAATTAAGTCATACACATGATAAATATTATATTTATGACGAAAGCAAAACTAAACTAATAACTTAAATTAACACTAAATGAAATTGAGAATATTATCTAAAAATCACAAATACAAAATCAGTCCAAAACAAACACATGTAAATAAACAAACATTCTACTTATAGGTAACAAATGACAGGCGCGCGAAAATTAATTTGAATCGTGAATAGACGAAGAAAATAAAATGTCTCCCATTACATACCCATATCTCTAATATCATCTTTAAGTTAAGTTGTTGAGAAAATTGTTAAAACTCGTTTAAATATTTTCCTTAATAAATATAATTTACTATCAGCAGAAAGGAAGAAAAGAAATCTACTCAAGACATAATTCACGTGTTTAAATAGTATTTTATGTAATTGAAACCTTCTTTTGACAATTGTAATATGAAATAATTATTTGTCAAGTGTGTGGACAAATATCCATAAAATCAATGGTAGCAGAATTTATGGATCTTCAATTTGGAATCCTTACAACTTTAAGGAAACTTGGAAACAGTGGTTTCTTGAACAATACACAGTGAGAGTAAGAAATAATATTTTCATTGTAATAAACATTTTCTTGAAGTTATAAAATTACTAGAGCAATAGTAATTTTATCATTAGGATATAATTATTTTAATACAAATTTAGAAATAAACATTTTGCCAAACATATTTCTTGGTTATGTTACTAGTGGAAGAAATACCATTTATTTTATTCAGGGCTTAAGATACACCCCCTTTGAACCCACATTCGTATTTCTCTGGGAACTAGGACACACAAACGCCCAAAGGAGCTCGGATTCATTCATTTTTAATTATTTGATGTGCATTCATTTTATTATTTTACATTGAAGCTATCACTTTATTATTTGTATCCAGTTATATAGTCAGTATCTTTCCTAAAACGTTCTTCCTAAACAACGGCTATCCTACAATATATTCTATTCCCGAACTCTGTCAACGTCCCACGCCTTATTTCCGATGCTCGCCGTCCCTAAATATTTCCTTCATAATATCCTTGTAGACACCCTTCGTCACGTCCCGCACCACCTACCGTATAGTCCCAATGCAGTACCGTACTGAATACCTTCCTTTCTACCACGACGCTAGGTGCCTCGATGCGAGGCGACGCTCAACGCTGCGACGTACCTAAATCGACGCCGTTACAACGCTAGATGAAATTAGTACATAATCTAATATCTATATTTTCAATGGTGAGTCAAAAGATTTATGTAACTTTCTTTGAGATACCACCGGGGTTTCGTTTAAACGAGGGCTTCACATTTGCTGTAAAATATTATCAATAAACCACATGGCTTTTAGGTCATACACCCCGAAAGACAGTTAGGATAGACATCTGTTTTCGATGGGTGAAATTTTGAATAATTCAATAATTATAAAAATCAATATTAAAAAATATACAGGGTTGTATTAAGTTTATTTCAATAGAAATTATAATAATCAATATAAAAAAATATACTGGGTTGTATTAAGTTAATTCAATATAAATTATAAAAATCAATATTTTAGAAATATACAGGGAAGTGCTACCTTGGATAAATTGTACAAACCAAGATGGTCAATTTTAATAGTAAGTTAACCAACTGGTGAATATACTGTTCGTTAGCTCAAGGGGGGGACCTATACGCTAAGCAACCTGTTCTACTAGGTTTGAAATAAAGTATATGTGTAACCAACTGGCGAATTGGCGCTGTTCGTTACTTCCGTTGGTCATCACCTCTATACTCGTCGAAATATTACCCTAAGAGGGTGCAACCTGTGTATATCTAGAATAGAATCAAATCAACATCAACACAATAGTTAACCAACTGGCGAATTGGCGCTGTTCGTTAACTCCGTTGATGATCTACTTAAATAAGAATATAAACATCATCACAGTAGTTAATCAACTGGCGAATTGACGCTGTTCGTTAGCTCCGTTGGTCATCAACCTAAATAATATATATATATTGATAGCAAATGAATATGGTCTGTGTTTGAACGGGACTCAAGTGAGATCTCAGTTAATAGTACCAATAATATGCTTTGCTAATTATTGCATCACATTTAAAGCATGAAAAATAAAGACAGTTTAAATATAAATATATATCAATTTGCACCAAACTCTGCAACGAATCCTGCTTAACCTTAATTAACATTATCACAACGTAGGTATATAAATTATCAATTAATTAACTAGACGATCACTTTTACTACTAGAGGGAAAAAGGCCAAATTCAGTAAGTATAGAATTTAAAGTAAAATAAACTTGTGAGGTAAATAAAAACATTTTAGAGAGTAAAACAACGAACAAATAGGGGGTACCGGGGGTGGGCCGTTACATGCTTCTTCCCCTTACAGAGCTTGTTTTTTTGCTAAAAGTATCAAGTTGATACAATTTTTTGTTTTTAGGTTTCAATATTTTAACCCCCCTTAACTTCTCTCTTATTATTTATTCAGATTTTTTTCGGAATCAATATCATCATCTTCTTATAGAGCTCGATGTTTATTAAAAACTTCATGTTGATATCGCTTATAGTTTTTGATGTATTTTTTTTCCAAACCCCCACCACCCTTTAACCATCCCATTTTCAATTTTGCTATCTTTGTAATCGAATACAAATTGTTTGATTAAAAAATTATTCTCCCCATGAACAAGTTATTTTCTGGTATACCACAAGGGTCTACTCTGGGACCACTAACCTATTTACAATGATGTCAAACAGATTCCTATTATCTACCGATGTTTTACAGAGAAATACACAGCATTGCTGACTGCTTTCTTTTGCAAACACACATCGAATATCTCGAAGAACTAAAACAACTGAACGGGTATTGTCAGTTGATTTTGATTACAATGATTCTAACGATTACTAAAATCTAGTAGTTCATGAAATTTGAGATACGTCATTCATCTCATATCAAAAAATACATGCAAGAGAATGTTGTATTTCATTTGAATTATGAATTAGATAATCTTACATCAAAAAACTATTTTGAACCTTTTTCAACGCCAACCTCCTCTTATTTACATAATACATCAAGTGTAGAATCACCCTGTAGATATATGCTCGGCTACTGGATACGAGAATTGATTAAACCGTTCTTCAGAATTTATTTTCTTCTTCATATTCATGGTAATGGCTCGACACGCGGACAACTCAACCATGAAGTCATGAAGAAGGCTTTACTTCTTTTTGATGGAGATATACGTTCTTTTAGTCAAACGTAATTTTACTTTGGAACGAATACTCTGTTTTATGTAAAAGGTTATCTCTATTCTACCTTGTTTGTCGTGAATGGTTAAACAGAGATCTTTTTGTTGAAACGAATAAAAAACAGGGTTAGACTTGTATTCTCCACATTTTCCTATTAGCCATACACTGTACCGAGAGGCAAAGAGCACTGGAAGTAGTTGTTTAGTGTTATATATAGTCACAATATTTATTTAGGTGGGATAGGTGGGAGTTTGCTGCATGCATTATGAAAGTATGAACCTGTATTTATTAAAAAATTCATCCAAGCAAGAGATTTCCAAGAAAATCTGAAAAACTTTGACAGAGCATGAGAATGTGATCTGTCTGAATGACATCAACTGAAAATTAAGCACAGTCTCAAAGTCTCATTAGCTATTGAGAGATTTGACAAGCACTCTTGCAAACATGTGAAAAAAATGTTGGATGAATTCTAAAAGACGACTTGACATAATACAAATAATAATATCACTTCTTATATGTATAACGCAAGTGAAAATCCAATTATTCTAGATATATTTGTCATTTATTTGACATTAAATACTAGAATATATCAATGTACCTATTTATTACAGAATTACTAACATCATTAATCCTAATTATAATTAAATTAATAACTTGACAAGTTTCTAGAGTTATAACAACACTGGCGTTACAAATACCTAATTACTACACATCTATTATTCTTGTCTTTCATTTTTTTTACTATTTATCTTAATTTCTCTTAAAATAATTACTTGTTTGCATAACGCTTATTATTTCGTTATCTTTACGTCTAAATATGAACCAAACAGGGTGATTCAAAGTTCTAACTGAACTGAAGATAGCTTAATGGTACCTTGATGATCCCTAATCGGCTGTCAACTTTTACCAATACCTCTTTTCAAACTTCTGAACCTTTTCTTATTTGCATATTTACTCTATCTAGACATCAATTTTCACTCATGCATGTGTTATTTTTAAAGGTAGAAGAAAACATTTTTCTTCTTTTTCTACTTTTAATCTAACCAATATTCTTGATATTTTATTCAATTTATGCACTTAATTCAATTCTATGTTTATTAAACAGACAAATTTTTCAATTAATTTAAATTTTACGTAAAATTTTTTATTATTACCGCCAAGATCAGATTACTTGAGGTTAATTTACAAAATCGTAGAAAATGTAATTAGTAAACAAATAATATTGTAACCACTAAACAATCAGGTTTTCGAAAGGGATTTAGTACTACAACATTATTCATAGATCCATGGGTGAAGGAGTTATGCTACATGACTTTTCTAAAGCGTTTTACACTTACTGCGTTTGAATATCTACACCGGAAGCATCTAAGATGTGAATTTATCACGTGATAGAGGATTATATTTAAATGTAGATGTAATAACTAAACGCTCTAGATGTTATTGGTCACTTGGTTAAAATTAACTCTTCGACCAAATGAACAAAAACAAATAATAAACAATGACGTTATTCCGCATCACGATTCGGCCAAATACCTAGGGATGAACCTAGATGTAAGACTTACATGGAAAGAGCACATAAAAAAAAGCGTAAAGAACTTGAACCTAAATTTAAAAAAATATATTGGCTCCTAGGAAGAAAATCCAAATTGTCAGTGCACAACAAACTGCTGATTTATAAACAAATTCTAAAACCAATCTGGATTTATGGCATACAGCTATGGGGATGTGCCAGTAAGAGTAATATCAACATGATACGAGTTTTCCAAAATAAAGTCCCAAGATGCATTGTTGATGCACCTTGGTTCTACCAAAACGATTATCTTCATAGAGACCTGACGATGCCAACAATCGAAGAAGAAATAAAGAGGTTTGCTGCGAAACATTAGGGTCGACTCCACTCCCACGTCAACGAAGAAGCGCTGCAATTAATGGACAACTCTACACTCAACAGAAGGCTCAAAACGAAGAAGCCTTTTGAGCTAGTGCAGTGAACGTTAATGTTAGTGCTAGTGTAAAATAGTGTAATAAATCGTCACGCCAACTTGTGATGTTTTCCTACAGAAACAATTAAGACAGCCTACTGCGCCTTGCTCAAACTTCTTCGTCGTGCGATATGGCCATCATATCTACTCTTGTTGCACAAAATACTATTATATTCATACTAGCATAAACAAAGAATAAATCGATAGCCTTTTAACTGAACCAACTCAACTGAACCGGCTTTGATGTAAAAAATGTAATCTGGGCAGCTACATCTCTAATGAACAAACGCAGATGCAGATGTAGTAGATGTGTCCGATGTTTATAAACAAACGCAGCAATAATAGATCATCAGCTTCTTTGAACCAAACTCAAATATTTTGGTTTCGACAAAACCTAGTGAGATTTTTCAAGTTATATTGAAGTAACCGCTACCAAAAAGTAATGCAGGAGAAATCTAATTTCACGTGTGTAACATGAAGAGTACCCCAAGGCTGTTTTTGGTTCCCTTTATAAATTATTGGAGCAATATATATAATATTCTTTTACTGATGACACGCAATTTTATTGTTATGTTTGACCCAAGTGAAGTAGACACAGCTTCGCAAAACTTAAATTTAGACTTAAATGCTGTATATACATTTTCTATGAATCATAACCTTAAACTAAAGGTCAGTAAATGTCATACAATATTATTTTGTCCTACAAATACAGAGCATAATGTACAACAGAACCTTAAGTAAAAAATCATGTAGAAGTGCCAAAAATGTATGCATTATGTATGTATGTATGTATGTATGTATGTATGTATGTATGTATGTATGTATGTATGTATGTATGTATGTATGTATGTATGTATGTATGTATGTATGTATGTATGTATGTATGTATGTATGTATGTATGTATGTATGTATGTATGTATGTATGTATGTATGTATGTATGTATGTATGTATGTATGTATGTATGTATGTATGTATGTATGTATGTATGTATGTATGTATGTATGTATGTATGTATGTATGTATGTATGTATGTATGTATGTATGTATGTATGTATGTATGTATGTATGTATGTATGTATGTATGTATGTATGTATGTATGTATGTATGTATGTATGTATGTATGTATGTATGTATGTATGTATGTATGTATGTATGTATGTATGTATGTATGTATGTATGTATATATGTATGTATGTATGTATGTATGACTGCATGTTTTAAGACTATGCTTCGCTTCTAGTCAAAAAATCGTATCAGATCTGTCAATTATACAGGAATCGACGCCAAAAACAGCGGCATAGCACCTAGGGAATTTTGAGTTAAAATCTATATCGTATTTTTAGGCTATTTTAAGGCTATTTAAGGCTATTTAAGGCTATTTAAGGCTATTTAAGGCTATTTAAGGCTATTTAAGGCTATTTAAGGCTATTTTAAGGCCATTTAAGGCTATTTTAAGGCTATTTTTATGAAATTTTAATGTCTTTTTTACAAAAATCAAGAGGCTCGGACGATCCATCAGAGAACCTCGTTTTTAACGATTTTTCTAAAAACAACTACGCACTTTTCTAGGTTATTTTTAGGCTTTTAAAATATAAAACATTCTGAACAGATTTGCTATTTTTATTTTAAATAAATACTTTGCTGGTTTCGAAAGTTTTTTCGAAAAACAAATATTACACCATTTTTAAAGTGATGTACCGAAAAATTTATTATTTTAAAAAATACAAGGTGCTTTGCCTTCAACCAACGAATCAGCAAAGAACCTGCAGAGCACCTTGTCTTTTAGATTTTATTCTAAAAACAACCAAGTTATAGCTCTTGAAATATAAAACTTTTCGAAAAAAAAAAATTGATATATTTAAAAAATACGGGTGCTTTGCTATCTTCAAATAAAGCCAGCAGAGTATCTCGGTTTTTTTAAGGTTTTAAAGTTTTTTATTAGGCACTTGAAATATTGAAAAACATTCCCAAAAAATTTGCTGGCACCACATTTTTAGGCTATTTTTAGACTCTTGAAATTTCTATTATAAAATATTCCAAATTTTGTTTATTTTTTTTTTAAATACCTTATGCTTTGCTATAAAATGTTTTATATTTCAAGAGCTTAAAAATAGCCTAAAAATGTGGTATATTGTGGTTGTTTTTATAAAAAAAACTTTAAAAAGTCGATTTGCTCTGGTAGATTCATTCGAAGCAAGCATAGCACCTCATATATTGTTTAAAAAAACACATTTTTTTTTCTAAAAGCTTAATTGTCTAAAAATAGCCTTAAAATGTGACATAGTTGTTTTTTAAAAAAAAAATCTAAAAAACCGAGGCGCACTTCTGGCTTCGTACGATAGCAATTTTTTCGGAATGTTTTATGTGCTTTGCTGAGTTCGTTTGAAGTTAGCAAAGAACCCGCTATTTTTAAAAATAGTGATTTTTTTCAATACATTTGTAATATTTCAAGAGCCTAAAAATGTGCCACAGGTGATTTTTAAAAAACCTTTCAAAAATTGAGGTGCTCTTCTGGCCCCGTTCGAAATTAGTAAAGCCCCATATTTAAAAAAAATAGCATTTTTTTTCGAAAACCTTTATATAATGTATCAAGATCCTAAAAATTGCCTAAAATTATAGTGTGGTTGTTTTTAGAAAAAAATTAAAAAATCTAGGAGTTCTGCTAGTTTCGTCCGAAGCTAGATAAATAAGAATAGGTATCAACTCAAAATTCCTTTACTTTGCTGCCTTCTTTGGCAACGGGAATCGAGATATTTTGAGTTTCAAGTTACGTAAGTTAAAAAATCTTGAAAAGTCCATCCTAAATTCAAAACTCTTATTGTCTTTTTATATTTGGTATTAGAAAGTAGAGTATCAATTAAAATTAAAGAAATTATAAAATATTTCTACAGTGCAAACGTTAATACATTATTAGGATCATAATTATTTTCTTGATTCAATTGTATTTCAAGTTCCATATTTTTTGCATTTTGAAAATATTGGATTTTAGGACTGTAATTGATTTTAGTTTAGATTTAAATACAGTGGTAACCTTAATTATTTTTTTGCATATTGTAAATATTGGAAACTTTTTGATAAATTTTAGTTCATATTTAAACTGAGTAGCGTATGTGCATTTATATTTCACGCAAATAAAGGTATTTTATTATTATTATTAAATATATGACTAAACTTGAATCACCTTGTAGAACGGTAATTCAATAACAAATTAATAAAAGTGAGTAGCCTACCAGCTGGGCCGTTAAATTGGAAGCGAAATAACTTTAATTTATCATTTTGATGCAATATTCTGTTACAAGTAGTTGCTTTCCTAAGAGCAATATTATAGATTACTATTGATTAACACAGCTCGTATTTGTTTTGTTGTCTATATTTCATTTTGATCGGTTCAATAGATTAAATGTTACACAAACAAAAAATGTAAGGCTCGAAATGTAGGTATTGGTAAGTGGTTTCATGCGAATTTATCGAAGGAAAAAAAAATGGAGTTTTAAATTCGTTTTGTTCTTACATAATGATTGTTTTTAAGAGTTTGACACATTAACAATATAGGTGTATGGAATATTAGTATTGTACTTGTTCAAAGTATTATGTTGTGTAGAGCATAAAATTTAAATTATAGTAGCTGATAGACTTTGTTTAAATTTAAGCTGAACTGTATGATTAACTTTATTTGGATTCAATATTTTTTGTTAAAAATATAAAAAACTGTGTAATATTTTGCAGTTATTTTTTTCATACAGGGCTTCATGGTTTGCTGGCAGTTTGATTTGCAGGGTTCTCTTCAGTAGCATATGGTAAATGAAAATTTTCTAAGCTAGTTTCATCTTGAATTCCGTCAATTTTTAAAAAAAATTGGTTATTTTCCAAGGAATTCCACAGGACTTTCGGAAGGATTCCGGTAATTCCACCCCAATGTGGACAAGGAAAAGGCGTTTTTCGATTAGCAGAAGCAACCAGAGGACATTGGTTATCACCTTTTTTTAGTAATTGATTAAAATCGATATGATTGTTAAATTATTGTAAATTAGATCCTAGATATTTATCTTTAACAATTATTTTTAAAATAATTTTAAAATAACTAAGATATATTTGCTTTTTATTCTGGTTAAACACATAAGCGATTAGATCAATCAATTACCGTAAGGCCTGTTAGCTCAGTTGGTTAGAGCATCAACTTTGCAATTTGAGACCGTCCAACGACCGCGATCGAATCCTGGCTGTGCCAGAATTTTTTTTTTATTTTTTTTTTTTATTTTTTTTTATTTGTTTAGAAATTATGAAAATTTAATAAATACGATTATTGTTGATTATTTTTTTAAATACATTTTAATTATTATAATAATCTGGTTTTACATTTTTTGATGAAATTATTTTGTGGTCGTAGGAAAAATATTGTACATCACTTGTGTGAAAAGTGATTTTCCACACTCGTGTGATAGTCGCACTCGGCTTACGCCTCGTGCGACAATATTTCCCACTCGTGTGAAAAATGTCACTTTCCACACTCGTAATGTAATATACTATAATGCATTAATGCGGGTGTGGCCATTAGGTCGATATTGTTTTTAGTATGTAACAAAACAAATTTTTAGAGTTTTAATAAATATTTTTCATTTATAAATATGACTGTTTTTTAATTAATCTTACTTTTATATAAAAAACAAATGGGGGACTTTATTTTGCGCCACCTTGTAGATATCATTGCGACATTTAAAGGACTATTTTTCTTGTCTTCACTTATATTATTATCTATTTATTTTTATAATAATAATGGATACAATGTATAACAGAAACTTGACCAAACCGTTAAAACCAACAAACCCCAATCAGTTCGTCAATTTTCACCATCTCGGTCACGAACCGCCACTGGCTGTGGCATCCATCTTATACCTACCGTTAAATAATGATATGGCTAATTCATAAATGTCAAATTATACGTTGTATCGCAACGTATCTAATGTTAACATGGAAATATTTTCGTGCATTACTCAATGCTACAGTTAGACTAATCTTTTCCTGCAAAAATGGTGTCATTAGGTGACATCCGGCCCGCAGGACCAATTGTTTTCTGGTCCCAGTCGAATCATTACCGGATGATTTATTCGACAATATAAGTTACCTGTCACGGCGTAGACACCAAATATATTTAAGAAAAATATTCAAATTAACCAGGTATTGGGTAAGGAAGTGTTATATTCGTATTAAAAAAACGATCGAAGAATTTCGAGATGATGCAACGCGTCATTCGGCGCCAGTGCACAGTGCTCCAAGCATTTGATATTCCTGATCAAAATTAATATAACCAAGTCTTAGAAAAAAAGTCTTCACAACTCTTGTAGACGATTTGGAGTGAGGGTAGCCATATGTGAGTAGTAGGGATTAAGTGTAAAGATTAAAGAAAAAGTCCTTTATTTCTCACAAAGTCAATTTATTGGCGACCGGTTTCGAAGTTGTCACTTCATCATCAGGCACACCTAAATGGAATATCAAGGAGTCAGTTGTAATAAAAACAATTATAAAAGCATGAACGGACTTTAACATATACAAAATAACAGAAAAAACACAAAAGAAAGTTAAACAATAACCTTCTAATAAATTCCTTCTGAATAACTTTGAGAACCTGGAAATTTTAAAAAATATTAAATCTGGCCCCTCCTGCTCTCTGAATGCACAAATTCAATTTATTAGTACCCCAACGTTCTCTGCGCTTATTTAAATTATTTTCAGACTTTTACCCCCACTCATTTGATCTTCACTCAGTTACTTACCACAATTAACTCTCCCAATTTAGATTTTCTTTCCATTAATTTTTGCCCATTCGCATCTTATTAAAAATTTTTTAGCTTATTCAAATTCTCCCACGTGGTTGTCATACGCCAAAATTTGACTTTCCTCTTTTTTGACATTCGTACTGTCAACCTATTTTCCGTTTCCTGTAACAGTAATTTTCTTTTTGATTATCTGCTTCAAATTTTCCCTTTTTACATATGAATTTTCATATTTTCTTGTTTAGTGTTCTAATTTTCTTGTTAGTATAAAAATTTTTTGTTTTCTCATTCTCAGTTTAATATATTTTACTTTCAATAAATTTTGTCATCGCCACCTATACTCACTTTCAGTAAATAACACCTCCGTTAGTACACTATTTATCCGCTAATTTAAAATTTACAGTTTACTGCATTGATTCGTTAAAAATCTAGATAGATGTCTTGACAGTCTGATAATTTTTACTTTTTTACTTTTTATTTTCAGTAATTAACATTATTTCCTTAAAATTTTTTAAACTGTTTGTGCTTGTAAAACTATTTTGTGTTGTTTAGTTAATAATTGTCTTAAATGTGTTTTAATTAATTATTTTATTCAAAAAGACATCTGGTGGTTTAACCTAACCTACATTTAAAACATTTTTTAAAAAAATACTTATTACACATGACTTTTTTAACTCGTTCTGTTAAACTTTTTGTAGCGCTTCCTTTATGGAATTAGTCAAGGTGAGTCAAGGTTATTGTTTAACTTTCTTTTGTGTTTTTTCTGTTATTTTGTATATGTTAAAGTCCGTTCATGCTTTTATAATTGTTTTTATTACAACTGACTCCTTGATATTCCATTTAGGTGTGCCTGATGATGAAGTGACAACTTCGAAACCGGTCGCCAATAAATTGACTTTGTGAGAAATAAAGGACTTTTTCTTTAACCTTTACTCTTGTAGACGATTTGCTTCTATATTGTGTAGTATTATACAATGAATTGATTAAAAAATCATGAGATATTGTCTGGAAAATTAGAACATGTTCTATTTTTAAACAAATTGCTCAGCGTCTGCGCAACAACGAGATACACATAATCAAAATTTAGTGCAAGTATCATTGGTTGTTTAATGTTTTTATGTTTGCGAAAGTGTGTATTTTCCATAAAGTTTTTAACCGACTTCAAAAAAGGAGGAGGTTCTCAATTCGTCGCAATATTTTTTATGTTCAGCGATAATTCTTCAACACGGTGTCCGATTTCAATGATTCTTTTTTTTGTTAGAAAGGGGGTACTTTAGGGGTGGTCCCATATAAATTTGGTCAAACTCTAATAATTGGGTCCATGAGAAAATCCTCAAACTCTTCATTTTTATGTATGTCCAGCGATAATGCCACTTTGTCCGATTTATATAATTCTTTTTTATTGTTAGTAAGGGGGTACCTCAGGGGTGGTCCCATATAAATTTGGTTAAGATGTGTTGATGGCATCTGCACGTTTTTGAAGTCGGTTTTTTTTAATTTTTAATTTCTAATACTTAATTAAATTAAGAAGATTGTAAAAAATTAATTGTGCAGGATCATCTTGTAGTAGCTTTCTTCATTTAATATTTTCCACATACTACGTTTCTTGGTCTCTTTTTCACAGCCACTTTTATGGCTAAGTTTTTCTTGTTCACTTAGGCCTCCGTTTTTGAACAATTCGACGATTTTTTTCGTGATAAATGATGAAAAACTATAAGGAAAATTGGTTCTAAATTATTCATTTTAAATGTGAAAAATAAATAATTTGTTTTTTTCTTTATGATTTTTACACCGGGTTTTAGCGTTTTCACATTTTTACAGAAAAATTCAGTACTTGGCATATGCAGATATATGTAGAGTAATATTAGAAATTGATATTTGATAATTAATTCTCTAGCTATTATCCAATACTTTTTATAGTATAATACATAAAATATTTCAAAACTATAAATTTGTTGTTCCTAATATTGTACAAGAAATTTAAAAAAACCTTATATAAGAAATCGTGTAGTCCAAAACCTTGTACAATAAATCGCGTAGTTCAAAACAGTCTTTGGAAAATAAGAAGCATTTTTTCTAAAAAATGGTATATAATTCAAGCTTTTCTTAAAATAAATTATTTGAAAATAAAACACCTTTTGAAATGTAAAACCTTTAAAAAAAAAAGAGGATTTTATGTAGGTCAGTTACAAGAAGGTCACTTTATGTAAACATTTTACGAGTAGGTTAATTATCCTGTTAATCAACTTAGATCTTTTCACCGTTTATTAAGAATATCCGTCTTTACCGATTTAATTTTTTTGGGCAATTGATTGTAAATAAAAACTAACAATATTTGGGTTTCGTATTGCTCCACCAATATATTATTTTGTATAAACTTACTGTGTTTCTCTTAACTATACCACCCCTTTTTATCTAGTTCTTCTAGAATCACATTTTAGTGTAAGGTACATTTATAAGTGGCCGTCTGGAATTTATTTACTCGACGAGGGCTATTTTGAGTGTATTTTAGGTGTACTCGAGGTTAGCAGAGCAAACTACGTCATCAAAACTGGCGCCCGGGCAACCGTTATTCTAAGTAACAGCCTGGCGCCACCCTCAACTTCTACTTCACCACAAGTGAAACAAGATGACGTGTCACAGTCACATACTTTGATTTTCTCTTACTATACGGAGAATGGTCGCACTGCGCAGCTTTCTGAGTGCCTTTTAAAAGGAGATAGAAAACTCCGCCATTTTGATGCCTTATTACGTGTTGCCTACATCTTGGCGTTTTAATCATCCGCTTCTGCTTCGGAATTGTCGGTTTTCTTCTTTTAATCTGACAGGTTAAAACGACTAAACCAACAATTCCTGATTAAAACGCACATGCTTGCTGTTGTCAGTTTCAGTAAATATTATTTTTGGAGTCACTGTTTATTGCTAAAGAATCAGTTAGCTCACTCGGACCAGTTGAAAGTTCCAAAATAACATCCACTCCAGGGATACAAATTCAGGATGCGCAGAAGACTGCTGTTTTATTATAGGTGGTTGTCATATATTGTATTATCCGAGTTGCGCAGTGTGTAAACTGGAACATTGAGATGAAAGTGCCGACGCAGAGTGAGCGAACTGATTCTTTAGCTATAAACTGTGGTAAAGGCATCAAAATGGCCGCGCCCTATGTTGGGCGTGTCGGACTTCTCTCTTGCACCGTATAGTAATCAAAGTTCCACACATTATTTAAGTAAGACAGGACCGAAGCAGATACATTTTGGAATAAATTAATGTAAGTTTATATTTTTGAGTTTTTTTTTTTTAAAAACTGGTTTATTTTAACAGTTAAAAAAAGAATCTAGATGATATTTCACCCTGTATTTGTTTATTAGGCTAGAAACAATAAGAAAATAGTGCGCCGATAGCAGGTGGCAAATTTTTAAAATTGCATTGTGTCTGGCGCCCAACTATATAGATTGTTTCATTATACAGGGTGTCCCATTAGTTAATTATACAGGGTGTTCCATTAGTGAATGATACAAGGTGTCCCATTAGTGCGTAATTGTTCAATATTTCAATTTGTGTTATAGACACATAGTTTCAAATAAAAATTAAAATGGATTTAAAAAATACATATTTTAAAAATATTTTTGGATATACAGATATAGGATATTGCATTTTTGCCTGGAAAATAAAAATGTATGTTTTTTAAATAGAACACCCTGTATTTTATTAAAATTAATATTAATTGCTTGGTAACACAATATTTTTTCAAAACATTCTAGGGTCGAACAAACATTCTAAAAATAAAATACAGGGTGTTTTATTTAAAAACATACATTTTAATTTGCTAGTAAAAAACGTAATACCCTGTATATCCAAAAATATTTATAAAATGTGTATTTTTCAAAAACTTTTATTTGAAATTTGTTTTCGTGTCTATAACAAAAATTGAAGTATTGAACAATTACACATTAGTGGGACACCCTGTGTAATATGTCAGACATTAATGTCACTGATTTTCTATAGCCAGAAGATTTTTATCGTAACGTAGACGGCTCAGTGAACAAAATAGGGTTGTTATATTTTTCCTTTAACATATAGGAACAAATCAACAATTTGTCGTGTATTGTGTTTTAGTTATTTTGTGCAGATTTAGAAAGGAAAAAAGGGCCAAAAAAACATTATTACTAGGTTGTAAGTTTTAACCAAATTCTATTTTTATAAGTCAACTTGCACTTCTTTGATATAAACTTTCAATAATAATGTATATTATTAATTTTAAAACCAAAAAAAGATTTTTTTTTGTTTCTTTTAGCAACTAGCGACATAATAAATTTTTCGAAAATGTTGAATATTATGAAACTGTTTGAGTAAAGTAGATAATTTCAAACAAGGTCATTTTATGTCAAAATTAAAAAATATTTTATACAACTTCTAATAAGGTGACAGTAATTTGAAACAGTTTTATTCCATGATGTAATTGATGGTTTTTGAAAGCACAATTAATGATGTTATTTATTTAGGTTTTTAATAATATCTATAATAATATAAAAGACTCTTTACTGTTTGACTAAATAGTTGTATTTTTTGGAACATTTTTTAAACATCTCTAAAGACAGTAATTATACGTCTGGCATTGTTTTCTTGTTCTGGTAACAAGAATAAACAAAATAAAAAAAAGACAAGTTAAAAATTTTGTAAAAAAACGCAGCGACCTATTCGTCTAGCAGTTTTCTTCCTAGTATCTACACAGTCCTTTTGATAGTAATAACTAAGTGACAGACACCAGCTAATAATTTAGAAAAGTTTTTTTACAACTTTCAAATATTTTGATATCTTACTTTGTCACCTAGCTTACCATTTTTTTTATAAGCATCAAAATTAAATTCTATATCAATCCTAACAACAACCAAATCATATGCCTTTTCTACCTCTAGCTCCCTAACTATAACTAATTTTTTTTATAATATATTTTAAAGACGTTCTCATTAAAAAAAATTGTATTGTTTTTAAAAAATTCGCTATAGATACGATGCAACTACGTTTTGACCATGTTTTAAGCCGTCTTATCCGCTATGTGTGTGGACTTGAAAACATTCCTCCAGGATATTCTTGGAAGCTTATTAATAACAAAAATGTTCAGAGGAATTTTTGTTGACACGTTATGCATAACTGGTGGGTATGTATGTATGTGTGCGCTAGTATACAGCGTATCATCGTTTGTGAACTGGTTAAGTCACTTACGTGTCAAGTCAGTAACATGTGTTTGGATATCATAGAAAGTGCAATTTTGAAATATTTATTCAAATATATTACGATTTATAATGAAATCGCGTCATATACATAAAATCGAAAGCTGGGAATGTTTTATAAAAATAATAATAAATAAGAAATAAACGTTCGATTTAATGAAAAAGTAACTTCATTTCAAAGCGCATCTAAAATACAGACAAAAATAATCTAGGAAGTCCAAAAATTGTTATAGCTTTAATTATAAAATATTAATATCAACATTAAAATTGACTCTATGTATTTAAACATAACCAAAACTTATTCCTCATAAAAAATCAAATAGAATTGTAAAGCATTTACTTCTCTTCAACTTTTATTAAGGTTGTTTTTTGTAAACGATTTCTTTTTTTATATATAATGCCCTTAAAATCATTAATTATTTGAAATACAAAACAAATTTATAAGAACAGTTGTTTAGAATTTGATCTTCTATAACTTTTATCGAGGCCTTAAAAAATGTTTAGGAAACCATCCTTATGCTGCGGCCACACAGAGTGCGATGTTCGCGACGTTCACTATGTTCGCTACGTCCATTAAAAATATCTCCCATTATTATAAACGGACGTGGCCACATAGATGTAAGACGCTACGTTCGCTATGTTGTTATGTAGCGAACGTAGTGAACATAGCGAATATAGCGCAGCGCTCAGTGTGGCCTCAGCATTACAAGACAATTCGTACCAGGAGTTCGAGTGTAATCTTTTGGTTGGATACTCAGGAGACCATCTCAGGCAATCCTAAAAAAATCGTCTAATTTGAAAGTATTGTTTTACGAAATTGATATCGGATTAACTAATTTTTAATAAATTTAAATATTTTAACTCAAATCACGATTGAAGTTCTAAAATGTAAAGTGGTAATAAATTAAGAGTATATTCGTATGAGGTGTTTGGAAATTAGTTATTGTTTTTATTTATTAAATTATTTTATTGTACGATAGATTTTCGTAAAAATAAATTTAATCACAAATATATATTTTTATGAATATTATTTTCAATCATTTTTTAATTAAAAAACCAACTTCAAAATCGTGCAGATGCCCTTAAAAATTGAGATTGTATATGGAACTACCTCTGAGATATCCCTTTTCTAACCAAAAAATAATCATAGGAATCAGACAAGGTGGTAAAGAATTATTGCTAAACATACATGAAAAATGAAGAGTCTGAGGATTTTCTCATGGACCCAATTATTAGATTTTGACTAAATTAATATGGGACTACCCCTGAGGTACCCCCTTACCAACAAAAAAATAATTATAGAAATCGGACAAGGTGGTAAAGAATTATCGCTAAACGTACATGAAAAATGAAAAATTTGAGGATTTTCTCATGGACCCAATTATTAGATTTTGACTAAATTAATTTGGGACCACCCCTAAAGTACCCCCTTTCTAACAAAAAAAGAATCATTGAAATCGGACACCGTGTTAAAAAATTATCGCTGAACATACACAAAAAAAATATTACAACGAATTGATAACCTCCTCCTTTTTTGAAGTCTTAAATAAGAAGTCCATCACTAAAAGATTTTTTAACTTAAAGATAATTGCCAGAGCTACTTCGTAAGAAACGGCAATGCTGTATTTGTTATCATTGAAAAAATATGTATCTGTTTAAGCTGTTTCTTATAATCTGTAATGATAGCATTTCTAGACTCTCCTGTATACTGCTATAGTTGTTTGTGCACAAATAAATATACTCGAGTTGTACATTATATTTTTTCTACGACCCTCTAACGAAAATCTACAAATATTAAAATATTAATACTCGTAATTAAATTGACTTCATATATAAGTATAGACCAAATAAAAACAGAAATGCAAATAATAATTTATCGATTCTACACAAGAATAACTTATTTTAATGTATATTTAATCTCAATACCTAAAAAAAATATTGACAATTAGTTTGACAGAATTGTGACTTATTTAAAATTTTAAAAACAAAAGTAGTTGGGTCATCAAAAAATATGAACTGTGATTGGTGGATTTAATTTATTTTGCAGTGTTCTCACTACCTTGAATGGATATGAAATATATTCGTTCAGTTGAAAGCAGTAGCATACACTTTTGTTTTGTAATCTTTGTGCAGATAAGGGGGCGTCCATTAATTACGTGAGGTATTTTTGAGGATTTTTTGACTCCCCCTCCCCCCCTGGCGAGATTTGGTAAGATTTTCCTTAACTCCCTCCCCCCCTTCCCTAATCTCACGTGAGATTTTTCAAAATTTGTGTTTTGGGTGTAAATGTGTTGGATTATTAAAAAAAAAAAACAAAAACACAATATGTTCCATTACTTTTATTTAAGACTAGCAAAGACTAGTGTTTGAGAGTGTTGCAATTATTTAAAATCACATTAATAAAATTAAATGATAAATACTTAAATGGAAATTAATAAAAAATAAATAAACATAATTATAAGATTTTTCCATATTTTATTCTAGAAATACTATAATTTAACTTTACTTTCACGCAATTTTATACCGTTTTCTACTAGAAAAAAATTACGTGAGATTTACGAAAACCCCCCCTCCCCCCCCAAGTGAGATTAAGAAAGATTTAGTTTTATCCCCTCCCCCCCCCCCCCCCTTGAACACCTCACGTAATTAATGGACGCCCCCTAAGCTAATATCCTTGTGGGTGTAGAAAAAACTTATTTAAATACTTAGACGATTGAGCACTCCGCCTACGTCGTGTTCAAATTTCATCTTCGTGCGATATGGCCATCATATTCACTCTTGTTGCACAAACTACCAATTATCTATACCCACATGAATATTAGCTATTCTACGCACGAAACGAAAAAATTGTCCATTGCTATTGCGTACAACTTAACGAATATATTTCGTATCCATTCTACCTAGTAAGAACACTGCGCAAATACGAAATTCACCAATCACAGTTGGTTCATATTTTGTCACCAGACTACTATTATTTTTTTAAATTTTAAATAAGTTTAAATTCTGTCAAACTAATTATTGTCAGTATATTTTTGAGTTATAGAGATTAATTAAAATGAAAAATGAGTGATTCTTGTGAGAAATCGAAAAATAATATCTCTGTATTTGTAAAAAAAATCGTAATTTTTAATAAAACTATATGCATTAAATTTAATTATGAATATTAAAAATAAAAAGTGTGTCTATAGAGCTGAGACTAGCGTTCTGACTTGTCATGAGGAAGGTCTAGGGTTCAAATCAGTTTGAAGACTATTTGTATTATTTTTTTAAGTTTATTTCATTTTATAAATAAGTAAAAGTCATAAATTATTTTTAATTACATAGTCATTTTATCTTAATGGCCTAAATTATTTTTTAAATTTGTAGATTTTCTTTAGAGGGTCGTAGAAAAAATATACAGTACAACTCAAGTGGATTGTCCGTATCGCACTCAGACGATTAGGAACTTTGCCTACGGCGTTGTGTTCAAACTTTGTCTTCGTGCGATATGGCCATCATATCTATTCTTGTTGCACAAACTACTATTTCTCGTGTAAGGTAGTGTAATGTCCACATTATATTCTTTAGAAACTGATAGTATTTACATACAAACAATGCATTGAAGTTTATTATTGTTGACTGTTATTAAATAGTCTGATTCTCAACAATAAATTCCAATAAATGCAAACCGTATTCAACGTTTTTCTGTCTATGAGTCTATTCTACACTATTAATTTTGTCCGGCTCCGTTAAGTAATCTTATGTTAAGAGGTTCCAAGATAAAAGTTGTACATAGAAAGTCTATCTAATCTCCTACTAGGAAAAAGCATGTGGTTTGCCGGAAAACGCCCTGTATATCTTTTAATCTGTATTTCACAAGCACGAGTCAGTCACCGCAATATAATTACACCTTTATCAAAATTTTCTGTGTAAAACCTATTCCAACCTGCATACTGACCGGATATTATTAGAATACAAACCCAAACAAAAGAAAACACGTACGTCCTTCAGAAAATATGTCGTTGTTATCGTATTTTAATAGTTTAGTAGCATAAGAGGAAATCTTACTAAGCAACTAAACCTTATGGCTGGCTCCGCAGTGTGTTATTCCATTAAATACGTTTACGAGAAAAATTAACAACCGTTATCGAGAAAAGAAGAAATTTAATTGAAATCACAATAATTAGGAGGATGTCACATCATTTAACTCAACAGCTTTTTATATATAAGAAAATATTCCAGTATGGTGCATGAGGGTTACCATTTTACATAAGGTTTACTAATATTGTAGATTTTTCCTTTTTTTTCAAAGTTTTTCAAGAAATTTTATTCATACTTTGACTAAGTTGAGTTGGAGAATGTATGCATGTACTAGTTAAAGTGTGCTAAATTGAATGTTGGTATTTTTACTTAAATATCAAGACTAGTGAATGTGTATTTATTCACTATGACATATATTTAATTTTAACAATATTATCTGTAGTTCTCAATGAATAAGACTAAATAAAATATTTTTCAATCAGTTGTTTGTACTTTTATAGAAGAATGATCATTTATAGATAGGTTAAATAATCTTTAATAAAAGAGCTGAAAAGAAATTCGGCTCGAAGGACCATTTTCTAAATTGCTAAAACTGAATTATCGCAGTGCATTCAACTAAACTTCGTGGCTACCTCAAGATCCCAAATTTTAAACGAGAGTAGCTCTAGAATGAATTCACTGACATACTCATTCGAACGTCCGCTTTTTCTGAAAAGCAAGGAGAATGCCTGTTAAATCGTCCCGTCATTATGTGAAATAGTCGCATTCCGACTTTTAACAAAGACTAATTAAGTGTTATTTAGTCGTGTAAAGCAGCTGGAAGTAAATAAACTTCTATACGCATACCTGTTTAATTGTCAATCGTTCAAGTTGTTTGTGGTTCTATTTTAATTGTGGCGATCTTATTTATAACGACCATAACGAGTATCCCGGGAAAATTTCATACCTACCGCCGGTTACAGAATAATTTTTTTCCTTCGCGTACTCATTTAGAAATTAAACTTTTAATTGTAACATATTATGACATATATAAAATAATTTTACTTTGTTAAATCAGAAATTACATAGTGTGTTATAGAATAAGTAAATTTTGTATTACATTCAATAAAATAGGTACTAATTAATTTGAACGTTGAAATGTATATTCAAATCAAGTTAATGCACTCCCGTAAGTCCTCAGTGCGTTTTAGTGTCGCTATTTCTACCTGACGAGGTCCAAGAAGACCGAAAGAGTTAAATGTCAAGAAAGTTCGCGTAATGGAGTACTCCAGCGTTTTGCAATTGTTATATTTGTTCATTGAACGTTTTTTAACCTAATTATCAATTGACAGTTTCAATCTAAGAGATCAGAGATGTAACAATGAAAATCAAGATTTCACCCCAATTTCTACGAAATGCTGGACATTTTTATTCTGCGCTCATCTTCGACTACGTTAAATCAACATTTCACATTGATTATTTAAATTAACGCTATTACTCAGGCAAATGTACAGTCCATCGTTTCATTCCGTAACTCAAGGTGAAGTGCTCGATTTGACTCACATCTGGCCTCTCCTCTTTTGTCATCTTTTGTCTAAAGTGATGATAAAGAGTGAAATGAGCTGAATAAATCTTGCCTTTAGATCAGAACTGTGCGTTTTAGCCTGCAGGCCATATCAGAACGTATATGGCCTCCATTATGGAGGCTCTACACGCTACGATTTTTGTGAGATTTGAACTGAACAGTCCATCGATTCAGTCCACAACTCAACGTGAACTGCTCGATCTGACCTCTCCTCTTTTGTCCTCTGTTGTTCTTATTTGTCCTCTTTTGTCTAAAGTGCTGATGAAGAGCGAAATGAGCTGTTTAAATCTTGCCTTTAGATCAGAACTGTGCCTTTTGGAATGCAGGCCATATTGGAGCGTGTATTGCCTCCATTAATCTATAAAAAAACTTTGTTTTTTCCCTTTCAGTTTCTATAAAAAAATATAATTCATAATATCAAAATTATCCAACTGTCAATACAATAATAATAATAATAATAATAATACCTTACAAAGATAATTAGGTAACAAGATTTTTAGAATTAAATAATTAATTATAAATTAATGTACTGCCATCTATTTGTAATACACTCACTAGCCAAGTCTATAGACCTTTTAGAAAATTATTTTCTTTGGATATGTATATGGTATTAAACCAAAACAAGATTATGAAGATTATGAATTTTAAAAATATAATAATTATCTTAAATTTTTTATACTTAAAAAAAAAACTTATAATTTCAGAAGACTTGCGTCTATTATAAATAATATCTAGATTATGATAATAATATGCTTTACAAATTGATGTCGATTAATCTAGTGAATTTTTCTTAAAGCAACAAAGTTTATATAATATAATTTTATTGTGAAAGATGATGACATTTCAAAGATTTCAACAATATATTTCGTGACAGCGTCCAATCAACTGTTATTACTCGTGTTTATGAATTCTTAAAATATGGCTTCTTAAACAGTTATTAAAGAAGCAAAAAAAAACAAGATAGAAACGTTTCTTACTTACAGTTGCATTAGATGGATAATGGCTTCGGTTTACGATATGATGGTTTTACATACCTAAAACAAATAAAAATAAATGTAATTAAAAGCTACTTAGAAATACCAAAAATAAATGTAATTAAAAGATACTTAGAAAACGCGTAATAGATATAAAAACTATTTTTATCTACAACTGTCATGAAATGACACTGATTTGACACTTATTTAAATTTTGTAATGACGTATATTACCGCACTAGTGCGGTAATGATGCGGAACTAATAGTTAATCAAAATTAATCATTTATTTAACAAAACAGAACAAATATAACATTAATAATGAACTCAATATAAAAAAATTATTTGTTATAGATATTTATAATACAATCCTTGCAATCGTACAAATTCATGCCCGATGCCCGATAATTGCAAATATTAGTTTCCATATGTTTTGAAGTCGATGGTATATTTTCTTGGTTTTCTCCTAAGATTTCTTATTTTCTGCCGAAGTCTCAATATATCCTTCAGCGACAGAATTAGACTTCCAGGGGGCATGTCTTTTAACATTTAGAAGATCTGCACCAGAGTCGGCTAAAATTGAAGTTGAAGAACGCCGTAAACAATGCCCTGTATACTGCTTTGGATTGGGCAGTTCAAGAAATTCGGCAATTAATCTTGGAACACTACCAATAGTATTTATTCCAATAGGTTGTGTTGTACATTTTTCTGCTCTGTATCCAACAAAAAATCGTTGATGGCCACAACTTTTAGATCTTAAAGTAGAGTATTTTCTAACAATCGTAACTAAATTAATACCATCAATGTTCCCAGATGTAACAAAAAATTCTCGCGATATTTTTGTTTTGGTATTTGGAATGACAATTTGATAGCACAATCCTTGATATTTTACATTTTCTATCAATAAATTTGTCAACTCTTCTCTCCGACATGCACCAGCCAAACCAATAATTAGCACAACCTTAAAATATATATTACATTAATATTTATTTACATTTATACAAATATCTATTATATATTACTTTCATGCATAAAAATTTCTCATCTCCTGCATTTACAATAAATTTAGTTATTTCTTTTCTCGAAAATTCCTTAGATTTCTTAGGTTTGTACCCTTCTGATTTTCGTTTTAACAATGCTATCAAATTGATATGTTTTTTGATATCGATATTTTGTTTAATAAGCAATTCTGTCCTCAACATCGAGTAGTAACACCAAAGAGATGTAGGCTTCTGTACTTTACTCAATTCGTTGAACTATATAATGATGGTGGGTGAGGTTTTCCGGGTTTTCCTCACCTGTAAGTCAAATGGCACCATCAATCATCTTTAAGTCGCCCCGGAGCGCCACGGCAAATAATAATAATAGCCGTCCCTTTCCCCGGACAAGCTCAGCTTTTGGGGTTAAAATTCACTCGTAAGGGCGTGAATTAGGGAGAGTATTATTATTATTATTATTATTATTATTATTATTAATTATTATTATTATACCCAGTAATGCTTTTTCATTTGTAATATTTAAAATGTTCTTATCTTTACACCATTTCTCATATTTGTCATAAGTTAAATGATATCTCTCACGTGATTTCTGTGGTACTAAATTTTCTATTACGCCGGTTGCTGCATTTTCAATATCTTGTGGAAGATCATCTTCACTTGAAGACATAATTGATAATATATGTACTTGTAATGGTTATTTGAGCGACATTAAGTCAGAATTTTTACGATTTTAAACGCCACTTTGACAGAAGTTGATTATTAATTCCGTTGCTATGGTTACAAAATACTGACAGGTTACTTGTATTCGCAAATAGTCAATTTTAACGATATGCCGACATAATTTTATTCAATATAATTTCGAATTTTCGGAGTTGTTACATGATCGTTGTAGATAAAATATTGTACAATATTCGTGCCGGTAACACATTACTAACATACTTATTTTTACATGCATATATTAATAATGTTCATACCGCACTTATAACGTAAATATCTATTATAAAATTAATATATTTTTTAAATGCGTATATTTTCAAAATTAAGATAAAACATTATCATTTGATAATGGCATAATATGTGTTATATATACTGCGATTCATAATATATTTGCCGTTTTTGTACATGACTTCCATACTGTGCGAACTATCTCTCTCATGTACACACAGGGTGGTCCGTTAATAATGGGACACACTCACAGAACTGTTGGATACAAATGTATCGATACAACCCAATTTGCCTTAGTTCAATTCTTGATATTAAAAAAAGATACAGGGTGCTAAAGTAATTTTTTTTTATTGAAATAGTTTTACAATTTTAACAGCTTGCAATATAATAAACTCTATTCACATTATGAATTGTAATTACTTCAATACACTTTCCTATTCGTTTAGTGAATTAATTTCTATTATTAAAAAGTATGTTATCATTTTTAAGTACATCTAGAGCATTTACTACAAAGTTCGGCACACGAATTTATTGGTTCGTTATAAACCATTGATTTAAGAAACCCCAAAAGGAAAAATCCATAGGGTTATGGTCTAGACTACGTGCTGACAAAGCATATTGATTACCTCGGCCGATCCATGTTGTGAAAATTCATTATCAAGATGATTTCGTACTGTTCTACAGAAATGAGATGGAGCACTATCCTGCATAAACCACATGTTTTGTCTTACGATTAATGGCAAATCATTTAACATGTCCATGAATCCAGTTTAGAGAAAATTAAGATTGGAATCACCGTTTAAGTTATTTGGTAACTCACCCTGTATCTTGTAATAGGTAATAGATAAAAAATTGTGTTATATCGCAATTTTTTTATACAAGGAATTCATAGTTGCTCTGTGTCCCATTATTAACGTACCACCCTGTATATAGGTATATTTTATTTTTATGTTTTGAAGTTTATAAATGTCAGATTATAATGGTTAATGTACCAACCTATTATGTTTTATAAAAAATTAAGTCTTCTTAAACCGATGAGGATTTGTAAAATTACTCTTTAAGAAAAAATTAAAATTGATGAAACCCGAGGAAAAAAATAATATCGCCTAAATATATGGAGAACGTAGACACTATAAAATGAAATGAAACAAATAAAAAAATAAAGCAACCTCAAAGAAACTGAAACGACAATGTGTAAACGGTAAATAGGTAACAAGAAGTAGAAAGGTAATCAATCATTACACTATACTGATGAATTGCCATAACACAAATTTTTTTATAGAGAAAAAGAATAATACATCACTTTGTGACGCTGATCTCTATTATCGATCGTCTATTATTATTAATATAAAATGGAAATTATTTCATAAAATTAGACCGTAACTGTGCCATGCTTGTAAATTAGATAAAAAAAACAAGCATTACGATTTTAATTGTATATAATTATTCATTATTAAAAGTGAAAACTGATAACTGTTTTAGTTGAATAAAAAAATAAATCAATGGTCAGGCGGATATAATTATTTAATAAATGCATACGGTACAAAAATCAATTGGATTGTGAAACAAAACAAGAATTAGTATAGGCAGTATTGCAAGTCGTTATTAAAATAAAACGGGGATTTGTGCAGAAAACCAAAATTATTTTACAGCAGAAGCGATTGTCATAGAAAAAGCACTATATTATGGTACTAATATTTCAAGCATTAATTTTATCAATTAAAATCAATTTTAGAAGGTCTCATTGGCTAACCTTGAGCAATATGAAACAGTGTAATAATAATAATACTCTCCCTAATTCACCCCCTTACGAGTGAATTTTAACCCCAAAAGCTGAGCTTGTCCGGGGAAAGGGACGGCTATTATTATTATTATTATTTGCGTGGCGCTCCGAGGCGACTTACAGATGATTGATGGTGCCATTTGACTTAGAGGTGAGGAAAACCCGGAAAACCCCACCCAAAACAAAAAAAAATGTTTTTTATATGGACGAAAACTCGTGCAGGCATTATAGAAAATGAAGTAGTATAGTACTAAAATAATTGATAACATAACGATATATTCTCCACCTTACAATGATCTAGTCAACTCCTGTAAAAATCTGATGTGTCCAACAGAATTATAGAAAATGAAACCAAAAACAACTTTTATTTGAACAATTTTCCTAAAACTTCGAATTGTTTACTTTTTTGTCAAATTTCTCGAATATGGACCATTTTAGGAAAATTATGTATAAGACAAAAATTATAGATAACAATATTAAAAGACATTCAATTTGAAGAATTTTCTTCTCCAAGCGTAAATAATAGATATATTCCATAAAGTAGAAAAACAACCCCCTATAAAGTACCACCGAGATGTACCGACTCTGCTCATCGCAAGCTGAAATAAAGCGTAAGTTTAAAATTTGGGGTTTTTCTCTGTATCCTTTCGAGAGTTATCGAGTTTGTTTCAGGGGACCCCAAAACGTAAAAATCCGCCAAAAAACATAATTACTAAACTTTCCTTATCTGTATACAGAGAGAAAAGTAAAAAAAGGTACCATGTGAGAGAAAATTATTAATAAGAAAACGGCTTGAGATCAAAAAATCATTATTACCTAATTCACCATAAATTACCTAGAACTATTCTGTTTTTAACTCAGTTTACACCTAGCACAGCTTACACTAATACTATTTTTAGAATAAAATTTAATCATGGTCAATTTCCGGTATATCTTCAATTTAACACCTATTTTACAAAACCACAAAGACTCTAATAATTATTATCGAATCAAACTACACTTTTTCTTCTATCTTTCCCATACACCTCACATTTTGATTATGTCAATCGAACCTTTCAAATTTTACCTTCTCAAATTAGCAAGACTGCCATCATGCCACCAACTTGACTTCACCATCTTAACATTAAATATTATACACCAACACCACCATCCATGGTTGGTTCCAGATCAATGTATTTATACTGAAGATTTTTAATTGCTGCAAACTGTTTAAGTAAGCTTTCTCTAGTTATTCTATCAAAACTATGTTAAAAAATGGTCTCACATAATTTAAGATTTTACGCCACCTCTACTCAACATACAAGGTTTCTGGTTTCAACAAACACATGTTGCTTTTAGAGTACACCACTGTAAGACGGTTTCCATTCTTCCTAGAACCGACTAAGAAGGTCCAATTACTCCTTTACCTAACTTTTATCTCTACTCCCTTTTTAGTCTCTTTCTTTTTCCTTTTATCCCAAATTCTTGTCTATCCTCACTTACCCCTATCGTTTATTCCCTTTTTCTTTCTTTCATTGTACCTTTTTACCCCTTCACGTCAGTATTTTACCCTATCACTTTTGCTTTTGTCAATAACCCTATCATTTCATTTTCTTTTTTGTCTCTAGGGAAACTTCTTCATAACGATGTTCCTTCCTAGGTGACACAGACTATGTTTTGACACTGTGAAGAGTCAGTGATATATATACACTTTCCCTCCTCAGTCTTCTATATTTTTAGCACCACCTCATTTTCTGTTGTATCCCGGCCTCTCCTATTCTCCTTATTCGTCTCACCTCAATACCTCATAGAACTTATTTCTGGTAGTCTCTTAATTTGTTAGATAGTTCCTTTTTTAGGATACCAGACATCGGTTCTATTAACTACTCTTCTCCCCTTCGCTAACTCAAGTTAAACCCTTTCCCCATCTCACTTCCCTTCACAAATTTTACCTCCCTAATACTTCTCAATCCCCTTTTTTATCTTTTCATTTTAATCGTTCTTTTGGTTTGGTTCCAATCAATTAAAAAAATATATATTTTTTTCAATTACCACATAGCATCAGACAATTTATGGGATATAATGGATTTATGACCCACACTTAAGTTTTATTAATTGTTTTTGTAATTTTTTATACAACCTGTTTGTAACATTACTTAGTAACCCACATTCTTAGGCCTGATGCTAGTTCATAGAGGCCAAAACTAGTCGCCTCATGTGAATGTCGCACTCGCCTACGGCTCGTGCGAAAACATTCACATTCGTCAAAAAAGAAACTACATACTTTACTAGAAATGATCAATAATCTTAAAATAAGAGATTGGAAAATTTCTTATTTTCATTTTGTTTCGAAAATTTTGAACACACTTCCAAGACTGTATTGGAGACCTCCTTCGCGCCACGCGACCGTTTAACTTTGTATATCAACACGTTCCTGTCGTTATATTTGATCGTGTCGTTGGTACATGTGTTAATTTCCGAAAATGAAAATATATTGAACGTGTACCAAAAATTCGTGTCTTACAAAACCAGAAAACTATTAAAATAAACATAAAATAGTTCATAAATTTCCGTCGAGAGGCAAAAATATTTGCCACATAAATATTTGGATTCATCCGTATCAATATGTTCACGATGCTAAATACATATATAAAACTGAAACGTGTTTAACGATAAATAATTTATTATTTCTCAATTTACAAGTTTTTGAGAAACATCGATGTTACTATACCTTGTTACAGTAATTAGTGATATTTCTATTTCAAGTAGCACTTATAGTATTTCCAGTAATATTAAATTATCAGAGGTTCGAACAACATCATTAGAACTAGGAAGAATCAACATCTATGCTTTAATTAGTTGCCACATTCTTTAGCATAACCCATTCGATGAATTTGTAGAGAGTCCTGTCATATCTCAACGGTGATGTTGCAGCTAATAAATCTTAATTTGATCTATTATCTAGTTCGTTAATATCAAATGATTAAGAGTCAATGTATGCGTGTTTTTTTTAAATATCTGTTTGAAATTCTACATTTCTCTACACCTTTTATACCATGTTTTAATAACTGGACCGAACTTAAATTTCAATAAATCATCTCAAACTATACAATGTAATATTCTATAATAGAATGAAAATACTTTTTAAAATACATCCCTTAATAATATACATTACAGCTGTTTCAGAGGTTCTTTAAATATATCTAATATACAGGATGTCATATAAAAACACCGACAACATTTTAGGGGTGGTAGGAGACATTAAAAGACATTTTTATTGAAATCGTTTGAAATAAATTTGTTTATATACATCTGTTTATGTACCAGGTGTCCAAATAAGAGAGAACGCCGGGCCATATCTAATATAAGGAACCATTTAACGTACAGAAAGCTTTTTATGAACCATAGCTTATTTGTTTATTAAGTTTTTTTTTATTATTAACCCAGAAATATTACCCAAGGCCATATCGCTCTATACGTCCTAAAATTGCAATTAAACCTTTTACTTATTATTGCCCAATATGTAATAATCATGTACATCTATAAATAAGCAAACTAGGTAAAAGGTAGAAATAAAAAACAATTTAAAACATACTATTATTGCAAAATAAAAACTAGACCTATTGTCCTACCGATTGTATCTACTTGCCGAAGTGTTCACTTCAAAACCTTCTGTGAAATGAGCTCTCGACTACGTATCTTACTTTGTCCAGTAAATCTACTGAACACATTCCGTCTATAGAGGATGTAGCAACGAAACATAACATAACATAACGAAAAAAATGAGGATTTATTTGAAATACCGTTTGAAGTTTAATGACAGATATGTAACTGCATCAATGTGAATCCTAGATTAAATATAAATGTGTAGGGAAGAAATGTAGAAAGAAATCTGTAAAAATAATTAAAAATATTTAATTTTTTAATAATAATTTTTTAGGGTAGATAGATGAATGGATGCATGTATTTGCATATTAGAACGTAGTTTTCAATTCTAATATAATGTTTTCACATTTTTGATATTGCCAAAAATAAAGGTTTTTCACACTAAAATATTAGCTACAATTACAGACAATGGGTCAAACTTTGTAAAAGCCTTCAAAGAATATGGAATACAATTAGAAACAAGAGTTATATTAAATTCAATACCATCAAGTATTCAAATTGATGATGAGGATTGTGATACTAATGATAGTATTGAATTGCAAGATGACATTTTTCAGCCTGGTGAAGTAACAGGAAGTGAATATGAACAACATATTTACTTGCCAAATCATTTTAGATGCGCTACTCATACGTTAAATCTGATTGCTACGACAGACATTATGAATTCCATCAATAAGAATTATAATATAAGATCTAAGCATACAAACATAATTAAAAAGTGTACACAACTCTGGAATAAATCAGAACGTCCAAAATCAGTGGAAGAAATAAAAAAAATATTAGGGCATCATCTTAGCTACCCTGGTGCCACTAGGTGGAACAGTTTCTACGACTCTTTGACCCAAATTTTGAAACAAAAAGAAAAACATAATATCCTTTATGAATCTTTAAATTTAAAACCATATGCCCTCAAAGAAAATGATATTTGGAAGAATATATTGCCATCCTAAAACCCTTGGCCTTATCCATAGATATTCTCCAAGGAGAAAGTCATACATACTTTGGGACACTTATGCCAACGATAGGGAGTTTACATGTTAAATATGAAAAAAATGAAATCCCTCAACCCAAGACATCTTGGATTTTTAATTGACATATGCATTAAATCTATTGAAACTCGGTTTTCAATATATTTCGAAAATAATCCTCAATTAGAGGCTAAGATGGCTAAATTCGTTTAAAAATACGAATTTTAGTCTTCAAGAAAATCAAGTAAAAAATATGGTGTTAAATGCAGCAAAAGAATTTGTAAGTTTTGAAAACTATGCCACACGTGAAGTGATAGGTGAAGAGGAAAATGAAGATTTTTTTGAATTAAGCACTGTATCAGAAATATACAGGGTGTTTCCGAACTTGGCGTCCAAATTTGTAGGGGTGGTAGTTCGCATAATTTGAGAGCGATTCGCAGATTTAATTTTTCCAAAATATTTAAAATAAAAATAATTAAAAATTAATTAAAAATCATAAACAGGTACGGTCCTGCACAGCGATGCGATCGTCTTGACTCGCGCGCGCTACTCTTAGAATCGATAAAATTGCAAATCGCACCTGTTTTTGAGGACAATTGCGCTACGCGCTCAGGGTAGGACCTGCTCTTTGATTTTTTTTTATAATGGCTCTATTTTGTTTATTAAATTTTTTTAGAAAAATGAATTCTGCCAATCGCTCTCAAATTATGCGAACTACCACCCTACAAATTTGGACGCCAAGTTCGGAAACACCCTGTATACAGAAAAAGAAGCACCATCAGTTTCTCACGAATTTGAATTACAATTTCTACAGTACCTGCAGGATCCTTCCAATGATTTGTCCATATTAAACAAGTATACCCTCTTAAAAAAAATGTTTCTAAAATATAATTGTATTAAATAATGTTTTCATATGCCACTTTTATAGATTCTCCTCGTCGGCATGCATTGACCGACAAAAACTTTGAAAATCTTGTACTGTTAAAATCAAATAATATTTAAGGGATGCTTCATGCTCGAAAGTTTTGTTTTTTGGATTATTGACGAGTTCTTTAGTTACACTTTTTTTGTTTTGTATGCTTTAATTAAACTGTTTAAAGGCCTATTTTTTCTTTCTTTATTTATACCGAATATACAAATTTACCATAAAGTGGTCTGCAGAACTTGCAGACCTTTTATGAAAAATTAACTTTTTTTTCTTAAAAGTAATAAACAAAATCTATCCATATGATTCCAACCTAAATATATCGCATGTTTAAAGAACTGTAATAATAATAATAATAATAATGTTTATTTTGCAAAAAGTACATTCATTTATCAATAATATAGTATGGTAATTAGACAAATATAAACAAAAGGTAGACAAGCCCATTAGAGCCACTACTGGCTGTGCATAGGCATTTATAGTTTATTAAAATAATCGATTTAATTTATTTTAACTAGAGTGTAGCACCTTATACGTATATTATAAGTATATTATAAAGTCCTATTATCTAAATAATTAAATATAGAAATTAAGATATCAATAACAAAAACAAAACAATTATTAAAATATCAATTAAAAAAAAAAACAGTTTAAATAAAAAAAAACAGTTTAAATATAAAGAAAATACAATTAAAATATCAATAAAATCAATTTTAACAAGAACACAATTTTGGTTTTAAGCACAATAAGTAAACTTTAAAATTTCAAATAAATTATAAAAAAGAAATGAAAAACCAATAGGTAAAACAAGAAGAAATATTAAAACATTTTTTTTTTGTAAGGCAATGCTCGATACCAATACTTAACTTTATGATAAATTGTTACTCATCATTTGTGATATTAGATCATACTGCAAACAATAATTCTATTGATTTAGTATCATAATGAATAAAAAAATTTTTAAATATAGATTTAATTAGACCTATCGAGTTTAATGTGCATATGTATGTTTTATACATTTCAGGTAGGAAGTTATAAATCTTTAGAGACATATGTAGATGTGAACGCTGACCTATGGTTTTTTTAAATAAGGGTATTTGGATACACCCTTTTTCCTTGTTTTTTGTTAAGTACTTGTGTTCAAGTCCTTTTATTAAATGTTTATTGTTATAAAGAAAAACCACGGAGTTATAAGCATACAGTTTTCGTAGGTTTAAAACTCTTGCTTCTTGAAACAGTACTTCCGTCGGAAAAATATTTTTTTTGCCGTAAATAATTTTCAATATCTTTCTTTGAAGAATATTGACTGGATAAATAAAATTGTTCATTGGATAGCTTGATTGAGATAATTTGTGGAAATTTAAACTTAGTTATAATTAATTAGAGACTAAAACTACCGGGAAATGAAGTCGATGACATTTAAGCCAAAGATGGTGCTCATGTCCGTATAGATACTAACAACTATATAAAAATGGAAGTGTAACAGTACTACAGTGGGTTTAGCTTTTAACAAATTAATATTATAATACATATAATTATCGATGGTCCAAAAAAGGTTCCGTTGAACTGAACCAATAAAGTAATAAATCAAAATGCCAATATTAATATTAAATGTCAACGATTTGCTAAGTTTAAAGAATATAATTATTTTTTTAAACATACTGTAATTATAGGTTATTGAACTTGGCGTTGACTAAACAATGGGCTAAATATGTTTAGTACACAACCATTTAGTTACATCGTATTTTGTTTGTCTATGCGTTGTTGGAAAGTTACATTTTTGATGTTCTTCGTTTGGGCATAATATAACCCATAACTTAAAGCTTTTGGAAATAACAATGCGTTAATAAAAGAGTTTTGAACACTTAAAACGAAAAATATTTATAGTTAACTTAGTGTATAATTTATGTGTGATTATATTTTCATGATCATTTTTATTTATATTCAAATCAAGACAAGCTAAGTGATTAAGGCTAAAGTAAAAAAATATATTTTTTTTCTATTTTTGACATATAAAGTGACATTTGTTGTAATCACAGCAAGTGTCAAAACGATTGCATAATGTTGAACTTGAAACTATATCAACTTGATTAACCAGTCTGGTTTTTAGTTTGTTTTTCAGGCTGGTATGGCGTTGGTTCATTTGTGAAATGTCAAAAGAAAAAATTGGTTTATATATTTCTGTTTAAAATATTTTAAGATTTTGTAGATTAATAAAATTACACTATTTTTTATTTCAATAATGACTCGAGCGATATGGAAGAATAACTCCGCATAAGCCTCGGAGTTGCTATGGATATTAAAATGTATTTATTTAATACAACCTGGAAACAAAATAATACTTGTTTTTTGGTAACAATAATGCTTTCTGTCAGACTTCAACCACTTTATCCGCTAGAAAAGGTCGATTGTTTTGGTCACAAATCTGTCAACCAATTTTCAGTAAACAAGCTCTGGTATACCAACGCAAATTAAGTAACCAGGTTTGGTTTTAAAACCAATACATACATTATTATTATTATTATTGAAGGTTTATATCAAAGAAGGGCAGGTTGACTTATAAAAATGGAATTTTTTAAACATACAACCTGGTAATAATCAAAATTAGAAAAAATACAACAAAATACCTCGGTATAAAGGTAAGAAGATTCATTTTTAAATTTTATTTATTGAGGAAATTTATGACTAGAAGTTTACTAATTATTATTTACAATTCGCTGGTTGAATATGTAATCCAAAATCGTATAATAAAAATTTTCTAAAAAACCAGCATTATATCCTACCTCTCTTTTATATAATAAAAAAGTGCTTTGTATAGGAACATTATATTATCTGTCTTGCTGTACCTTTATTTATGGAAAGCCTAAATTGAGATACACTACAAATTATTTGCAATAAATATCGAAAGAAGTATACATTTTGTAAATAATTTGACATTTAAGAGCCATTCACACATCACAGTTGATATCTTGATACTTGACAAGCACAGCCAAGCATTATTCTGATTTTTGGCAAATAAAATGGCCGATTAATTATTCTATGAGGTAGCGACAAAGAGCCAGTAAATTTGATGAAGGTGTTTTTGTAGCTAGGGGCGAAATAGTAGTACGCTTAAGTTAGTACCACCATAAAAAAGTCATTTTTAAAAAATTGCTTATATTTTTCATAAATTGGCAGGCTTGGCGACTAATTTCGAATAGAAATAGCCTCCAAAATGGCTATGGTTGCAAGTATAAAATTTCACCTTTACTATCAACAGCTGTTGTTTGACAGGTCGTTAGAGAATGTTTGCAATTTATGGAATTTTAAGAATGTTAGGAATGTTGACGTTAGAAATAATTGGAATTCCTAAAATTGTCACATAAGAAATGCATATGCGGATTTTAAGAAAATTGATATTAAAGTAGTTAGGATGAACCGAAAATTCTGAAAATCAATAGGGTTCTAAGTTAGAATTATTGAAAATTAAAACCGCAAGTCAATCAGAACTTTCGTTTTAGAGTTATCGTGCCGGCATACATACACACACACGACCAGACGAAATTTTTTTTTGCATTTTCGGACTCAGAATGATCGGAAACATGAAAAAAAGTTTTAAAAAATGGGGGTAAGAAAATTTTTTTGTCTTCACGAATGCAATACTGAGGCCCCATAGGAAGGGCCTCAGTAATTTTAAGTATTACGGTATGTTGCCTAAATTACAAATAATTCAGTAAAATTTAAAAAGTTTTCAATTTTTCTCATTTTATGATAATTTTTCTGTGAAGCAAACTCGGTGGCTCCAGGCCGCACAGGTTAGGTAAATTAGCTGAAAGGTTTTGTTTACTAAACTACTCTCTTCTTCAGTACAAATTAAGAAGTCCTCAATGTAAATCCTCTCAATGTGGATTTAGAAATTAATAAAATCCTTCAACTGCTATTTTATTATTTTCATGTACCTTGTTTGCACATTTGCATCATTCACTTTTTTAAATAGTATTCATATTATTAATAGAAACGATTTTGGTATATGGTCGGCTTTAGTTTCTGTTGTGTTTACCATATCTTCAACTATAACTGTTTCGTTTTTTGTTTAAATATTAAATAATTAGTTATTTATGTACCAAGGGTATAAATAGATGTTTATGCCCTGAAGGCGACGTCTTACGAACCCGAGGGCCTTTGGTCCGAGGGAACACACATTTGTTTATGCCCGCGGTACATACAAACTTTTATGTCATACTAGTTTGTTATTGCAATCCAATCTCAATATAAATCAGTATTTTAAAAAACCCGGTTTGAATTAATAAAATTGCCATTTTATCATAGCAGACACTATCATTGCTAGGTGAATGTTGACCAACGTAAATGTCATAAAATCACAATAATTTTTATGTGTCAAAGTTAGAAGTCAAAATGAACGAAGATTTTGGAATTCCTGACGAAATTATTGAAAAAGCAAAGAAAGCAACTGAAAATCTGTTGCCAAAAAAGTCTAAAGAAGCTTACGACATGGAATACGAAAAATTATTAAATTGGATGCAAGAAAACTACGTAAAATAAGTTAAACAAAAAATTATTTCTCTTTATGCAGTACGACATTAGATAGTTGGTAACTAAGCAATAAAAACAAAATAATGAACTAGTATGACATAAAATATATTATACACCAAGGGACTAATGTAGCACTTTATATCCCGAGGCAAAAAGTGCCTGTTTAATCCCAGAAAATAGGGATTACTCGTGGAACTGATTATTTCCAACATAAGATCAATTTTTAAGAATTTTTGGTGTAAGATATTTTAAGATAATCACATTTAGTAATTTCTAGTTTTATTTTGATGTATTTTTGCACTTTTTGGGTATATTTGTATGATGTTTCACTAAAGGCGACCACACATAATTCCGGTTTTCTAAATCTCTGTACAGTAAAATTAAATTCGGACCACCCTGTATAGAAGAAGTAACAATTTGGAGCAGTAGAGCGTTATATAACGATGCGACAGTTGACAATCTTGTCTCCATAGGTACGGAAGTAAGTAGCGTACTTAATAACGAGGAACGAATAAAAAACTTTTCGTATGCACCGTGTTCTATTAATAACTAACTGGAGAAGCTATTCATCTTGAGCCGTCACACAAATATGCCTTCATTAAGGGAATTTTTGTCGTGCATCGGTGTGAGCAAGTTTTTTTAAAATGTAAATGTGTTTAATTAAAGATGAAAAATAGTAATTAATAACTTCGAATGTAAAAATGTTGGTTAATTAACTATACAAAAGCGTCAGATAACTAACATTGTATATACTCGATTTGGAAAGCAGTAAGAAAACTTTTACAAAATAATTAGCAAGTTGCAAAAAATGCAGAAATATATAATTTATTAAGGTCTTATGAATAAAAGATAAAGTATAAAGAGTAAGACAATTTGTAAAGGGAGTCACCATCCACGTGCACTAAATTCCTCCAGTTCTAATGTCAAACAATTTTTTTTTTTTCAAATAAAAAGAACAGGAAGGTTAGTTTATCTAAGAATTTTGCTCTTGCTGTAACTCAATCAGTTGTTTGCCATTTTCCAAAAAACAAAATACGAATTTTTATAAAAATAGTTGGCATTACAGACGATTCTTAATATTGTTTATATTTTAGGTTCTTTATTTATTAATAATTTTATTAATTTACAAGGCCAGTATAAACTAAAATAGTGTCAATGAAGGTGTTTAATTAACAAAATACATGACAAAGAAGGTAGCAAAGCCCTAGGGAATTTAGAGTTAAAACCTATGCCATATTTTTTAAAAAACAACCTCACTATAATAATTAAAGACCGGACATTTTAATCGCGTTCAAATAATTGGTTTTAATCACATAGGCGTCTCATTCTGGGTTCGCTATTTAAGACGGCAGACAGTGCGGCAGATTCTAATACTATCAGGACAAACCTCTTTTTTTTATTAAAACAAGATAAAAAAAGTGTACTGATATATACATAGACATTAAAACTAATACAAAAAAGTGAGATTTTTTTTTATCGTGTACCTATATTCTTTGTCTTTTGAATCATTTTCATTAAACAAATTTAATGTTTTCTTCTCACCAACGCCGAGGATATGTAGGATATTTTACAAAAGTTTTTAGTAACCTCAGATCCTTTAATTTGTGGCCTGAGAAATTTTCCTTAAAAAAAAATAACTTTTTTGATGAAGATGTTAAACTTTTCATAAGCGAGTTTAAGGTGTAGTAATGTAAACGATATTCTGTATGATATTTTTTTTATTATTATCTCTTATATAATTACAAAATATCTATTCCTCAATATTTTGGCGTGGTACACTACTCTCCTGCCTAAAATGAGGATCGAGGACCCCAGCTGCCTCCCCCGAATTTGTTATTTCCTCCAGAAAATTGGAAATTTCTAGCCTTAGCTGGTCCCGATTCATTGTTGGAGAAATTGCATCGGGGCCAAATATTAGGACTCTACGAGCGTTTGGACTAAGACGCTGTAGAGAGGGCCTAAAATGAATGTCAAATAGGCCCATCATATGTTGTCTTATACTTTCTCGATCCATTGTCGGTTAGTTGCCGGTGATATTTTTATTCAAATAAAGTCAATCCTTATATTATATTTATGAATATTTTGGCTTTTATCGATACCGTACATACCGATTTTTTGTAACAAAACATTTATGTTTTTATTTCCTGTGGATATTATGGTACTTATACACGATGAGACAATAAAATAAATGTCTGTTAAATTTCTGTAATGTATGTATTAATTCAATTGCTCACTCTATATAGGTATCTGTTGGTTGAAAAAATGTAAAAAGATAACAAAGAGTCGATAAACAGGAGATTTGAGAAGAAAGTGTCTTGTAAAAATATCACTAGATTTTTCCAATGAGTATATTTGTTTAGTTCAAAGGGAAAAGTGATAGAAACTGGAAACGTAAATATGGAAAATTTATTATCGGACTTTGATTGTTTTCGTCGTTTTAATGACAACAAATTATACTGCCGCAATTGTGATCAGGTGTTAGTTTTTAATGGAAAGTCAAGTATGACACAACATGTGAAAACACAAAAACACATGCAATCTTTAGAGGGATGTCCAGACAAAATCTTTTATGAAGATTTATGCAACGCATTTGTTTCTGCAAATATTCCATTAACAAAATTAAATAATACAATTTTCAAAAATTTTCTTTGTAAATATACTAAACGTAAAATACCGGATGAATCCACAATTAGAAAACATTATATTCAAAATCAGTACGATAAAGCAATGACGGCAATAAAAACGAAAATTTCCAGCAAATATATTTGGGTTAGTGCAGATGAAACGACTGACATAAAGGGTAGATGTGTTGTTAATGTTGTTGTAGGATTATTAAGTGCTGAAAATACTTCACAACAGTATTTAGTTTCTAGTGTGTTTCGTGAAACTGTGAACGCTGAAATGATTTATGAAATAGTGAAACGTGGATTGAACAATGTAATTGATAATGACGTTTCAAAAGTTTTATTGTTTATTTCAGACGCGGCAAGTGTAATGTTGAAAACAGGGAAACTATTACAAGAACATTTTCCAAACATGCTGCATGTAACTTGCCTTGCTCACGCGTTACACCGAGTTTGTGAGTTTATCCGTGACAGCTTTCCAGACATTAATTCGTTGATTAGCTGTTTTAAAAAAATTTTGTTAAAAGCACCGTCCCGAGTTTCTTTATATAAAGAAATATGTCCGAATATCCCCCTACCTCCACAACCAGTTATTACACGATGGGGAACTTGGTTACAGGCTGTGTTCTTTTTTTCGGAGCATTTCGACAGACTAAAAGTATTTATTTCCAACTTATCAGAGGACGCTCTCTCTATCACTCAGTGTAAAGGTTTAATAACAAAAACAACTTTGCAGTCGGAGTTAAATTTTCTTGCGACTTATTTTTCGTGTCTCCCAGAAACTATAAAATTCCTTGAAACCCGTAACTTACAATTATCGGTTGCTATGGAAAAATTTGAATCGACATTGTTACACTTAAAAAACGTAAAGTGGCCCTTACAAGATAAATTTAACCATAAAATAGATTGTGTTATTAAAAGAAATCCAAATTTACAGACTCTGAAACAAATCTCCCTGAACAATTTTAACGATTATGAAACTGCTTTAAAATATTGTGATTTTGTTCCACATTTTTCATTTGCTCCTGTAACGAGTTGTGACGTAGAACGATCGTTTTCTAGGTTTAAAGATTTATTGACTTCTAAAAGAAGTAATTTCACTGAAGACAATTTAGAAAAATATGCAGTCATACAAACATATTTTTCAAATGAAGAAGATTGATATTAATTTGTATTGTATATATTGTATATAATTGTATATTTGCTACTTTAGGATAAAGAGTGTATATTGGAACACTCTAAACATAAAACTAATGATGGTGTATCCTCGTTGATATATTTATTAGTCAATAATATATTAACAGAAAAAGCCAACAACATTATCCCACAACACAATAAAAAAATAAATAATAATATCATTTGTAATTATATAATAATATCCAACCAAATTTGAACTAAAATTTAATAAAATAATTATTGCAATGTAAATGTAATAATAAGCCCGCCCCAAATGTTACGCCCGGGCGATAAAAATCCAATATCTTATCTACTGTGTCGACCAGTTCAGTAAATAACTTGTTTTATTCAGAATGTATTATTCAAATCGAAGGTCCGCTCTTACCGTTACTTCGCTGATAAGAATAAATTAAATTGTCCGGTCTTTAATAATAATTTTAGTATCTTAAAATATAAAACTTTAAAAAAAAATGGTATTTTTAAAAAATATGGGGTGATTTGCTGGCTTCGAACGAAGTCAGCAAAACAATCACATTTTTAGGCTTTTGAACTATTATAATTTTTTTTTATTGCAATTTTTAAATAATATAGGGTGCTTTGCTAGAAAAACAGTGTTTATTTAGATTCCTCTATTTATTACAGTAGTAATAGCGGTGGGATCTAACTTAGAGACTTAATGAGTTGTTTTAGAGTTTGATAATCATCAGACATTGTATTGTGTACAGTATATTAAAAGAATCCTACAAAAAAAACTTGAAAATCACTTGCGGTAAGCTTTGTAATTTAATTTTCTGGTTTGGAGTTTTGATTTGGTAACTTTCTCCTTTCTTAATCATTTACATTGATTCTTATTTATATTCCTCTATCAAATTGTCGTTGTACATTCCCATGTTACTAGTTGTATACGTACATAATTGCTTAATTGTAACGTTTCAGCCAATATGATGCACCAAAATCACTGGTATACTAAGTGAAATCGATCAGAAATCCTTTCTTTTTTTTACCACCTAGACTGAATTTCCAGTACGCGTTATCTGCTGTCTTGAGGATTTTATCTGCTCTCATATTTATGTTCGTCTTGAATTTCCCTTTAATATAAACAACATAGTACGTCGTATGCGTAGATTAGACATTAGTTGATCAGTCAGAGTTGAATTTCATCGGCTAACTGTTGATTTGTCTAAAAATAAACTGTCGTGTTTTGCGATTTAATCGAAAGTATTCAATTTCAGATATTCGATAGCTTAAGAATTTCTAATTGAGTCATGCGTGATAATAGATATTTCATATGCATCTCATGAAACAAATATTATAAATAAATGTATAAGTTTATCACAAAATATTTCATTACGGTAGTTCAAATTACTTTTAAGTTTTTTGTAGTTAAACAAATTATTTTTTAACCATTAAAAATTAATAACATTATTATTTCCTATAAACATATTCAAAGTAAATCAATAATCATTGTTAAATATTTATTTTTATCTATTTTAGAATATAATAAGTGAAAATACCACATTTATATTTTGGATATGATATGAAAAGCCTTCAAACTTGTAACGATATATTTATAATACCGTTATTTTTCTCCCATTTCTAATGACCCATCTCTTTTCTCGGTATAACGGTTCTGTCTTTTGTCAATCGGTAACCATTTTTGACATGGTCATTTATTTCTGAATTTGGATAGTGGAAATGTAGTTTTTTAAATCGGAATAATCCGCTGGTAATTTATTGCATTTTGATTATCCACTGCCGTCAAATGTGCCGGGTGTTCCATTAAGAGAGGTTATGAGCATTTTTCAAAATTAAAGTTTAACCTTCCCCCACTACTCTATTTTACAACTGACAAAAATTACACCTAAAGCTTTTTTGTTCAGAAAACATTGAAGATTAAAATAGTACTGTTATGTGAGCCATTTCATTATTCAGTCATGCTCTAACCCTATAAGTCCATCTCTGTCTTATTTGGCCTTTGAGGCTCAACTTGTCCGATTATTATACATAATTAAACCCCTTAAGACCGAACCTATGTGACGACTATGGCGGAGGTACTTTCGCGAACATTTCAGAGACAACGGGATACTATTTCTAGTCTATTCCAAATATAACGTGATAGTGTTTCTAATTGGCGAGAACGTTTTGGAACCTTCACCATTATTTTAAATTGGTATATAAATATTGGTGGAGATTAACGCTGTATCAGTTATTATATGGACAGTAAAGATAAATCGTGAACAATTTAGAGACTTTGTTATTAATATTTTTATGTTTAAGGCTTTTTTAAGTCTAAATTTCTAAATCTCTTGCGTTTAATTTCTAAAAAATAAAAATATAACAAAAAACTTTTTTTCTCTTCTCTCAGTTTCTAAACCTTTTCTAATCTCGTCGACCTATCTGTTCACCTCTTCTTCTACACCTTTATTTCGATTATTTTTAAGTGTGTTCGATAATACACATTGTTTCAGCAGTGAATGTTTACTTTGTACATTTATTTTCATTTGTAGAAGCTCTATTATTTGCTTTGATTTTTTCGTCTATTTCTATGGTTGGTTATTATACTAAGAAAATAAACATTTAGAGGGAAAATAGTATATTATTCAATAATTGTATAATATTGACCATATTACACGAGTGTTGTAAATATTCCAGTGTAGTATGGTCCATTATGCACGAATTGAATACTATACTTTATCTACAACTGAATACAGGGGCTCACCGAAAACGAAAAGGGGATTTTTAGAAAAAATTCTTTGAAGTTGTTATAAATAGAATTGACAAGATTGTTCACAATTAAAAGACCTTTCAAATGAGGAGTATTTAAGCCACCGTGTGAAATAAAACGCCCATTTATACAGGAACTCGTTTAAAGTTATTTATTGATGTAATTAATAGTAACATTACAATTTGAAATATTAATAGCTCCGGTAATATCATTGAGGTTATTGTTTTTTAAAGAAAAATTAGTGTTGCTATTGATGAGTACAGAATCATGACGATCACTGTCAGAAGATGATGGATTATTAAGACCAACACAATTTTCATTATTGATTTGACTTAAAATTGCTTGAGCTGTTTCTATTTTGTTCTTTTTTGAATTGGCGATGTACCCTTCTGCTGTGGAGGCGGATTTCCAGCCTCCATGACGTTTTAATGTTGTCATTGAAGCTCCAGAATCAGCAACCAATGTTGCAGATGAAAGCCTGAGGCAATGGCCAGTATATCTCTCAGGGTTTGGTAATTGTAAAAACGTAGCAATTTGCTTTCCCATTGCGCTAAACTTGTTTATTCCTATCACTTGTTTTGTACACTTTCCTTTGTGGAAATTGAGAAAAAAATCTTGTGGTGCATTTTCGGGCCGGAGGTCTATATATTTTTTAACGATTTTGAAAAAATTATCCACAATTGTGAAATTCCTTGGGACTTTGGTTTTTGTGTGTGGCACGTTTACTTGAAAACATCCCTCAAAACATCTAAATCCCCAATTTTCATGTTCTTTAATTCACAGGATCGGCAAGCACCCATGACCCCCCATAATCAAGGCAACCTTAAAAAAATGTGTAGATTAAGTTAAAGAATTTTGATTTTCGATTCGAGTTTTTACCTTTGTTCCAAGATATTTAAAATCTGAGGCTTCCTTTATAAACCTCTCAATTTGTTCACCAGTCAGAGCTTTAGATTTCTTAGGTTCGTAATTTTCGGATCGTCTTTTCAACAAAGCACGTAATCTCGGATATTTATCAATGTCGACATTGTGCTTGATGTTTAACATGCTTTTTAGCATGGAATAGTTTGTCCATAAAGTAGACGATTTGTATTTACTAGAAATTTCCATAAAATATATAAGCACAGTGTCTTCGGAAAAAGAGGATACATTTTTTGTTTGTTTCCACGACATAAATTTGTTGTATGCAATCTCATAATTTTTCCTCGATATTTCAGGTAATAATTCCAACGACGCCACTTTAGCAGCGTCGCGGATTTCAGGAGGTGTTAGTTCCATGTAATCATCGTCTTCCATTTTTTTAATTGATAAACACTTAAAACGGGCTTAATATTTTAAGTTTAATTTCAAAAAAGAATCGGGAACAACGAATAACTGTCAACATGCTGTCAACTAACTTGTCAAACGCATACTAGATCTAATGATTTTTAATTCTAGTGGGGTATAATTGACAAAGTAATATACGCATATAATACATCCATATAATGACAGTTGTAGACAAAATACATTAAATTGGCAGTAGATTTTTGGTGTTATAAAATTATTTTCTCTTGTTTATTTTTCTCTCTTTATCAATGCTAGTTTTATTTCAATTTTTCTACGTGTATACTATTTTGCACGTCTGCTTCTCGATTGCTCGATAAATTACCATGTAAATGTATCTCCATCCACTATTTGAAGAAGAGTTACGGTGTTGAAGGTAATTAATTAAACTTGATAAATTGGCAACAGTCGTCTGGTAATTAGAACCTGTTCAGTTCTTTATAACGGCTAGACAAAGGTAGAAAAACGTTTTTTTTGCCGAATGAACAATTTTGTTAAATTGTATTTCTGTTTTTCTTTTTATAAACGATATTCTTCAGACCAAAAATTGTTGGTAATTTTTTGAATCCATTTTATAAAGAAAAAACTGCAAAATAGATCATTTCATGATTCATCCGAATTAGATGGAAAAACAATTTATTTTTCTTGCAATTTCAGTAATAATCCATTTATCTCTACAAATATGTGACTGAAAAATCAATAAAAATGTATAGTTATAATAAATCAATACTGATCATAAACGGAAATATAAAAGCTATAAAAATGGGGAATTTGTGATGAACTAAATTACTCGAAAAGCTTAATACTAATTTTTTATTAAAATGAGACGGAGCGTTTTCGACTTTACAAAGCCATCATCATAGCCATGCCAAAATAAAATAATAAACAATAAATTTACAAAAAAATATTTAAAAATTCCTACGTTAAGAAATGAATTAGGGGAACGGCAATTTTTTAAGCATAAAATTATCCATTTAAGGTTTAAATGCTTTAGGCTGGACTTTGTAAACAAAAAAAGCGCTCGCTTGGGGCATTAGATAAAAACCGCATTAATTATGTTTACCGCCTTAACAAGCCGACGTTAATGATAATTACATGGGCCATGCCGCTATTCTATAAAAAGACCAATTAGCTAAACAACTGAATATCTACTGTGTTGTTGCTTATCTTAATTGAAGAGATTAACGCACCACGCACATGTAAAACTACTGGGCAAACGAATCGAATGTCAAGGTAAAAAGTATCATCTGGTACGAGTAATCAAATATTTTCCAACTAGCTTCTAGCTTCTATATCGTAAGGTCGATACTGTTATATTATTTGCTTCTGTAGTAGTCTAACAATTTATCCATAATCTTCGAACAATAATAGAAAACGCATTTCTTATTGATCATCAGCATATAAGGTTTTAAACTATAACAATCCTACATTTATATTTAGACTCAAAAAGCCTATTTTTTTTAATTTATTACTCTTCATTATGGTTGCATACAATGTCTTAAACGACTGACAATTTATCTTAAAAGGTTTTAGCAACCTTTCAAGTGTGTGGTATTGAATTACCTGCTACATTTTTCCGTATAGGATTACATTATGTTGTTTAATTCGATCTAAAATACCGGGTGTATTTTTGTATTTGTTTATTAAATACCAAGGTTTTTTTATGATCGATTCCTAACTCTTCCCAACAAACAATAAAATGTCGGGATATTGCTGGCATTCTGCTGCAATTGAAGGGAAAATGAATGCGACAATTAAAAGATAAAAGATAGTGGCCCAGCATTATTGCTTGATGATGGCCTTATGAAGGGTAAGTAACTGTATTGGGTAAAAGCATGGTCAAAGTCAAAAGACTGCCGCAACAGTCCAGGAGGGCTCCGTCCCGCGTTCATAGATGGAGACACCGATTAGTGCTTGTTACATACTCAACGACATGTATTACGCGGCCAGTATCGCATTGGTAGTATTCATTATTCAGTATTCATTGTAATGTCTTACTTTTACATGTTAATTTAGAATATTTTATGAATAATCTTTTTGTAGAAGATATTTTTCTGTATTATTATATTATAGCTGAATTAAAATATCTACAATATATCTACAATACATAATAATAAAGAGGCACTATCGATTCTCCTGCCTGACACATGGCCTTTATTCAGCAGTCAGTATTAATATGGTAAAAGACCAGGAATTTCCCGTTAACTTCCCATCAATAGGCTATTAATTGCCAATATATTTATTTCTAGACATTAAAGGGAAAATGGAGGCCTATTAACTGGATTTAATGGCTAAGTGACTTCGACCCGACTGTCTGCCGTAGTGACCTATATATGCGGGCCTTTTAATTGTAAAAGTTAAATGGCCATCATTACAACTGGAGGGTAACAGTTATTGGGCCTTTTATAGCCATGCACAAAATGTTGTATTTTCTTTCTTTTGCTTCTTGCTTTTTAATGAGACACTATTGTCTGTATATTTCTTCATTTCTCTCGGTATCTTGTTTGTTTATTCATCTTTCTTTCTAATGGTGGTTATTGCTCTATCTTCACTATTCTTCGATAATTCTATTAAATATTTATTTCTTTCTGGCTTTTTTATATGTCTAGGAAATTTTGAATTGAAACTTATGCCATAATTTCATGCTACTTTCAGGCTATTTGTATATCCTGTACCAAAAATTTTATGTTCCTCGATTTTTACAAAAAGCAGAGCACCTTTGTTTTTTTAAAGTTTTTCTCTAAAAACAACCACACAATATTATTAGGCTATTTTTAAACTCTTAAAATATAAAACTTTCCTAAAAAATGCTATTTTTAAACGTCACTTAATTTGTAAAACAAATTTATATATGAACTATATAATTTTTGTTGAATCTTTAGATTTTTTACTAATAATAATGCCAATAATTACAACAATCGATATTGCGATATCTCAAAAATTTTGAAAATCGAAAAGTTATTTCATCAACATTGAAATAAATCCAATGATCCCTTTGAACATTTTTATATTAAGGTTTTTGTTAAATATTTCGGCTTCCGTTTGAGCTAGGACGATGCGATTTGCGGTGTTAAATTTCTCTCTTAAAAATCATGCATTGTACTCCTATAAACAAGAATTCGCTATTGGTAAATGTATATCTGTATTTCATTGTATAATTTTTCGAGTTATAAAACAGAAATATTAGGTAAAATCTTCAAACTACCCAGTCCAATTCTGTCAGCACGCGTAACTGTCACCGCACGCTAGATGTATGGATATGAATATGGGTTCACTGTGGGTGGTACACCATAGTTTAGTTTCTGCCTTCTTCCGACTTGGCAATGACATTAAATGGACGTTGTAAAGTTGCAATGTGTTCTTACTGAGGTCGCATTGATATCGGATTTCCTTGCTTTTCTGCCGTGGCCAATGTCGTGGAAAATATGGCAGACGTTGATTAGGTCGTTAAAATGGAAACGGTGAGGCGTATTTTAGAGATATTGCGACAAATGGACGAAAGATGGGAGTCTATAGGTCTAGTTCTCTCTTGGGTGGCATGTAGGATGATACTATTTCTGCGTGTTTATCTTGTATTTTCGAAATTATTTTTTTTAAATTGGTCTTCTAATTGATATATAGGGTGTTCCTAAACATCATGTTATAACTGAAGAAAGTAATTCCTTGGTACAATTTATGACTAAAAGTTTATAAATACATGTGTCCTAAATTGTTTTATTTCAAAGATACAGAGTGTTAAAATTTTTAAAAAAAAATTTTTTCAATAAAAATGAAAAAAAATGAAAAAACAATACAAGAAAGTTGGGTTTTTAATTGGATAATTCAGAGACCAACTAGAAAAATATGGAAAAGCACAGTGGTATGCTTTTTTTTTGTCAAAAATATCAATAAGGTTGTCTTCGGGTACTGCACTGGAATTGACAATTTGGATCTAATCAATTCTAAATCAGCCCCTTACTTAAACAAACATATCTTTATTTAACTTAAAAATAAAACAATTATATACAGTGGCGGCTCGTGGGCACTAGCGGCAATGGGGCACACACTGGAAAGGAATCCCGGGATTATCCCGGGATTCGTTTTTCCCTTAGGAAAACGAGTTCTCCGCTTAATGAAAATAAAAAATATATTTCGAAACAAATTAAATATTACAAAATTGAACAAGGTACCGCTGCAGTTGTATACTATTTCTTATAGTTGAAGTCCATTCTTCTGGATTTTTGGCTAGCGAAGTGATCGACGACCAGATTATTAAAATTTAGAATGGACCGAATAAGTTTTTTTTCGATGGATAACATGGCTAACGCGCACAATCTATCTTGGCACATAGTGTTCCTTAAAAATGTTTTAATACGTTTTAGTGTCGAAAAAGATCTTTCACTCTACACTGTGGTCATGGGAATTGTACACAGGATAGTTAGCAGCTCCACAGATTCCGAAAATGTAATTGTCAAATTGTTCTCAAAAAACAATTGTAATAACGGTACGGCCCCATTGTGTTGTACAAAGTCATCTCGGGTGTAAAGAATGGACATTTCGTTTTTGAATTTTAAGCTGTTTACGTTTGGAAATAAACTACACACAGTTTTAACGTCCTTACTCGGTAGTTTTTAAATTTTTCACTATCAATCTATCAAATAATCTTGCAATTGTTAGGTGAGTAGTATAACTAAAACGTTCATTTACCTGCACTACTATTGTATCACAAATTTCCTTACATATCCTTAAATTAGGAATCGGGGCCTCCTTTTCAACAAACCGTCTCTTCTTGCTTGTACTTGGACCTGATTGGGTGTTGTCGTTTAAGTTTAGTTCTTGTGGGTCTTGTTGTGATTGCCAATCTTCATGAATTAGCGTGTCTATATTATTTCTAATATTTTGAATAGCTGCTGCAAAATTTGATATGTTTATCTTAATCTTGAGAGCATCGAACTGTCTACTACATCGAATCTGTCTTTCAAAATTTATCAACCCTTTAGTCTGATTAATAGTTTTTTTATCGAATTCTGTGTTCATAATTTCTTCGAGACATTTAATCAAATTCTCTTTATAAACATAAATAGTATTGACACAATTCGATGTAAAATTCCATCGTATAGGAGCATTTTAAAGCATACGACTCTGAAGAAAAGGTGTTTGGCAATTTAAAATCTCCCAGCAAAAAATTTCTCTTTTATAATTTCAAATTAGAAAAAATATTTATATCTCTATTTGATAGTTTGTCAACTAAGCCTGGAATTTCCAACGCATACCTTTTTGAGATGAGCAAAATAGAATTTGGTCATCCTTGCCAACAATTTGCGAAAATGTACACCATTAAATTATTTATACTCTTAAATATGCAAACAGAGATTTGAAATCCTTGAAAAAGTCAGATAAAACCAAAAGAAAAATTAAAATTTTGTAGTTTTATTTCTTAACTATTCCAAAGGTCCAACTAACGTTTTTTCGTAATCACAATAAATAAATTATTATCATGGTCCAACAAACGCGCACCTTAATCTGTGCCATGGGTACAGCACGTCACGATGAGGAAGGACAGCACCCCGCTTGTGACGTATAAGCCATCGCATGTATTCATCTCTTGCTAAGCGATATTGCCGTTGTCCTTGTTTTTCGCATCATAATGAGAGAGAAAACAATAGAGGCACACATTTACTGTGCCCTTTGCCCACTTGATTTCGGAATTCTCGGAACGTCGCTCAACTCCCGGTCGTCCAGTGTCGTGCCAACGCGTTTTGCGCTGAATATTAGATAAAATAAAAATAGGCATTGAGGAAAATATAAAATATGTAAGTTATTATTTTTTTTTTGTTACTATACTAGGGCACGTGCCCAAGTGCCCTTACGGGCAAACCGCCACTGAATATAAAAAATTAATCATTTTATTAATTTTAATAACAAAAATTTAGTGTTTTAATCATCATTTTGATCGATTTTTAGTTGTTTAAATTAAGAAAATAGATCCAAATAACAATTTCTCACCAATAATTATCTTAAACTAATTGTAAAAATCCTATAACTCTATTTAAAACACTTAAATCTAATAGTCTTTTATTCGTTTTTTACAAGTTACCCAACCCTTATTGGTAGCCATTTAATTTCTGCGTAATTCGCAAACTTTCTTAAACGCCGCTCGCCTTAAATGTTATTATTAACTCGCCCACAAACAATTTTAAACTTTGTAAAAAATTAGCAAACAGACGTGGGCCTTTTAATTTGCCTCGTGTATAAAATTAATTAAAGGTAAATCTATCGATTACCCATTGCGCAACGCAAGGCTGTCTTGTCTGTCTGAAATCGAAATAAACAGCCGCTCAGTCTATTAGTTTTTGTTTGTTGTTTTTTTGTTTCGCTTATGTCAGTCGGCGCAAGTGGGCGAAACTCAATATTGATTTTAGATCTTTCGCGAGATACCACTAACATGTTTCTAGTTAAATGTAAGTGACGGTAAACGCTGTTTTATTAATTCATTTACTTAATCCGGATGGAATGACCGGTTTCGTTATTAAGTTAATCGACCTTTTACAGTAAATACGTCATTATAGACAATAATAGTATTTTGCATATGGATTTAATACGGTACCAAATGTCTTCCAATGGGAATTTATTTCACATACAAACGCTATTATCGAAAATATATGATTTTTCTGTAAAGTTATTAAACATAGTATGACCCGTTCAATTTAAAAACTTTTTAGAATAAGAATACTTCATTACGGTCCATTTTAGAAAAATAATGTATGACAAAAATTATAGAGAAAACCATCACAAACAACTTTTATTCAACGAATTTTCTTCTCTAATCATAAATAACAAAAATATACATTAAAGTAGAAAAAATCCTATCTATAAAGTACCCCCAGATGTTCTGACTATGCCCAAAATCTAATGAGTTCACTGTAGAAAGAATTACAGTTTAAGTTTAAAATTTGGTGTTTTCCTCTTTATCGTGGATACAAAAACAGACATCACAAAAATAGTCAAAACGGATTCAGGGGACCCATAACGTAAAGATCCGTCTAAAAATTGAGGTCGAAAAAAATTAAGTCCAACACTTTTCTTACTAGCTACAGGAAAGTAAAATGTAGATACCTATACTCATGAAAAATCAACAGCAACAATAACATTAAAGAAAACCTGATATCAGTTATAATCGAGGGGCAAACCGCAGGACAAAATATGTAAACCCAATCCCTTCTTTTTACTATCTATTTACCACAATTCCTCTAAAATTCTCAATTCCTTGTGAGTCCCTCAGCAATTGCCTGTTTATTCTCAGAATTACTCAATCATCTCTACAAGTTTATTTTAGTTATAGTCCAGGGTTAAACCGTAAAAAAAATTGTACACCCAATTCCTTTTTACTATCTATGTCTCGCAATTCCTCGAAAATTCTCTTAATTCCCCGGCAATTCCTCAGCAATTCCAACAATTACTAGGAGATCCCCACAATTACCCAGTAATCCTCACAATTACCCGATAATCCCCACAATTACCCGGTAATCCTCACAATTACCCGATAATTCCCACAATTCCCTTTAACCTGTAAATTCCTCACAATTCTTTTGCAATGTCCTGTCAATTCCCATAATTCGTCGGCAATCCCCACAATTCCTTTAAATTAGTACATTCCTTGCAATTACTTCGCAATTTCACAGACATTCCCAGACCATTCTCACAATTCCTTTATACCTGCAATTCCCTACCCGCGCATACCTAATTCCCTCTGCGGTTTACCCGTCGGTTATAGTAATTTTGAGCAGTTTTGATAGGTTAATCTGTTATTGGATTCGGATTTTATTTGTTTTGTAAATCAAAATTTTTAAAATCGTGCTCATCGGTGATTTTACAAATTTCAAAACGATAGAATGGATAAATTCATTTTTAACTAAACAACTTCTGTTTTTCAATACTTAAGGTATCTGTAAGGTGTGGGTCAACACTTAGGCATTACTAGGCACATTGTGCATCATTCTGAATCTAAATCTACGAAGCTTCTCTCAGCAAGACTACATGTAGTTGACAAGAGGTGCCTCACTTAAGTCAATACTTCGACCAAGATTTAGTAATATTCTAGTGTTAACCCTGAGTAAATTTGTGGTCTGTCCAGGATGAGTAGTGTTTGACTAGATTAACATATGCCTTTCTGTTACAGCAAGACCTTGATAATCCGTAACGATCGGGGATTTGTCAGTGCCGGTTCATCAAATATGTCGAATTATCGAAGTCTATTTTAAAACCTGGATTTAACAGGAGAAATAGCCGCAATCATTATTTACACGGCTAGTAAAGTATTACTGTATTAACATATTAGCACAGTACAATCTGAGTCACTGTCTAAAGAACTAGTACAAAGGCACACAGGAAGAACTAGTATCTGCTAATAGCGGTGCAGATTTCTTTTTGAACTAAGCTTTATGAAACATTAGCAATGTCGATATGCTTCTTACACTGAGCCCTTTTTTACAACAACTGAAGAATGTGAAGAATCATTACTTCTGCAATGTCTTAAATTTTTGTTGCTACAAATGTATTTAAGGCTTCAGAAACATCAGCGCAGGTGATGTAAGTTCATGTTGTCCCTTCTTCCTCGCCACTCTTGGTTTCTGGTGCTTCTTGAGATCTTAACACATTTTAAATTAAGACCTCCTCACTTATCTCTTCCCATACCGATACATCTTTATTAAAATCAATCCATTCATTGATTTCTTCTAATGAAAGACCAGTTAGCGGATTATTGGAGCAGTAATAATGGGATTCACAACTGCAGAGTGGTCGGTTGAAGGCTGATCAACATTTTCATCATCTTCAATCAGATTTTGTGTCGGACTATCAAATCTACCGGACTATCAAATGTGTCTTAGTGTATATTGTTCCTAGCATTTTTTTTGTTGCTATGAGAATCCCCGTGAGCCGGCATCCATCAAGGGTTGGTAATATTTTAGTGAGTAAATTCACTTTCTGTCCAAGATGAATAGTGCTTATTTGCTATCTGTCTGGCTTAGCATGTTCCTTCCAGTTATATTGGTCCCTGGTAATTTTTTTGCTGGTATGAAAATCCACTTTTGATCTCAGTTACACTGGCAATATATCCACAGGGTGAACCATCTTCGAGTGACAACGACATCGAAAGTTTTTTTATAAATGGAAAAACTTAAATTTTTTCAACTTTTTTAAAAAGAATAAATTCAAGTGCAAAAAATAGATTCATCATTTCTAGTTTTACTATCTATTTTTGAGATTTCATAATAATTTCATTGACTCATGTGTTTATTTAGATGCAAATTCGTGATATGCTTGTAAAGCAAACTAGATAAATACTTAATTAAGTAAATCTGACGGGCAAGTGGGAGTATGCCATTTCAACTTACCATTACCGTGCTTACATCTTTACGTTAAGATTTATTTTCTAAATTGTATGTAAACCGCAACAATACTTTCTATATGGTCATTGTCCTTGATAAAAATAAGCAAGATTTTTTCTTATTCTTGACACGAGTCAGTACTTTGTGTTTCTTGTATTATTTTTTAAGATCGCTAATGAATTGTTTACATTAGATGAGGCACATCACCTTGAATTCGTTAAAGATATACGTCATTTCAATTGAATATAATATCTTTTCGTCGATCTGAAGTTTACGATATTTAATATTATTTTTAAGTCGCAAATATATGGTCAATGCGTACCGCACTTGTATAGTTATCCATATCTCATGCCGTTGGTAAGGAACAAGTTTTTTTTATTTCTTCGCTTCAACCCTGTAGGGTCATTAACGAGAGGTAATTGATTTATTAAAACAATAGATTACATTTAGTTTACAATATTAATTTGAGAATATTTTTAAAGGAATATTTGGGACTCAGAGCTTCATCTAAGGGGGCAGAAATATTAGTTATATTTTTTGGTAATTTGTATGAAATGTTTGTTTTACATCACAAAGTTCACATTTTGGTTCTGGCTCTTTATTAAAGCGTGTGTTAATTTAGTATATCTTAGTCTTAACCGAGTCACTATCACTTCTTGAGTTTTTCGGTCTTTGTGGGACAGGTTTCGTCTGCAGCGGGCCCAGCACTTATACCCCAGCTTTAGACGAAACCTGGCCCACAACCTAATACTTCGGAAACGGCAGTTGTAATGTTTCTCCTATTGTAATAAATTATAATTAATGTGCAATAAATTATCCCATTGTTCTATCTATCTATCTGAATTAGGGCGTGGTTCAAAGCCCACTTGTACTGAAGCTCTAGACTTATTGTACCCTCACAGTTTCTATCCCATCAGATTGATTTTCTTGATGAATTCAAGAATATATCTGATGGGCGCTTTTGCGATTTCTTCAGGTTCCGGATATTGTACCCCGTAAGGAGTCCTATTACGGCCTTGAGTTCGTTTCTGCTAAGGTTTAGTAGTTGATGTTGTCTGCTCGTGGATGGCCCCTCTATGAATCTTTTGGACTGTCCAAGTCCAGGAAGTTCCAACCAGAGCCTATGGTGTTTTCTCTATTTATTTGTTCCTTTAACACCCATTTTACATATTGGTATGATATACCACATATGGGTTCTGGTCCAATAAGAGTTTTTTCCGCTCCCTTCCTTGCTAGGAGATCTGCTTTCTCGTTTCCAAACACTCCTTCATGTCCTGACACCCATTCAAGGTTGACCTTGTTATGTTCTGCCAGGGCCTGGAGGGACTGTTGGTAATCAAATATTGAGTTAGATTGTACTTCTACTCTGTTCAGTGCTTTAAGGGCTGCCTGACTGTCTGTCATGATAAAGATAGTCTTATCTCTAAGAGAGTCATTTAGCACGACTTTTATTGCTGTTACTTCAGCCTGGAAGACTGTTGTCAGTGATCCCAGGTTCAAACTAATTGTCCTCCCTGAGTTCACTTGGTAGATCCCAGCTCCTGTGCTGTTTTTCATTTTCGAACCGTCTGTATACCAGATTGATTCGTTTTGTTCTTCCCTACTTTCCCGGCTTTTGGCCCTTTCTGGTATTTGAATATCGAAAGGTTTCCTGAAGTCGTGAATAATGGGTGTTCTATCCGATGGCATTCTTAGTACCGGATTTTGTCTTAATTTCTCTAATATGATTGTGTGGTGTCCTTTTCTCGAAAGTTCCCATTCAAATACATTAGTAAACAGCCTGTATGCCGCCGCCATAGCCTCCTTCTCCACCATAAGGTGTTCCACTACCTAGCAGTAGCTCCATTGCTGCTGTGGGCGTAGTTATTATTAGACAGGCTAGTCTTTGCACCTTGTCTAATTTTCTGTTAGCTGTTATGCTTTTAGTCTTGTGCCACTATATGACTGATGAGTAAGTTATCAACAGGTACTACAACCATAGTGTAAAGCCAGTGCATCATACTTGGTTTAAGCCCCCATACGTTCCCTATCATCCGTCTACAGGCCCATAGTATTCTTACAGCTTTTTCTGTTGTTTTTTCTATATGGCTGCAGAAGCTAAGTTTGTCATCAAGAGTGATTCCCGTTGTTAGTTTTGTGGTGGGGTATAAGTGCTGGTGCAGCTTCTGTTTCATGAATAGTTCTTAGTTTTTGCAAGATAAGGTCTTCGTCGTATGTTTGTCAAATGTATTTGAGGTGGTTGTTATAATTGGGGGTTTTATTAATTTTATTATCCAAGGTTGAGGAGGTTCAAAGATGAATAGAAGATATTTAGGTAGTGATATATTAAGGTTTGAAAGATCAGTTGTAAAAAGGCCTTTGGAATTCATTGTTTACTAACATATAGTGTTAAAAAACTGTCATTATTTTTAAGGTTGCAGGGTTGCTGTTAGAGTTTGCAATGCGTTTTACTGCATAGGCTGGTCCTAAACAAAGAGATGGTTCAGCAGCTTCACAATACAAACTCTCAATTGGGGTTGTTCTTAAGACACTTAATATTAAAGTTGAAGGTGGTAGCCATGTGTGAGGGATAATTCTCTTAGCTTAGTCTTAAATAGATGAGTAATTACGGACCTTACCTGATGATGAGGATCTGATCCTCGAAACCGGTCGTAATAAAATACTCTTGTGAGATCCTAAGGACCACCCTCGTTTTATTTACCCTTTTTTGCACTTAATATTATACGAAGTGCAGTATTGTGGATATAAATCTTTAGCGAGGATTTACTGGTTGATGAGTAAGCTATCGCACCATGATCATATAAAGAGTTTGCTTTGTCTATCTTGGTTTGGTTTGTCTATCTAATCCCCACTTCTTGTTAGTTAGTGCCTAAATTCGGTTGTTTAATTTTAAATAGGTCCAGTCCAGTTTAATTTCTGATCGATTATCATTCCCAGAAACCTTTGCTTTTTTTAGAAGGTTTGTTTGTTATATGGACTTAGCTTTATTCTATTTGTAGGATTCTTTTTTTGGAAATATTGGGTTTTTTCTTGTAACCATTTTTTTTTAATAAAAAATTCTGTGTGATTCTCATAAGATTTTCGATACTTTAACTTTTCATCGGACAAATACTTGGAAGATTCCATTGTCTCTAAGTTCATTGTTAGCTTTAATTCTAAATTCCTGTTACAAATGGTAGGTAATATCCTCTAATTTTGAGAGAAAGTAAATTGCTAATTATTCTATTATTCCATGCAGTGTCATATGCTTTCTTGATATCAAAGAATACGTCTAAATGCTTTTGTTGCATTGCAAAATCTTCATGTACATTATTTTCTAAGTATAACATTGTCCATTGTTGTTCTGTTGTAACCAAATCCTAGTTGATGAGGGTTGATTAAATTTTTGATTTCTAAGGTCCACAGTAGCCGATTATTAATGATTTTTTCCAATACTTTGACGTTGCTTCTGTACATATTGAAATTATAAAGGGTCTAATCAGTAGAATAAAATTACTTTTTTGAGTATGAGTGATTCACAGATGTTTTTCTAAACTACATCTAGTAGCTAGGCTAATATGTTTTTGAGTAATAATGGCCAGGAACTCGTTTTCAAAATTGTCTTTATTTACAATCAATTTGCTTTTTATTTTAGATTACTTATTATAGATCAATCCGCAAACAATGCATCAAAAGTTAATACAGACATTATACCAATAACGACATGTTATTTAAATACATTTTGTGGATACTTAAAGGCGTAAAGTATACAACATATAATCTGCAATGTTATGGTAATAATTAAATTTAAAATGCGTAAGTCAAGGAAACCATATATTAAGTAACTATATAACGGATTCTTGGAAATTTGCTTATCATGACACAAGAACAGTGTAAAGATAACTTTTAATAGTGGCTTCTTCTTCTAAACATGGCATTTACGAATATATAGAATTGTATACAAAAGGCTGTCGACCTGACACACGAATAGCTGAAAAAGATGGCCATACACGTGAATGTTTCAATCTACAATTTACGTAAAAAAAAATAAACAAATTTTCTATAAACGCTGCTATCACTTGTGACAGTATACCCAAAAACTTACTAAAGTTCTTTTTGGCATTTCTTTGGAGTCAGATCGTAAAAAAATAAACGCGTAATCTTGCTTTATTAAATTAGACACTTATACTTTCATATATATGTAATACAGCGAATGGTATTGATATCAAAAGTTATATTAATAGATGAAGTTGTGAATTAATAAAATATGACAGCTCAATAATTTTACAGTACAAAAGTAATGACAATCATCACAATTTTGTTTACTGGATCTTTACAGCATTAATGTACCAAGAATGATTATCAGCTATTAGATAAGGATGTGGTGTATGATTATCGATTAGTAATCAACTAAAGTATGGGAAATTATTATATTGTGAGTAGTAATTTCATTATTTTCAATCAATGTTTTGTAAACAACATTTGTTTGGTTTCCTTTATTGGGTTTAGGTTTAAAATTTGCGAATGTTTCAATTTATGAAAGACAATTCTTTTGCTATTTATGAAACATTTTAGACATGCTGCCATTAAGTTAATCACACTCCAATTAGGATAATAATTAATCCGTTTCTCTCAAATTTTATCTTAATCTGATAAAGGTGTGTGGCCACTTCTTCTTTGCTGGTCTCCTAGGCCCACGTAGTTTCGCCGTTTTTGGCGTGCAACGAGTGAGCGTGATATTGATGTCTTCCTCAGACCGTCCGAAGAAAGATCGATCCGATTTTAGTTTACACAAGTTTTTTTTAATCATTTTCTCGATAAATTACAGAGATAAAATACCAGACCCGAGAATAAAAGCATGAATCAGCGTATCGGAAATCTCCTCGATGTCGGTTAGATAGGACGTTCCACAAGGTTATGAGTGGTGGCCACTGATATTGGAGTTTTACCCTATCTGATATTGTTAAGGAAATATTTTAAAGGTATAAAATTATTGAAATTTTTAATTTGGTTAGGAATTAGGTGTTAAAGTAACTGATATTTTAAAACTTGTAAAAACAATATGTTTAACTAACTGCATTTCACGAAATAAAGAATCTTGTAAACTTCATATCTGAGTCAAACTCACTATTACAATATTCTCCAATAATCAGAACTTTCAGACCTCAAAGTAAGAAAACCAGAAAAATGTGCATCAGAACCAACAAGCAGAAATAAGTCCCCTATTTCCATGGTCCTTTGAACTGAATTTTCAAAAATAAGGCCGCTTCAAGAAGACAACTACAATTTTCAAGAATATATAGTCCACATTCAATTCAAGTAAGAAAAAAGTCACCTGTTTCCAACACTGATGACAAAAATAATAAAATTAACAAAACTATTATTAATTCATATCAGAAATAAGAAAAACAAATACAAAATAAATTAATTTCACCAAGTTTTGGAAAATATCTCGGAAAATATAGAATACATTTTAATATAATTATAGATTAAATAGATAATAAAATAACTAAAACAAACAAAATTCGAAACAATATAAATCAATGTTTGTTTTTAAAAAATCTTTTAGATTTGAATTGAAAATATCGGTGTGAAATATACGTTAAAATGTCAAGCAGTGCAAAAAAAAAATTGATGAAAAACGAAACCTGAAATATTAATATTTAATCTCTATATAATTAAAAATTTACCTTAGGTACTAATTTTATTTTTAAATCCCTCATCACTTGACAGAAAACAACGATTCATCATTTGTTTGTAACGGTTAAAACAACTGGTGCTGAAACAACTATATCAAATTCAATTAAGTACGTGACGAAATTTTAAATTAGATTTGTTTTTTTTTTTATTATTATTGAAGTTAAGTACCAGGTATCCGCCAGTAACTTAATAAAATTTAGAAAAAAAGGTATAAGGTAAACGGCATAAATTTTTTTGTATGTGTTTTTTAATAGATTTATAAGTGAAAAACAAATAGACATAACAGTTATAATTTTTTATTACTTTAATTTAATAATTTATTATGTTAAAATTGATATAATTATATTTTAACATATTAGATTATTCAAATAATTACTGCTTCTTCTTCTTCTTTATTTATTTATATCATCTATTTATTTTCTCACAATTTACAAATATCAATATTCATGAATTACAAAATATTTTAAAATATCTAACAAATTAAAAAATAAAGTAAGAAAATATTTTCTACACTGATTACGTATGTTTAAACAAATACCTCGAACCAAAAGTCATTCAGAATCGTTAGCATTACTTAAGGTAAACGTAATATTTTATTGTAGCGATTTCGTATGACCCAATTTGATCAAATTGTCTATCCTAGAGAAAGAAAATAAGACAGAAGGCCACTTAATTTATATTTGCAATATTTGTCGAGTTTTCAGTCCGACGTAACCGTGGGTGTGTTTGTTTTTTTATAACAAAACGCCACAGAATTTCGCAATTCAACCTCCAAAAATGGTTATTTAACGTTTATTTATTACCATTATATTTTTTACGGGGGCCACACGATTTTTCAGATATTCGATAATTGTGAAAGAACCAAGAAAAGGAATTTTGATTGGGGATTAATATTTATACAATCAGAATAAATCGATATTTTGAAACGAACGGATCTACCTAAAAACGTTTTTATACGAGCAAAAAATTGGAAAAAGACTAAAGGTTGGCATTCGCCCATACACATATGCCAGAGGTTACTTTAAAAGTAGAAAAATATTCTTACCGTTTATGACTTTTGCTTCACGGATTGTAAGGACGTCTTAAGCAATGGAGTTTTTTTAAAATACTCGAAAAGTGACTTTGATTCAAAACTAAACATAAAAAATAATGTTTAGTTTTCCTGAAAGCTTGGTTTAAAATAAAATAATATAGATTTTTCATAAAAAAAACCCAATTATATTTTGTATATGATATCGAGTGACATATCGGCAAGTGAAAAACTATTTTGAAGTATTTTCTTTTGGAAGATTTTGTAAAAATAATCCCGAAATTGTTCAGATAAACGTTTCCAGAGATATGGCCAGAAGATGTTTGAAAAAAATTAGATTAGTATTGTAGAGAAGAGAATAATGAATCAAAACGTAAGAAAAGATCATAATTAACGATGGTAAAAAAGCACAAAAAGAAAACTGTAGGAAAAAGGCACATAGAGGCACTTTCTTTATAAATTGACATGCACTCAAATGAAAAACTGTATCTTAACAATCTTAACTACTTGAAATCAGACCAAAGTTGGAAAAAATAAATTTGTAAAAACGAAAGGAAATTATTAGAGGAAACAAATAATACAATAAAAATAATGGGATTGGGGTACACGTACACACTTAACATGGAGGTGAAGAATAAGTTCATAAGTGTTTAAAATTAAATTAGATTAAAATGAAGAGAGCGCTTTCGGCTTTACAAAGCCATCATCATACCCTTGCTGAAAAAATGTTATGAATTTATAATATAATGGTTTACAATAATATAGTATACAAAAAAATAATTGAACAAACTAGACATTTTACAAAACGAAAAGTACTAACAGGACTGAAGTCACCAGTACTGAAAGGAGTAAAGATTCCATTTGCTCAAGAGGCTAAATACTACAACTGAAAATGTCCCTATGGTTATATACCAGAGTCATAAGGCCGATGATAACCTACGGGCCGGTGGTATGTTGACCAAAGAATCGGCAAGCTGGAGCCATTCGACATCTCAATGCTATTCAAAGACAAGCATGACGTATATCATAAGCGACCTTGCAAAAAAATGGGAAAGGATGAAAGGAAAGAATTTTACTGCCAAGCTAACAGAGGTGGACGCCACATGTAGTTACCGTCACATGCAATCCGTCAATAGTACAAAATTAATGGATGTGCTTGTTTTACTCAAACGAGTACAGCGGACGTTAATGGATTAAGCGTCACAAACACTTTTGAACATATTTCTATATTCTAGAGTTTAATAGATATGAATACTAATAAATGGGAAAAGGCTTAATGTTAATAATTCATTTAACTAAAAAGTTTTAGTATGACCCTCATACCGCTAATTGCGAAGACGAGCACGCTACCTTTTTTGCAAATTTTTATAATCCCACCCGAAAATCGTAAAAATATAAAACGTCTTCATACACCCACAAGTGCAAGTGTTGCATTTACAAGAATTTCGAAACGTTTAACGCCAATACTTAGGTAGATTTTCGATAAAATATCGACGATTCTGGCTCAATGGACGAACAGGTATATATGCGCCACCCGCAAATTCTTGTTATCGGCACCCACGGACGCATTTAGGAAGCAATTCGTTCGAAAATTTACATAAGTATTTCGGATTCTGATTGAATATTGATCATCCAGCTTATTGGATTCGTTTTAAGTATGTTTTTCCATATACGAAATGTGACAAGTTCATTTATCAACTTTAGACAACGTTTTAGATGAATATTGATAATGCAAGGTCATGCATATATACAGGATGTATCAATTGTAAGCATGTTTTTCTATATGCGAAATGTCACAAGTTCATTTATCAACTTCAGACAAAAGTTGAAAGAATTGTAATAATCATTCTACAGGCAAACCTACTTAGTGACCCATGGATTCGAACAAAATCCCTGACTTGCTAGATTTCTTTATTTCAAGAAAAGTCTTTCCTAACTTTATAGAATTTTGATTTAGACTCTGATCCGTAATTCTGACCTTGAGTGACAGTTATTAAAAGAGCAACCCGACCTGCTCTTACAACAAAACTACTGAATGGGAATTATTTGGGATATAGGTTTGAAAACATTTGAACAACTTTGTCAAAATTATTTAAACAGCTGCTTATATTAACCTCAAAGATATTACCCAAAGGGAATAAACTATCTGCCCAGTTGAGAACAGAAGAGCAAGAAGAAGATGACAACAATCTAAAGATTCATCTGATAAGGCAATTTTAAATAATAAAACTCAAAAACTGAGAAGAGAAAATCAAAATCTCAAGGAAGAATCAACAAACGGATACAGACTTGATTGCTGAATATTTGTCAAACATTTGTACACCCAATTAGATGTAGGAAGAAAATAGTTTACCTACAATAAAAATCAAAAATCCGAACACATCACCCTTGTTACACCGAAAGAAGTAGCAGAAGATATTAAAACTAACCTTAATTACAGGTGAAATTTTGAAGAAATTGCCTAGAAAAGGTATTGCCATGCTGACATACTTGTCTAATGCAGCTTGCAGACTAAAACATGTTTCTGCATATTGAAAAGTTGCAGCGGTAATAATGTTGCCAAAACCAGGAAAACCCCCAAAACGACGTGATTCTTATAGGTCCATTTCTCTCTTATCAACTGTGTAAACATTATTCGCTAAAGAAAATAAGACCTCAGATAGAAGATGAAAAATTGATACCTGATTTCCAATTGGACCATTGACAAAGTACATAGGATCACAGATATCATAGAGCATGTCCTTAAAGGAAAAAATAGTAATTTTAGACGTTGCTCAAGCCTTTGACAAGGCGTTGGTTCACAAACTAAAAATGTTCCCGAAGCAATATATAGAGATTATAACATCTTAATCAAGCAGGAAGACGAATGTTCTAATTTAAAAGAACTAAGAGCTGGAGCGCCTCAAGGAAGTGTTCTTGAACCCCTCTCATACTTACTCTACACTAGTAACCTGCCAACTCTAAAGCTATGACTGTAGCTACATTCTAGCTAAAGTCGCTGATGATACTGACGTTTTAGATGGTTTTTGATAAAACGAGATTATTACCGAATTTCACGAACGTAAAAAAAGAGCCAACAACTTGCTAATCTTGCTAATCGTATAAAATATATCTACAGGATGTGTCATCTAAAACTGATTATTAAGAAACTGTAACAATATTGAAAACTGAACATCTTTTGGCAAGCTACTTCATGATTTGAATTGACAGTTAAGACTGGCTGCCATCTTTTAGAATAATTTATCAAGCTATCCTGATACTGCCTCAATCTTCTGATTCTCAAAACACAAAAAAATGATGCAGAATCTGTCAGGGTACTTGAATAAAGCAACAGTGCGAGATATGAAGAAGTTGATAAGCTTGAAAGAAATAGCTCTAGTAATCATTTCATCAGGTCAATTTAAATTTGAAACAATTCAATTCCGCAAATGGACGTTTATCTATTTTTAGCTATTGCAATATTTTCAACATTCAATTAAGCATTTTTCATTTTCCTTCATTATCATGGAGCTCAATGTGACACGTTTGCTTATCCAATCATAGCAAAATCAGCTTGCTTTCATCACTTAGACCACTGGCAAATTCAAAACATTAGTCCTGGATTCAGATAATCACACATTTCACACGAATATGTCAAAAGAGCACTTGCATACAGAGGAGTAGATAACATCATATCCAGATGGATGGCTCAGCTGTTATCTACGAGAACTGAACGAGAACAGAGACACAGATAGGGCAGGACACCATCTCCATCTGCACAACCAGAGGATGTCCACAAGGAGGAGTTCTATCCCCACTAATGTGAAGCCTAACCGTAGACGAACTTCTATGCATATTGACTGATCTCTGCATACCCTGTCAAGGTTATGCCGACGACATAGTCATATTTGCTAGTGGCAAGTTTAGTAATATCCTGTATGATATAGTCCAACGAGAACTAGAACATACCAAAAGATGGTGCCATGAAGTGGGACTTAGTTTAAACTCTACAAAAACAACACTAGTAGCTTTTTCAAGGAAAAGAAAACTTAATCTCAAAATCGTTAAATTAGACGGGATAGATATAGAATGAAAAAATGAAGTCAAATATCTAGGCCTAACCCTGGACAACAAACTTCTCTAGAATACACATGAGAATAAAGTAGTAAATAAGGCCACAAAAGCCCTAATGGTATGCAGAAACATTGCAGGTAAACAATGGGGGTGTAACCCAAACATACTGCGATGAATGTACACTGCAATAGTGAGACCAATCATCATTTACGGGGCTATAGCCTGGAGTAACAGAACTATTTTAGCTACTACGAGAGCTAATATCTCAAAACTACAAATACTAGCCTGTGTCTGCATTACTGGTTCAATGAGAACCTGTCCTACAGCCGCAATAGAGGTGATCTTAAATCTCACCCCTCTACAGTTGATGATAGAGAATGTGGCAAAAAGGACACGATATAGAATGATCAGGACCGGAGTAATCAGACGAAAATCTACTTGCTTCAGGTCTAAAGATACCTGGGACATGCCCCAGGATGAAATGCTAAAGAAGTACAGGTTTGTGAAAAACTTCAAAACTACAAAGCTGGGCTGCAAGAAAGAATGGAGCCAAGAATCCATCGCGCTTGCAACCGAAAGACGTGCTATTCAGTGGTATACGGACGGTTCCAAAACCATAGAAGGAACTGGAATAGGAGTGTATGGGCCGAGAACCAAGCTTGGGAAAATACCCAAGTATTTTCCAGGCGGAAATTTACGCCATCGAGAAGTACATCTAGTTTAACAATGAGAGAAACTATCATAGACAAGAGATTATCATCATGTCTGATAGTCAAGCAGCCATCAAAGCGCTGAGCTCTTATGTAATCAGCTCAAAAATGGTCTGGAAATGCCTAGAACAATTGAATGAGCTAGGCGAGAAAATAGAGTTACTCTCACTTGGGCCCCGGGACATAACAGGGTACAGGGTAACGAGATGGCAGATAGTCTTGAAAGGAAAGGGACTCAAACACCCTTTGTAGGACCTGCGTTCTGCGGTATCAGCAGTAACATCATATTAGGAAAGATTAAAAAAGAATTGGGCAGTAGAAGAACCGATAATTGGAACAATCTCTTAGGGCTAAGACATGCCAAGATACTTCTGGGTGAATATAACCAGGAAAGATCGGAAGCCTGCATCTGCCTGAGCAAGAACAGGTTACGTATTGTAACAGGGATCCTTACCGGGCATTGCCGACAAAAAGGACACCTAAGTAAACTGAGAGTAATAGAGGATAGTGAGTGCAGATTCTAAATGTGTAGCACTCCAGAATCTAAGGGCACTATATCTAGGAAGATATCAAATATAAGACGGAGATTTACCTAACTTGAAGTCACTTCTCAAGGAAGTGTAGTCCTTGAGAAAATAGGATTGGAAGGGTCGTTATAGGCATTGAGACATTTCCTTAGTGCATTGGCGACAGAAGGGGGCACAATAGATCTTTTAGGTCGCAGTGTATTAACATCCCATTCCCAACATAACATACATATCATACAGTTCATGCCTATATTCAATTTTTGTCTCACATTGAACACAACACATCGCTGTCAAATAAAAAAAATCTCATCAACTCATCTGCATATCTGCCTTCGTATTTTTACTTAAATAAAATATGCATCACACTTATCTGATAAATATTATTTTGACATAGATGTATGAAGTGTTTTATCGTGAAATGCTTTATTAATGTTTATAGGACACCCTGTACATATCAGTTTTTACGCGAAAACCTTGTTTTTTTTTTGTCTACCGACCAATTCGTCAATCGATAAAATGAATCATTTAATGGGGATCCTAAATCAAATTGTTGGTACGTGGGTATAGTAGGAAACAAAGATTAATTGGTATACACAGAAAAAACGAATTTACATAACAAAAAAAAAACCTTTTTACAGAATTGGAATACAAATGAACCAGATGTTTTAGATTAGACGTTAAGATGTCTGGAAATTAAGTTGTCAATATAAATTTTACTTTGAATGTTAATCCTAGGTATAAATTAATAAATAAGACGCATAAATTATTTAATGAGAACCGAATTAGTCAAAATTTCTAAATATAACAAGTTTCGCAAAAAAAGTATACTTTCATATTGATAGATGATAAGATTGACAGAATATATGGAAAAGTGTCTTTATTTGATGGTCCTTTTAAGAGCGCATTAAAAAATAATATAGACGCAGCGCCACCCTGATCGTTTGTATTTTGCAATTTAAAATTATTTACGGTCATGCAAAATAACATTTGTAACAGCCAACTCTGCATTACTTCTTAATATATACTCGCAATCATCATGAAGGAGAAACAAGAATTGCAGTTAACAATATTATTATAATTTTACAACTTACATATACAGAAAGTGTTGTTACTTTTCTCTTAACGTAGGTGGCCTTACCTGAAACAAAAGCCAAACATTAATGTAAATCGAGGAGCAGTAATTGTAATAATTAATTGTGCATTTTAATAAACATACATATATGTAGAAGTACCAGATTTAAAACATATTGTATTAAGTATTAATCATTTTAATATAATTAAACATATTTATAATATGTAAAACAAATGGACGAGGGTTTTCGGTTGAAAGCCATCATCAAATCCTTCTTAAAAATATTACAATTGCATGTAGAATTTAAAATTATTAACAAATGTGTGATGAAACTCATATAGGTAGGTACATCCACAAAAAAAAAATGGAAGAATATTCAATATTATTAAATTAATTCCATTTTCTGTAAGATAGGAAGAAGTTTAAATTCTGATATAATTATAGATTAAATAAAGTAAATAAAAATAAATAATGAGAAGAAAATAACAAAACACCAATAAAAATTAAATTATGTGTGTAATATGTTATATAAAAAATAAGAAAAGCGAAATGTCTTCCTAATTGTAGTAGTACAAAGTCTACACGATCACACAGGTATTATCGATATCTCTATCTATGTTCCATGAAGCCCAAACTGTTCTTGCGTATTCAATTTTTGTCATGATGCTATTCACTATAATAAAATTAAAATTGACCCGTAACAATGACATAAGAATAATACAATAATTCAATTGTTTTCATATTTGGTAGATTCCTGCTATATGCTATACCTGACAATAAACTCGTAAGATCTGAGCACTTCAGAATTTTTTATGAGTATGTGCGACAAAAACGTAAGCTTATTGTCAAAAACAACACCAAAGTCCTTAATTTCGCTAACACGTTCTAATCCACTATCGTTGATATCAGGGGCGGCTCGTGACCAAAATTTTGAGGGTTCTCAGAAGCAGAATATAGATCCCGGTACAGATATAGGTAAAAAACTGTCAGTGTTTTAGAAAGGTATATTATAAACTTTCTAAAACACTGAAAGTTTTTTCATACATCTGTACTGATACCTATATTCTGTCACTGTGCCGCCACTGATTGATATGATACTCGCATTCAATCGATTTCTGTTTTTTCGAAAAACTAACTTTGCATTTATTCCTATTCAAATTTAATTTATTACTATTACACCAACTATATACACAATTCAGCTAATTTTGGAATCATTCATGCTATATATTTTGGAGAACACAAAACAAAGTCTATTGTTTCAGATAAATCGTTTATAAATAACAAAAACAATAATGGGCTCAAGTTTGATCCTTGCAGAACCCTCGCCAAATATTTTTTAGATTTATAGCTATTACATGAAACAAATAGCTCTGTATTCGTTAAATACGAGTTTACAAGTTTTAAAGCATCCTCAGAAAACTCAAATAACACAGACCTGCGTTTAAATACTCTGTAAAATGTGAATTGAACTTGGGTATTTCAGTGACGCTGATTTCAAATCTGCTTTTAGTTTTTTTCTATCACGTAAGGTTTTTAAACAAAATACTAGAAGAATGCAAAAAGTAAAAATATATTTATAGATACTTAGGATAAAGAAGAAAATAATAAACCAAGAAAACAAATAATAAAACTGGGGAAGTAGTTAAAAAATAACATACATTAATCCTTTGTTTTCTTGAAAAATCTTTCTCTCTTTCCGGGCAGGACGGTCCCTCTTAAGCATCCAACAGTAGTCCGCCATCATTTTGATATCCCAGCGCCCTTGATATTGCCGTTCCATCTCTTTTATGTCCTGGTGAAAGCGCTCCCCTTGCTCTTCACTGACATCCCAAGATTATCCGGAAAATAGTCAAGATGAGCATGTAGAAAATAATTTTTAAGCTCATGTTACTGCCTAACTTTCTAAATTTGTCCAACATGTATTCAACAATACTTTCAAATTCAGGGTCTTTGTAGTTTCCTAGAAACTTATTTATAACTGTCCATGCTTCTTTTTCGTCTTCCTGCATAACCGTCTCAATTTCATTAGTTTTCATCAACCTTCTTATTTGTGGCCCAACAAAGATGCCTTCTTTTAAATTAGCTTCAGAGAGACCCAGAAATGTTTCACACAAGTACTTAAAGCAACCACCATTTTTGTCTAGAGCTTTCACAAATTGTTTCATCAGCCCCAATTTTATATGTAGAGGGAGTAATAAAATTTTCTCGGGATCAACTAGGCTTTCCCGAATTACGTTTTTGGAGCCAGGCGTTAAATTTTTTCTTGGTGGCTAGTTTTTTTTGGTCCAGTGTTCATCTCTTGCTCTACTGTCCCACTCACATAAAAAACATGGGTATTTGGTATATCCGGATTGTTGACCTAAAAGCAACCTCAAAATTTTAAGGTCACCACATAGAATCCAGTTATGTTGTCTGTAGTTTATTCTTAAAAGCAGTACCTCAAGATTTTCGTAATTTTCTTTTAGCTGAGTATAATGACCAACAGAAACAGATGCATATAAATTGCCATTATGAAGTAGAACAGCTTTAAGACTTCTCTTTGAAGAGTCTATAAAAAGTTTCCACTCGGCAGGATTGTATTCAGGAGCACATAGGTGAATAACCAAGTCAGATACATTTTGACAATATACAAGTGAACCAGCTGCGGCAAAGTAATTGACAAATTCAGCCTCACAATTTCTATACCAATAAAATGTAGTACCTGGAGCAAGTAATTTTTTTTCTTTAAGCCTTGATCCTAAAATCTCAGAGAGGTCTTTTGAAAGTCCCAAATCCCTGCCTAAGTCATTCAGTTCTACTTGAGAAAATAGCCGCTGTTCACGGGTTCCTGAGGTAGATGGCTCAAAAATGTCAATTTCTGAATCTGTTGAAGATTCTGATTCGATAGACTGTAATACTTTAGGTGGAACAGGGACAGGTATATCAGCGTCATGTGGAACTGGTCTTATTGCAGACGAAAGATTAGGATAGTTAATATACTTTAGAGATTTTGTGTTATAACCTTTAATATCACAAAGACAAAAATAGCAGTCGTCAATGTGATTTTTAGGTTCTCTCCAGACCATTGGTATTCCAAACGGTAGGGCTATTCTTGTTCCTTTAAACCAATGCCTCAAGGCTTCTTCGCAAATCTTGCAGTGTTTATCTTGATCTCCAAGTCTGACTTTAAAATATGCAAAATATGCATTTTTTACGAAATCAGTAATGTTTCTTTTAAACTTCTTCACTATAGAGTGTCCAGAAATATAACAAAAGATATCAGGCCTATTTTTACAACACATACTAGACATTTTTTTAATAGAAAGTGCACAACGAAACACCGATAGAATTCCATAGACAACGCCTGTCTCAATACCATGGGGATACTAAATATATCATATATCGCCCTCTTTCCTGAATAAATCAAGTCTCGGGGAATCCCCAACAATATTCTAGTAAGTACCGGTAAATCACCCTACAAATGCGCAAATTAAAACGAGGTTTTAATGCGTCTCAACGTTTTGAACAAAAATAAGGAATTGAAATTAATTTGTGATGTTCAGGAAAAATACCCTTGATACTAGTTTACAAAAAAAGGTTACGTAATAGAATAAAAAGGGGGTTATTTTAGCTATATAGAAGTTGTAAATAGGTGAAAAAAAAAAATATAACGGCTAGAACACAAAATTTTCGCGGGCCTGTGTAATCCATGATGAATTCTGTAAAAAGCTTTTAAAAAATATGTAAATATTGCATTAATTGAACTTCTATTATCTAGATCTTCAGATATATATTGGGTTAAAATTAACAAATTGCTTATGGTAGAGCAATTAGAGATAAATCCATGTTGACTTTTTGATAATTGGTTTTGAAGTAAAATGATATATTCTCTGATTTTGCACAAACTCCTTGTTTTTTGTTTAGAAAACCTACAGAAAGAAAAACCCTTTTAACCATACCAAATGAAGTAACCCATTCAAATTTCTTTTATGAGTCATCGATTCGTAACACAAACGGTTCAAAAATCCAAAACGTCTGGCTAACGGACTAAACGTTGTTTTTGTGGCGCGCGCTAACTTTTGTACGTTTTTCAAACAAACCTCTATTTAGGTCCGATTATAACGGGCCAGCTGTCTACCAAAGGAATGCGTCTTCCTCTAAAATAAAAATACATTTTCGAACATTACCCGATGATATGTGGCAGCGGATAAGACCGAATGGCAGGTGAAGTTTTTTTAACTCTATTTCACCAGTTGCTGTCGAGACAAATTGGTCCATAAAATCGGAATTACGGTCGGATGTAAGTAGTCATTTTTCTTGGTTATTATTATACTTTACGTTTGTTATTGTTTTCGAAAAATGACAACGCAAGATTGGTTTTCAAACTACCTACAATTTAGGTTCGTACAGACTGTATATCTCCAACAACTGAAACTCACTGGAAAATATAAAATATCACAGGAGGTACCACCACGCCTAACCTTCAACAGACTGTAACTGTAAGGAGGTAAATCGAGGTACAGAAATACTTGTTTAGGGGTCTCTTAAAGTATACCGATGGATCTAAAAGAAGGAAGATAACAGGTTCTAGCGAACAGGCAGTTAAACCCAAATACATCACTGTCTCATTGGAAAAAAATTGTGTGTAAGAGAAAACCTTAGAAGTACAAAAAACAAACCATCTTAACTCCCTCAGACAGACAAGCAGCCTTAGATGCAATTTTGATTCAAACAGAAGCAAGTAAAAGATCCTCCTTAGAATACTTATTAATCTGTCAATCCACTAGGGTAAAACTAGCGTGGATACCAAGTGACTTGCTAAAGAGAGATCAGAACTACTATTCACCAGCCACGAACCAATGTTTGGGGTAAGAAAACCTCTGCTTGAAAGGCACTGAACAGGTGGATAACTACTAAATACCAAGCTCACTGGCAACAGATAAGAAGACACAAAACTAATGAGCTACTTTATATTTTGTCAATTTTCTATTTTTCATCTCAAAGTCATTATATTTCATGTTTTCTTCGGCAGAGGTAGATGCAAGGATATTGTTTTAATCATCTTCATCTGCTTCTGAATCGGAATTGGAAAATACATCTTTTGCTAGTTTCATTTAAATTTTTGTGTATGAATTTAGCTTACTTTCCTTTTTCTAACAGCAGTAGTACCTTTGCATCTTTGACAATGTGATAAATGCCTTGAGAGATTTTTGTTCAAAATAATATTAGGGTATTAGGGATTAACATAAGTAAATAATTTTTATCTGTAAATAACTACACATTTTCAAAAATGGTTTAAGACGTAATTTATACCTAGTCTGGAACATCCTTCTTTGATTATAATCGATAATGCTAGTTATTGTTCGCGGTACAGGGAACCAATTCCATTTTATAGTTGGATAAAAGATAAAATGGTAAAATGGTTGCAGGAAAAGATCAATAATTCTCCAATTAATGGTATGAAAGACCAGATTTGGGAAAATCAAAATCTACAACAAAAAAAATTTCATCTAGATAGATATGTTGAGGAATATGGGCATACAATATTAAGAACGCCTTCATATCACTGCCAGTACAATGCGATAGAGATGGTGTGGTGTGGTCACAGTGCAAACAGTTTTGTGACGAAAAAATTTTAACAACAAAGTTTTCACCGGAAGATGTATTTTAGACTTGGTGAGAAGCTTTGAATAATGTTACCGATACTCAGTTGGACAATTATATAAGACACATTAAAAACATAGTTGTTTCTGATTGGAAAAAATACAAGCAATTAGTTGTTTCTGATCCAGAATCAATTATTAATTTAGGTACAACGGTAAGTAGATGTTTCTGATCTAGAACCAATTATTATTAATTTAGGTACAACGCCAAGTAATGATGAGTTTGAATCAAAGTCTAGTTGTGAAGAAAACGATATTGATTAAAGAAATTTATACGAGTTATCCAATAAAAATATTGTCTGTGCCTCTTGTTATAATATATTTTGTTATCAAAGAATCTGTTTCACGAATTTGCAAATCTGTTTTCGATTATCTTTAAAAACTCTAAAAACGCTAAAAACCAATGTTCAGCTGGGAAATTTATTTATAAAGCAAGAAAGTAGACAAAATGTAAAACGTAATCTCAATTTTTTCAAAGTGACTTCTTGTATTCGGGTAAACGCACCTTAATAAAGTTTACGCTGCAAAGCAACAACAAAGTTTGCATAAAACTTTAAAGAGAATTAGGAGAGGAACACTTTTAAGTACACATCAGTCAAAAGTATTCGTCCTCTTGTTTCACGAAAATTTATAACATCTTAGCAATTCTAAAAATTCTCTTGGCAACATTATATTTAGTTATTGCCAATTAAAAGACCTAACCTAAGTCGAGGAAAATTGTACTAGGTTAGTTACAAAAACAACTTATATGTTATTTATATATTCTCTGATGTTGTCTTATTAAAATGTGACTAACTGATTTTTAAATCACATAACAAAACGTTTCAATAATAGTTCAAAATCGTACATTGTTGAAAAAATTTTGTTAATGGAACATAACTATTTGAACATAAGTTTTGGTCATGTGTAGACTGCCAGTATTTCTATCTACAATTATTTCATAATAGCCATTACAATGTTATCGATATTTATTGAATTCAATAATAATGAGAGTATGCTTGAACAATAATCATTCTGTCAGATTTAGTTGAAATAGAATATCAGAACAAATTTTCAAACACGATAATCACAATTTTGTGCTGAACTCGCGTACCTATAATAGCTGTTACTAAATCGGATGCTTATAACAAGTGGGTTATAGTTACCATTATACCCTTGTTGAATAATATATTATTAAGGAACAACTTTCCCTAATGAGTAATCAGTGATTTGGTCACCTGTCAGTTCACGCAGGTATTTGTTATCTGACTCATTTTTGATTTTTTCTATCTCTCTTCCTAGCTGTTGTGTAAGTTTATTAATTTGTTTTCTTCAGTTCTCATTCTTTGACACTCCTTTCGACCCTTTCTTTTGTTTTATATTATATCCCTTATTTCTTAGGGACAATTAATACCTATATGGTTTTGCACGGTTTTGTATGGTTTTGTATCGTTTTGTATCGTTTTGTATGGTCTTGTACGGTTTTGTTTGGTTTTGTATAGTTTTGTATGGTTTTGTATGGTTTTGTATGGTTTTGTATGGTTTTGTATGGTTTTGTATGGTTTTGTATGGTTTTGTATAATTTTGTATGGTTTTGTGTGGGTTTGTATGGTTTTTTATGGTTTTGTATTATTGGTTTGATAATCATAAATAATTTCTGTATCCAAATATTTCTCAGTCCTAATTAGGAAATTTAATTTCATTTAAGTTCATGTTGAAATATTTCCCAGTATGTATGTATGCATGTTCGTCAGTGTGGGATTATTGAATAGTGATAATATGTTCACTCATTGTTAGGAGTATTTGGGAGTTATCAGATATTTGTTCTTCAACATCGTCTATCTTTATAAAATTTGCTGCAATATTTCTGGAAATAAAAAAGGCAAGGAGGTTTATATCGCTTGGCCAATATGTTGATATTCCCGTGGAATGCCACACCTACATTTCTGATCTTTAATTACAAACAATAATATGATTTTAAACAAAAATAAATAAAAACAAACCGATTATTTGAGTCATTTCATCACATTACAATTTTTCCTTTCGTCGTTTTTTCTTCGTATGAAATGCGATTTTTTGTGGTGTTACGCAATTGCACATCCGTTGTTATAAGTTTAGAACGGAAAGAATGACGAACCGATGCCAGAGTGTTGCATTATAATTAGAACCGCTGGAATGTCAATGGTTTGAAAAAAAAAAGAAGGTTCAAAGTCAAGCTGAGGATAATGTCAAGTGCTAGTAATAGAATGGAGTGACGGACAAGAAAGTTTTTCCTAGAAAATAGATTAAAAGTGTATTCGGGAAAAAACTTGGATATTCCAGTTAGCAAGCTGAAACGGAAATATTTTAAGGATGGTTCACGATAAAGTTCCATGCGTTTTGTGTTGAAAATAAAATTAAGAATTCTTAGAGAAATTTAAGGAATATAATGAAATTTTTATGGTTTTGGAATTGTTAATTCGCAACTACACATACTATTGTAAGGTTTATTTATTAAGGGTCTTTATTTCCACCTCTGAGTAAAGTTACATGTATGTTTACTTGACAGATTAATAAACAATGACCCTATAGTTTAATCAGCAAGTAGTTACTTTCAACTTTACGCAGAGGTGAAAAGACTGGCCCTTAATGTATTTACACTAATTGTGGTAGCATCGTCACACCCAGTAGAATTATTATAATTTGGGTATAACAACTCAATTGTAAAAACCCATCGCATATTTGTTCTGTTATTCCCGTATTTAGTTTAGGAAATTAGGAATAAATTATCCTCGACACCGACCCAGGTAGATCGAGGATAATAGACCTTTTTCGATTGTACCATTATAAATGTTAAGTAACTTTATATACTAATTTATGTCACATTTATTTATATTAACAATATTAATTTGCTAATATCGATATCTAAATTTGCATTATCTGCGCAAATACCACAACTTGGTACGAAGCGGAACCTCTGCTATTTATTAGACTGTTTCGTCGCCTTTCCAGACCCATTCCAGATTGATCATTTTTTTGTCCAGCGGGTTCCATAGGCGTATCTTTAGGGGGTTTCGGAGGTTGACTAATTCTATCAAAAATTCTTGCTATCGGGAAAATAAGAGGCCTAAATAAGCCAGAGAGGGACTTAAGGGATTACAACAGGACCGGACTGGTCAAAAATTAGCACATTATTTTAAAAATTAGCTAATTATAATACTTCAGTGTCAACAGTATTAGCCTCGTATTCTACATAAGTATTATAGTATTTGTTCGTAGTTATATAGACAAAAAAAAAGAGAAGTAGGCCCAGTTTAGAATTTGAGGATATATTCGTATGATTGTGAGTCTCTAACTGAAATAGGGGCCCATTCCAAACTGGCGGTAGAAACTTAGGGGACCTCAATGGAGTTGGTCTCTGCGGAGCCCCAATTTGTTTGGATAAAGCCTAACGGGGCCCCACTTTGGAGGCGGAGTGAGGTCTAAGAATAAAAAAATAATCCGACCCTGTATACGCACGCAATCAACTCGTGATCGAAGCAACGCTGACGTGTGGAAATAGCCGGACCGCGTCTCGAATGTACAAGAATACGACGGAATGTCTGCCGCTGATGCCCTGGAAGCGACTGGAATGGCGGAGAGTGCCGCTTAGTCATAAAAAGGAATGTTCGAGAGCCTCTCGTATCTTCCAGTAGCGGAGTTGGACTAATATAAATAGCCGACGTATCAGCGCCGAGTTTAGTTTAATATAGAACGTTGTATTGAAAAGTTAACGTGTAAGAAATAAATTAGAATTGTTAGTTATTGTCTAAATATTATATAAATTAAATAGTACGTCTGAAATAAATTGTAAATAGTGTGTTTTTAAATAAATAAACATTAAATAAATTAGACTTTCGTCACAATAGGAATCTTGGAAAATTAGATCCCATCTTAAGGTAGAGAAAAAATATAGTAAGAAGGATGTTACACAGTAGTTTCATTTTAATTACCTAAAAGACAAAATTCATCAATTTAGATCGGAGCAACCCACTTTGCTCCACAGAGCAAGTAAAGCCGTTGGTTGCTGCTAGCGATTGTGTCATATATACAAAGGGGTAGCTGCGGTGGTACTTCTACAAGGGATAGACTTGCCAACCGTTACCGACTTTACTTAAATACAGTCAGTGCAGTATTTTATCTTTTTTTTTGCTTTGAATTGTTTGAATACGAACATTTTTGTCGCTACTGTTTTTTAATTTAATATTTTATTCTACGAACATTACCTATACCTATTTACATATTTTTTGTTTTTTAATTTTTGTTTTTGTGTTGGTTTCTTTGTTTTTGGTTTTCTTTTTTTTTATTTTTTTTATTTTGTTTTTGTTGATTTTTTTTTTTTTGTTTTTGGTTTTGTTTTTTTTTTTGTTTTTTTTTTGTTTTTTTTTTGTTTTTTTTTGTTTTTTTTTGTTTTTTTTTTTGTTTGTTTTTTGTTTTTTTTTGTTTTTTTTTTGTTTTTTTTGTTTTTTTTTGTTTTTGTTTTCCTGTTTTTTGTTTTCCTGTTTTTATTTTTTTTTTTGCTTTTTTGTTTTGTGGATGTTGGTTTATCGTTGTTTTTATTGTCTTCTGTTGCTTTTTTTGTTGTTTTTTCTTGTTTATTTTATTTGTTTCTTTTTTGGTTATTTGTTTCTTTTTGTTTCGTTTTTTGTTATTTTGGTATTTTGTTGTTTTTGCTTCTTTTTTGTTTTAATGGTTTGTGGATGTTTTATGTTCGTTTTTTCTTGTTCGTTTTTATTTGTTTCTTTTTTGGTTTTCTGTTTCGTTTTTTTATTTTCTGTTTCTTTTTTGGTTTTTTGTTTTTTTTTTGTTTTTGTTTCTTTTTTGTTTTTTGATTTGTGGATGTTTTGTTTGTATTTTGTTTTTAATTTGTTTTTTTTGTTTTTTTGTTTTGTTTCTTTTTTTTTGGTATTTGGTTTTTATGTTTTTTTTTTTTGTTGTTTTTGTTTCTTTTTTGTTTTTTGGTTTGTAGATGTTTTTTTGTTTTGTTTTTTCTTGTTTTTTTTTATTTGTTTCCTTTTTGGTTTTTTGTTTCTTTTTGTTTCGTTTTTTATTATTTTGGTATTTGGTTTTTTTATTTGTTTTTTTTGTTATTTGTTGTTTTTTGGTTTGTGGATGTTTTATGTTCGTTTTTTGTTTTTTTTTTGTTTTTTTGTCTTTGTTTTTTGTTCTTTTTTGTTTTTTATAAAAGGGAAATGGAAAAGGTAGAGACACTTTAACGCCTAACGGTGGTTCTAGGCGATCTATACTTTACAAAATATAACAATTTTTGAAGCTAGGAAAATTGCTGAATATATTTGGAATATATTAAAATTGCGCTCTTTTGTACTGGAAGAATAATGTTGTTTTTATGTTTTAAGATCTAATTTTTTTATATCTGTACTCATTGCTGTAACTCAGGTTTAGAAGCAATAAATATTATTATTATTATTATTATTATTATTATTATTATTATTATTATTATTATTATTATTATTATTATTATTATTATACATGTTCAGGTAGTTTGTGAAGGTAAATCAAGAGGTTAGAAATTTATGATTCATAATATAATAACCTTATTTTATAATTATAGTTTTTTTATTTTATTTACAATTTTATTTCTGTTTACAACTTTAATTATATATTATTAATGCATCCAAAATAACATAACTGAATTAAATGGGTGACTTATATACAGTATTAATTGACAATTTAAAATTTTATGTTCGATATTCCCTATTTCTAAGTGCAAAAGGGATGATCGTTTAATTTTATTTTGTACAGATAAGCTGGAACTAATACATGATTAAACTCCATTCTACAAATTTGTCTTAACGACTGATTTACTATCAGGCACCAAAGTAAACTATTTTATCTTTTATTATATAGATTTTTATCAACATTAATTTAAAGATGTTTAAGTTAAAGATAGTAAAACAGTGTAAAAATCGATTAAAATTCCTGAACTTGTACCAGTATCGGCGACACCATTTTCAAAAAAAAAAATGGCAGCACAAATAACATTTCCGGGGGCCGTCTCGCATGCCGAAGGGGTGCGTCATCCCGGCCGGGGTCCCGGTTGGCCGTTCGATTACGAGACGCGCATGGCGTCCCGCCAAAAATGCAAGCGTGCACTTTATTAACTGACCGGCCCCGAATTATTTCGCAAAAAGACTAATTAATGGATCCGTGTAAGTCGACGTTAATGACAGATTTTATTACGGGCCGCATGCTTTCCGCGGTACGTTTGATATCGGTTTGTTTGTTGTTGGCAAAACCATTTGAAAAATCGTTCGGAAATGTACGCTAAAAAACAGTAATTATTCAACCATACTACTTTATAAATAATATGTTATTTGCAATCGATTAGAAAATAATACTAATACTTGTTTGGCAATATTTTGATAAATAATTTTACACATTTAGTATCTTCTCTTTTATATTTTTAATTTTTATTTATTCACCCAGTATCAAAAATGAATATCACTACAATACTAATTATTTTAATTCTAGAAATCTTATTAAAATTTAATTTATTGAGATAAAAAAGAAATCATATAAAACCTAAACTCTTCCAATAATTTAAAACATTATACATGATAGAATAAAGGAGGAATTAAAAAACAAATTTTCAAAAAAATATCTATTATTTATTACCTACAATTATTTTGTCAAATAATGTTAATTTCCTTTAATTATTATTAAAACTATATTTACAAACTCACACTAATAATATTCTTATCACACAGTATAGTCTATGTAGAGTATTTAGGTTTACTTTGTACGTCCGTCCGATGTCACGTTTTTTGACCTCACAATAAGTCAAAAACGAAAAATTATATCCACTCGAAAATTTCGGGAAAAATAAAGGGAAGAAGCTCATTCATTTTGACTAAAAATGAGGGGTTTAAGTGGGGTTGAAATTAAAAAAAAATCATAAATCAAAAACAAAAGGCGATATCAACATTAAATTGGGAAGCTTAAGAAGTGATTAAAATATTAAAAAAGGAATCTTTTGATTTTGAAAAAAAATCTGACTAAAATTGGGGGGTTTAAGAAGGGTAGAAATTTAAAAAAATCCAATCAAAAACGAAAAGCGATATCAACATGAAATTTTTATGAATCAAGTTCTATAAGCAGATGAAGCATATTGATATCAATAATAATAAATTGAACAAAATTACAATTAGTTGCTTTTTATTACTTAATTCTGGTAAGTATATACTTTTTATGAATTTAATGTGTCATAACAGCATAACCAAAATAATGGTTTATAATTCGATACACATAGGAAAGTAATTACAGTTCGTCTTCAAATGTTATTTTTTTCATTTTTGATTTATCTCATTGTCATGAGAATTGCTTAGATACCTACTGTTAAAGCTACCTCTATAATTTTGATTTTTGAATACATCAAACAGGATATACAGGGTCGGCAGAGTCCCCTCTTTTTCACAGGGAGAGTATTGATATTTTTCAAACGATAAAAGATAGCAAGTTCGGTAAATTAGACAAAAGAAACCATATCTACATAGAGAGTCGAAATATTGGACAAAAACTGAAAGTTGTCATTTTTTTAAATTCATTGTAAGTCAAAAACTAAGGATTTTAGGAAAAATTGACATATCTTTTTTTTAACCTACGCAACAATAGTTTCAGATTTAGTTTAGTTTGTTCAGTTAATAGTTTTATCTTTTATTGTTAATAAACACTAAAAATCAGAATGGCATGTAATAAGGTTTAATCCTATCATTTTACATAATAATGTAAGCGTGTAATACATAGCTATAAAAGGAATTTTTACCTTTATCTAATGGTATAAAAATCAAATATGGCGCCCATAAGAAAAACAAAAGTTGTAATTCGTATCTCTGAAAAGATACGAGATAGAACATCTTCAACAAAAAAAAAGATAGCCAATTTTTCCTGAAACTCTTAGTTTTTGACTTGGAATGAATTTAAGAAAATGACCACTTATAATTTTTGTACAATATTACGACTCTCCCTGTATATATCTCGGGTTTCTTGGCAGCCTTAAAAGCATAAAAATGCGCAATTTTTGTCTAATTTAACTCTTTTACCGTTTGGAAAATAGCAACACTGTCCCTATGAAAAAGTGGGGACCCTATATAGTTCATTTATATATAATTCACTCGTAAGGGGGCGAATTAAGGAGAGTATTATTATTTAGTATATTATTCAAATATTGGCTGAGTTTATGTTATCTAATTTTTCTAAACCCCATAAAATAATACTTATTTATTATAATAATAACGTTCTATTTTATGTATTATTTTCCTAGTACAAATTTAATACTGTAATGCGAGCCATTTCATTATTCAGCCATGCTCTAATCCTCCAAATCCCTCTATGTCTTATTTGGCCTTTGAGGCTCAACTTGCCCGATTATCATACATAATTAAACCCCTTAAGACCAAACATATGTGACGACTATGGCGAAGGCGCTTTCGAGTACATTCTAAATATAACGTGATAATGTTTCTAGTTTTAGCGGGGGTCATTCTGGAATCTACCAGAATTTTCTATTTAAAGACATTCGAAATATATATAAATTAGAATAGTATTGTGAATAAGTGTTCAAATAAATTATTAGGATTCAAATAAACTGTTGTTTAAAATAAACTATCGTAACAATACTAATCAAAATAATGTTATCATTTATTTGTCACTGTGGCATTATAATTAATTATAACTTTGCTGAATGATATTTACTGTAAAGGGATTCCATTGCAAATCCTTATCCAACAAGAACGGGAGAAATACTAAACTAACAGTAAGCGGAGTAAACCTCTAAACATAGTATACATAATAATATCATTGGCCTGATAGAAGAGACTTCGTCAGTTATGAAGAAAAATAAAATTTATTATCACAAGATTCTTTTTGAGATTTATTTTCGATGAAAAATACCTCATTTACCGAAAAATAACACTTGTTGACACGTGGGCTAGGGCTAGATGCCAATAGTGGGTTGAAACTTTTTTTTAGTGTCGTTTTAACGGCATTCCGCCCACTTTACAAACAGGACATGTAGTATAAATCGTTAGCATGTGTAAGGTTGTCATGCAACAATTTTATTAAAGATGTGCTTAAAAATTTTTCATAATTTTATTTTAGCAATTTCCAATACTACGTCAAGCTTTTAATAGATATGGGGATTATAGATTGATAATGCATTTGTTATGACATTATTGATTTTGAACAAAAATTATTAGTTAATGCCTCCAAGACAAAATTAATTAAATAATGTAACGATTGTTTAATTTAAAATAGGTTATTTATTTAAAACAGTTTATTTAAGCACTAATTTATTCAACACATAATTTATTTAACAATTTACTTAAATTAATTATTTATGTCAACATTTACTCTATCGATGTTTTCACAGCTTTGGCTCGACTTCAACTAACTGATTGTCCATAATAATAATAATAATAATAATAATAATAATAATAATAATAATAATAATAATAATAATAATAATAATTGCAAACGCATTAGAGATGTGTTGCGATTTCGCTGTCAGTGATTTTGTCGCCGCTACTTTCCTGTCGCTGGAGCGAACCGCTCCAGTTCTTTCAAAATCACTGCGACTTTTTGGAGCTGGGTTTGATTTGAGCACGTTTTCATTCAGGCACTATTGCTAAAAATAAATGTCGCATCGCATATTTATCTGATGTGAACTGGAACTGCGATCAGAACGAAAACTATTATATGCTTCTAATCGCAGTCGCGGAAATTTGTATATAAAAAAGACATCTACAATAGGGAGGCGTAAAAAACGACTCTATTTTTTTTGAGTCTCGCGCGAAAATATGGCAATTTATCATGTTTTAAAACCCCCTCCAAAAGGAAGCTAAAATAAATTTTTAGGGGTCGCTCAATATTTTTAAAAAATTTCAAAATTAGTCAAAATTGGATTGTTTTTCAAATTTTTTTGCTCAAAATATTAAATTGAAATTAATTCTTAATATTAAGATTTAAAGGTCGCTCGAAAACATCAAAAGCAATAATTTTGTATATAAAATATCTTGAGCGACCTCTGAAAAATGTTTTTTGACCTGCCCTTTGGAGGACATGATAAATTAACATATTTTCGTACGAGACTAAAAAAAAAGTCTGTTTTTTTAATCTTCAAACTTAATTTTATGAAAATCAAATTTATTATCTTTTTAAAAAAATATTGCACAAAAGAGCGTAGATTGCCAAAGACATAAAACAGAACGGTCATTAAAACTGCTTCGAAGAAAATGCAACGATTTAAAAAAATAGCAGCTATTTCTTACGTGAGGACGTGACACAGGTCACAAGTCGCTATCTAGTTTACCGCTCCGAAAAGTCGCGGCGATTTGTCACTGCGACTTTTTCGGAGCAGTCGCTGTTTGTCGCAGCGACACGAAAATATCGTCGCAACCCACCTCTAAAACGCATATTTAATTGGCGAAGGCGTTCCCGAAAGATCCACCAAATTCTGCTATTGTAGCGCTCTCACCATTTTACTTAAATATTCTCCTATAATGGGTTCTAGTACATTCCCGAATGAATTATTCATACCGGCTATCTGTGAGCAGAAGCGTCTCTATAGTTGGGTAAAGAAGGTTTATCCTCTTGTATCAAATATTCCTGGTTTTAATGACAAATGAGGTCGTAAAACGGCCCAAACAAGGTAGAGGGACCCAAAGGATCAAAGCAAGACCAGATTGATCGTAAATGGCTCACATTACTAGATCCATTTTTTCTAATGTAAAGCCGAGAAACATTAAAATTTCAAAGCAGATCCGAACTCAAAAGGATCATATCTTTAGAATGTTTTAGTTCATAAAAAAAAATGTACTCAAAAAATTTTTGTTTAATGATTCAACTTATGAAACACCCTGTAGAAATTGGGACACACAGTAAAATAACAACACAAAATTTACTATATTCATTATTTATATGTATTATAGTGACTCAGTCGTATGAAGCTTCGCTCTGATAAATTTGTTTTTTTTGCGAGAGCATCATTATTACGTGTCCCTGGAATGCGATAATAATGAAGGAATGCCATTTTGGCGAACCATTAAGGTCGGAACGCATAAAAATAAGGCGTTCTTGGTGACCGCCAGCTGTTGTTTGTTAAGATGCGACAAGGCATTTGGGCCAACAACTTATATTATCGCTAAGTTATTCAAATAGATGTAAAGTACCTATTTATCTCGCGCGAGGCGCCGTTTGACATCGAAACGTCTATTTTATTTTGATCATTAAGGTCCACCTGCTGCTTCAAAGTGAAGGCTTAATCGATGGTAATGTATTGAAATCGCCAACACTGGGAAACATGCAATTTTTCATTATATGGTTGCGTTATTATTACAGCCTACTGGTTTTAGAATAATAATTGTAAGATTTTCTTAACAAGAAAACAAAGATATTGATAAATTTTAGTTATTTTACTTAATTGTTTTTTTTTGTTGATTTTAAATTTATTAGTTGGGCGCCTTTATTTTATAAATCCTTTAATATGCAATTAATTATTTAGATCCATAATTTGTTGTATAGTTGGCTGACACATGTAATTCAATTGAAATAATCACGAGTAGTCTTTCAATAGACATTCAACTTTATTTTGAGGTTATTTAAAACAAGGAAATTATTTTATACTAGCGATGATATCAAAAATTATAATTAATAATTTATTATTCTATGTACACTCCCATTACTCCCATTTTTTAAAACTTTTTTTCATGTTTCCGATCATTCGGAGTACGTAAATGCAAAAAAAAATTGTCATCTTGTCGTCTGTGTGTATGTATGCCGGCACAATAACTCTAGAACGAAAGTTCTGATTGACTTACGGTTTTGATTTTCTTGAATAAATTACTTCTAACTTAGAACCCTATTGATTTTCAAAATTTTCGGTTCATCCATTTTCTTAAAATCCGCCTATGCAATTCTTATGTGGCAATTTTAGGAATTACAATTATTTCTAACGTCAACATTCCTAACATTCTCAACATTCCATAAATTGCAAACATTCTCTAACGACCTGTCAAACAACAGCCGTTGATAGTAAAGGTAAAATTTCTAAGGCGGGTTGCGACCTTCACACTTGCAACCATAGCCATTTTGAAGGCTATTTTTATTCGAAATTAGTCGCCAAGTCTGCCAATTTATGAAAAACATATAAGCAGTTTCTTAAAAATGACTTTTTTATGGTGGTGCTAACTTAAGCGTACTACTATTTTACCCCTAGCCACAATAACACCTTCATCAAATTTACTAGCTCTCTGTCGGAACCCCATAGAATAATTAACCGGCTATTTTATTTGGCAAAAAGCAGAATAATGCTTGGCTGTGCCTGTCAAGTATCAAGATGTCAACTGTGATGTGTGAATGCCTCTTAAATGTCAAATTATTTAAAAATGTTTGCTTCTTTTGATATTTTATTGCAAATAATTTGTAGTGTATCTCAATTCAGGTTTTCCATAAATAAAGGTATAGCAAGACAAATAATATAATGTTCTTATACAGAACACGTTTTTATTATATAAAAGAGAGTTAGGATATAATGCTGGTTTTTTGTAGATAATTTTAATTATACAGTTTTGGATTACATATTCAACCAGCGAATTGTATAGAGAAAGTAAAAGTTGAAAAGTCTTTTGGTAGGTAGAGAGGGGGTAAACGTCAAACCACGTCGGGCGGCTCCGAGAATTTCACAGTAATGTTTACCTGCCAGTGTCGTTTCATAGAATAAGTAATTTTAAATTGTTATCAGCGGAACCGGACAATCGCAGGTATTTATATGGATTATAAATAATTATTAAACATGTATTATAATATTCAAATTATAATTTTACAAAATTTCAACAGCTATTCACAATTTATTAAACTATTTACTCGAAATTGTTATTAACATCTATAAAATAATTTTGTACGCCAATGTATCGCGTCCACTTCCGTGAAATCCGCTGCCAACCTGTCAATTTATGTGTATAAAGTGGGAGAACTGGCAAAAGCATTTCCAACTTTTACTTCTGTTCTAAATAATAATTAGTAAACTCCTAATCATAAATTTCCTCAATTCATAAAATTTAAAAATGAATCTTTTTACCTTGGGATTTTAATGACGTAACGTTTCAAATTTTGATCATTTATGATACCGAGGTATTTTTTTGTGTTTTTCATTTAAATTATAAAGTTGTCATTTATTTGTATGTTGAAAGAAAGCCTTTGTAAATTACATTGCTCTCTATGGATCTTTAACACAAAAATAGTTTTGTGGCTATAAGTTGCTATAACCTATCGTCGCAAAACTATTAATAATTTAAACATAGTAAGTAGTAAAACGAGGTAAAACGAGGGGTAAAATAACAATAAATTAAGGGAAATACTTAAAAAGGGCAGGTTTAAAGGGTATTATCACAAGAAAGTATATCCGTTCTGTTTATTTATCAAGTGTTGTTTGAGGTTACTTTTGAATACATTTATTGTTGTTGTTTTTTTTAATTTCTGTAGGCAGTCTATTACATTTTTTAAACCTTTAATAAAAATTGTATTTTGGGAACTTTTAGTGATGGCTTGCCGTACATGAAAGTCAGATTGGCTTCTTGTATTATAGTTGTGATATTGAATTTTTTCAAATAGATCTGATGCGATGGATTTATGTCATTTTTATTTTATAAATAAATATCAGTCATGTACTGAACATAATTCTGAACTAAAAGCCAATTTATTTCTTTTAACATAGTTGCAATACTCATCCTTCTGTCCTTCATTAATAGCATATAAATAGGAAAAGTAAAGAGCTCAAATATTTTACATGAGCAGGCCTAAGAGTTAAAGGGGCCAATTATTATTGGATAAATTTTGATAAGTTTTTAAACCCTAATCAAAAGGCGATATATAATGGTTTTAAAAATCAAGGCTTGTGAAAATCATCACATGATTTAACCTAAGTAATGCCAATGCTTCACAAATCAAAAAAATTCAACGTCCTAATACTACTATCAGCTTTCGGTCTTTCGTTCCAAGTTAAATTCTCGTTTTTGTTACGCTACGAGTTTACCCTTGTGGGCATCAGTCTCGATAAGGTGGGAACCACCATTTTAGCGTCTCTCAAATTCACTATTGAAGATTGTGAAAGTTTATTTAATTGATAGAGAAACAGTTTGTGTTTAGTTTTTTAATAAAGTTTTTGTGACACTGTGCAGAATTTATAGCTGTATCTAATGAAGCTGGTTCTACTACTTGGATTAATATCTCCAAATTGGATTTTCAAACAATTTATCTCAGTGGAACAAGGCAAGTACTTTGCTTTGCAAATATTTGTAACTATGGGCCTTGAAATTGTTGTTCTCTTATTAATTAATTTTCCTTTTTAATATGGTTTTTCTCTTAATTTTACTTTTTTATTCTTTTATATTCCAAGATGTCCTCCCAAATTATTTTTTCCCCTGCAATTGTTTTCCAATCCACTATTCAATGTCCTTTGAATTAACGTGCTTTTTCATCATTTATTTTACACCAAGGTATGTCACTTCTAATTAGCACTTACTTTTAGAACTTAAAACTATTTTTACAAGTTTTTATTTAATGTGTAACTTACTTTCTAATTCATACAATTTACTTGATCAGTTAAATTTTTAATAATTCCTATCACTTTTATTTTTATTTTGTTTTTTTCAGATTTAATTGCCTGATATCTATAAAATATGGTGTTGGTATTTGCAAGTTCACATGATTTAAGAGTTTTATACCCTTTTGGGTAAGCAATTTTAAAATTCAATCAATTTTACTTAATAGTTCATTATATAATTTTTGCTTCAACATATTCATTGTTCTTATATACCTTATTTTCCTTTACAATATTTAAATTGACTACTAGGAAATATGATATTGTATATTAGGCAATTTATGAGTTTTAAGATATAAGCCGAATAACACTTTCTTCTAGGCAACAGCCGCACGAATCTCAACTACATTGGTTGACTTTTGATTAGACTGAGTTATCCGGAAATATTTGTAAATCATGGCCATTTCCATTGGCATTTACCTTAAGGGCTAATATCTACAAAAAAACTGGATTTCTTCATATTATAAAAATACGTTTTTTTACATCCACATGGTGTCCCAGATTAGTGTGCATTGTGCTTTCTCGTTTTTTATAAGAACTACACAATCGATTAAATAGGCAAGGTTTGTCAGGATTTTATTACCATTTCAGAACTGCTATTATATTTAATCAATTGTTTTCGGTTTTTAAAATAATCGCGAAAAACCAAACTGATGCGTTTTTTGACAAACCTCCGTATCTTAGCTATTTGATAACATACGATATTTTGGTTTAGACATTTTTTCAAGGTCTTTATAATAAAAAATGAAGCAAAAGAATATCTCTTACCATTTTCGAGATAATTACTATAACTTTGTTTTTTCTTATGGACGCCATATTGGTTTTGTATTGCATTAAACAGCATTTTTTATCCCCTTTTCAAAAATGTATGATGATATGGTGTCTTGTTTAAAATGAATGCTGAAATAAACAAATTTTATGTTCCAATTTTTGCGAAACAATAATGATCCTTCAACGGGACCTTAGGGTTCCGCAGCACCCGCTGGTCTAACTAATACATTTAATTTTTCCCATTTTATTTTAAATAAAATATTGGTAGTTCATTCATCGTCTCACGGACTAAAATTCCTCGACTAACATAAACAACGAAATAAACGCAATGTACATGGAAGCAATACGCCATACCGAGCAATTAAACCGTTTGATGTCTTTCTTATATTTTTTTTACGACCAGACCGGATGCTCTTGTTATGGTGTTTAGCTGCGCGCGCGCGTCAAAGGGTGTTTTTCTTAATTGCAGCCATTAAAATTAATTTTTATTTATGTCACTTTTAATTAACTGGGTGTGACTGCTCTTGTCTTGTCTGCTCATCTGCGTCGTCTATTTTGTTTAGACCGAAGCGCGATATCGCTTTGTCGCTGTACGTTATTTGTGAGAAAAAGAATACGACAACGATGGAGGGGTTGAACAACCCCAGGGCGAGGTAGACAAAGAACAAACAAGACGTGCGTGAAGTCTAACATGTTTCTTCGGTTAAGTCATGATGAGTGACAAGAGTTGGGGTGTTGTTTAAACACGAATGTGTTTGTTTTAAAAATGTAGGGTGTCAATTAAGGAGTGCTAGACATATTTTTTGTTTAGAAAATAATCATAGGCGCGTCGCTTAGATACATTGGTTTGGTTTTTTGACTTATAAAAATAAAAATCATAATCTTGTAACCTACCGCACCCAGGTACCTTAATAATTTATTAATTCCATTTATTAAATACAATATTGCAATCTTATTAAATTCAAAATCCTTTATTTCACAAAAAATCTCCCAGATAATTAAATCTTATTTACGACAACTAATAAATAATAGCTTTAACCACGTCCATAAAAGATCCAAATTTCGTGTACGTGGCTAAGTTCCTAGAGCAAGAAAACACCATAAAACATATTTCTTTCACGAAGTAATTATCATTAAAACACTTAACTCGCTTATCTTGTTGGTTTCGATAAATTATCAATTAATTAACTAGACGATCACTTTTACTACTAGAGGAAAAAGGCCAAGTATAAAAGTATAGAATTTAAAGTAAAACTTATGAGGTAAATAGTAAAACATCAGAGAATAAAAACAAATAAAAAGGGGACCGGGGGTGGGTCGTCACAATCTCTGCGACATAATTTAATATATATTTACAGTGACTTTTGTAACTTTTTATGTCATGGTAAGTCAAATGATTACCCTTTCCCCTTTCGTTCTTGAAAAAAGAACATTTGTTCAATTTTCATTTGTATTAAATAATTTTCATGTCTATGACTTTCCATTTAGATGTGTCTAATGATGAAGTAATCACAATAAGAGTTTATAAGAAATAAAGGACCTTTCTTTTCACCTTCGTACTCATCATCAAAATATATATGAAAATCGCCATTTTGTGGTTTGGTTCGTTAATAGCAACTACGAACAACTACTAGACTAATTTTGTTAACACAAAGTGAATTACAAGCATTTATGTTGTTGCCAAATTATTACGGGACAGCCCATGTACAAAGATTATTTGTGGTTGTAATTCTACTTAGCAAAAGGCTCAAAAACGACAAAAGGCTGTCAAAATTACCATGTGCATTTTTTGTTGTAAGTAGTGTAGTTGAAGGTGATTTCAAAAAAAGTATGCCATTATTTTGTAGTGTGACAACGGTGTAAGTGATAGTTCATTCTTAAAACGTGTTCTCGAAAACATCATCCTCACTCAATTTAATAGACATCTCGATCTTTCTAATGCGACAACCGAGGCGATGGATCTCGAATTGAATACTTGCAAGAAAACACATTCTTATTTATTAATGATTGGATTAGTCTAGCAGTTCTTCGTCGTTGGTTAATAGGATGGCAAATCAGTAAATTCGGATGGCTCCAAAACCATAGACGGTGCTAGAATAGAAGTGTATAAGCATGGATAAATACTCAAGCCTTCAAGGCGTAAATTTACGTCATTAGGAATTGTATCCAGTCATCGATGAAGTGAAATGCGATGAATTTTCGAATATTTATGTTGTGTTGTGTCATTAGGCAGGGAGCGACTCTGGTGGGTCGAGATTGTTTAGTGTGAACCAGAAAATGGATAATTTCTCACCCCGAGTGACATGTACAATTAAAATTGCTGCGCTCATTAGGTTACATCCCAATCCTCTGTATCTGTAACGTGTAAAGGGTAAGTTAACCTACGGCACTTAGGCCTCCATTGTGCATCATCCTAAGTTGATTGGCACCTTCTACCTCGTGAGCCAGGCAAGAGGTACTTCTCTTATACCTGCCGGTATTAGCGAATTCTCGCAGAACACAAATCTTCTCACTCAATTTAATTGGTATTCAAAAAATACTAATTATTATTAATTTTAGCAAATATTGAGCAAATTATTGACTTGTTTCTAAGTTGCGGAAATTCATCACTCGGTTTGTTCTAGTTTATTTTATGTTTCCTTTTTATTTATATTTAACATTACCGCAGAACAAACGTTGAACGAATTCTATAATAACCGGTTACGAAATGCCTTATTTTGTGTAGCAAGTGATGGGACGAGCAGAGCGAGGTATAGCAAAATGAACGAGTTACACAAAACTGCATTTCGTAACATGTTACATACAATATTTTTTCTAATTTTGACTAGATTATTTATAAAATTGTGTTTGATAAAAAATTACTAACAATACATGTTTGTATTTCCAATCAAATATTTTAGAACAAGAATATTTGGAAAGAAATGTCCCATTTTACATAATTTGAATGAACACAAGTAGTTATTTCAAATATTTTTTAAAATAAAATATTAATTAATGAAACAGAATTTTGAATAATAATGTCTATTTATGCAACTAATTTTACTTTTAGGCAAATAATAATAATAGCAGCCGTCCCTTCCACACACAAGCAAAGTCGGCTTCCAGGGGTTGAAATTCACCGTAAGGGGCAAATTAGGGAAAGTATTATTATAACTTATTGTAGGGTAGTATGGAATATTTTGTGAAGATTTAGAATGGGGACCAGAACAGAATTATTAGTAGGTTGTAAGTTCACTAGATTAGATTAGATCAGATTAGATTAGGACGTTATTTGTCCTTGTCCACCGCGACCTTTTCAGATCTATTGTGGGACTCCGTTTGTTTTAGAGTATGTCGTCTAGCCTGGTCTTTTTTATTAGACTTAGTAGCTTTGGCAGTGGCTCCCGCATGTAGTTGAATGCATTAGGCTTTTCTTCGCCCAATGTTAGAAACCTCATTCCAGCCAGGCCCACACATTGGCACAGGACGTGGAATGATTTTTTCTTTTCTTCTTCACAGACCCTGCACAAAGTTGCTTCTTCTGCTGGATTTATGACACTTATGTGCCTTTTGAGGCGACAGTGTCCAGTAAGAAGGCCTACTGTTATCCTAACGATTTGACGCTTTTAATCCAGTAGGTCTTTCGTGAACTTAGCCGATGGTTCCTTGATGAACTGTTTGGCCTGTCTCAGTCTTGAGTAGTTGTTCCACCATTTCTGAGACTTTTTTGCATCCATTGTTTAATGGATACCTTGCACAATGCCTTAGCAACTCCACAGAAGGGTTCGGGGCCTGTCATGGCCTTATCTGAGCCTTTTCGTTGCCCTGATATCCTTCCTGGCCTGGAATCCAGGCTAGGGTCACCTTATTTTGACTACTTAGCTCTGTCAGGTCTTCTAGACAGTTTTTGAATAGTCGTGATATGATTTCTGGTGAGAGAATTGCCTTTTAGAGCTGTTTGGCTATCAGAGTATATGGCAATAGTTTTGTCTGATACTTGTTGATTTAATATTTCTCTTGCACAGTGTTGTATGGCTATTAGCTCAGCTTGCAACACTGTTGCATATTTTCCTAAACTCAGCAAAATCGTTGATTTCGACTTGGGTCCATAAATTCCAGCACCGGCTCCTTCCTTTGTTTTTGAACCGTCTGTGTACCAGACGAGTTCAACCTGTACGGGAGGTCCCTGTTTCCAGGATTCTCGGGCTGGTATTTAAGTTTGAAAATTTCTTTCAAATTTGTATGTGGTTATGGCTCTATCAGTAGGCATAGCTAGAATATTATCGCTTTTTTACTTGCTGATATAGCCTTGTGTGGTCGGCGCTATGTAGCTGACCTGGTTTCTCCTTGTATGAAGATGTGTTGTGGCGGGAGATTTAATAATACCTCCATTGCTGCAGCCGGTGTAGTGCGCATGGTCCCAGTAGCACTTAGACAGGCAAGCCGCTGAATGCTAGTGAGTTGGCCTATTGCACTTGCCTGCGCAGTTTTGGTTACCCACGCTACTGCGCCATCATGGGTCTTATTACCCTTGTATATAACCATATGGTCATTTTGGGGTTTAAACCCCAGTTCTTCCCACATATTCTTCTACAGCTTACGAGAGCTATTGTAGCTTTATGAGTGAGTTTTTGAGATGTTGATTCCACGTCAGCCTTTGTTCAAATATGACTCCGAGGTATTTGGCTTCTGTGACGAATGGAATAACTGTGTTGTTTAGTACTAGTGGTCTTAGACCTGTAAATACACGTTTTTTTGTGAATGGTACAACTGTTGTTTTTTTGCGTTAATGGACAATTGTTCTTTTTTGCACCAGTTATTCACTGTTTAGAGCTGTTTGAGATCGCCTCGAGACTGTGCCTGCAAATCGCCCGCTGATGATAATTGCTAGGTCGTCTGCGTATCCTAGGCACTGGTAGCCTTCTTTGGACAATATTTTGAGTAAGTCGTCCACAAGAACTGACCACAGCATTGGAGATAATATTCCTCGTTGTGGGCAGCCCCGTGTAACTTTTGCCTGTTTGGTTGCCTTTCCTAGAGTGGATAAAATAATCTTGTTCTCTAGACACGCAGTGATTCATTGGCATATTGTTACAGGGAAGTTTCTCTCTTCTAGAGCCTTGTATATTGACCTGGTTGAGGCATTGTTGAAAGCTCCTTCGATATCTAAAGTGGCTATTGCGATTTCTTTGTCATTTATTGACTTTGACAGCAGCCTGTTTATATCGTCCAGCACTAGGTCAGTTGACTTTCCTGGTTGGTATGCATATTGGTTGGGATGGAGCGGATTTATTTTTAGTATATCGTCCCTGATATAGCTATCTATCAATCTTTCTAGAGTTTTAAGTAGGAAGGAGGATAGGCTTATGGGGCGATTTGACTTTGGTGTTTGGTCTGTGACCCTACCTACTTTGGCAAGGTAGACTACTTTCGCCTTTTGCCATATTGCTGGGATATATCTCCAGGCAATACATGCTCTGAAGACTTTGCATAAATGTGGTATTAACACACCTTTTCCCTTCTGGAGCAGAATTGGGTATATTCCATCCAGCCCCGGGGATTTGTATGCCTTAAATTTATTGATAGCCCAACTAATCCTATGTGTTCTTGTGATCTCGGAGGCCAGCTTCCAGTCTATTGGAGTTGGTTTGATCCCCTTGTGACTGTAGCTCTCTTGGTCTTCTGAGTCTAGTCCTGTTAGGATAGTTGAGGCCGGAAATGGCATCTGAGTATCCAGACTTTCCTCTAGTGTCGTGGTGTAGGTATCATCCTCTTTTTTGAGGAATCCCACTTGACTAGATGTACTGTATTTGGCTATAACTCTCTGAGACCTCTTCGCAGAACTTCCTCCATGAGTTTCTTTTAGCCTTGCGTACTTCCTTGTTATACTCTGTGGATTTGGCTCTGTGGTAAATTCACTAACAAACTCTAGTTTTCTAAAGCCAACTTTCTTTCCTTCGATATAAACTATCAAAAATATTCATTATAAAACAAAATAGGTTTAATTTCTTTTCTTTTCGCAAACTGGTGACATAATAAATTTTTCGTAACCAGTTAATGGTAATTGGTTACTGGTAACTGATAATTCATAGTAAAACAAGACTTTTTCAATAACAAAAATATTTTTTGAGATATTTTTTCATCAATTGTGACCACTTTAGACATGGTCGCATTTATTTCAGAACCGATTTCCAGAAGTTTAATTGTGTTTTCAAATTTCCCATTTTGGTCGGTCGTATCGATTCGGCTCATCGTTATGTCATTTGTTGTAGCAGCTGCGTAAAAAACTCTATAAGTGCATCAGATAAATTCCGATGTCTGATAATCCTCTTATGATAAGTGCGTGGTTTTGGTTTTTTCAGCTGTTTCGCTGTTTTCTTTTCTTTATTTTAGTAGAGCTGTTGACTAGATGAAGACGGACGCTTTGTGGGTGATTTTACGGAATCGGTGGCTATAAATATGTCGGTATAGGTATTTTCTAAAACTATTTTCTATTTCTGTAAAAGACTGAAACTAATTGTACAGGATTGTAGGTGTGATCCGTGTGGCTGCTTCATTTTTGGTGGCATTGCTTCTGTGGAACGTAGGAAAGTTTATAAAATTATGTTTTGTGTTTTTTTATTTGTTACTAAAACTATGATTTTTTTTTTACCTATAACTTCTTCGTTTCTTTCTTTAAGTTTACAATTATTTTTTTATTGTTTCTGATAATTGCTTGATGCCGAAAGCGCTCGACTGGGCGTATTGTATTTGGGCACCAAGTTAATCTCCTACGACTTTTTATCCCTACCTGAAACCGATCCTTGATCTGGGCACTCTACCCAAAAGATCCAAATTTTTAACATCTCGATTTGGGCACTTTTGTACCGGCTGGTTTAAGAAGAATGTGATGATCAAGGAAATTAAAAATCATTGTTTAGATGTAATTTGGTCTTGTTTATAATAATATCCCAGACATTTTACAAAAGTAAACCTTCCTAATTCTACATATCTCTTAATTTTATCATCTATAAAATTAATTCTATTCAAAAGATTTACATCTTTGACTCGTACAGGTTCATTAATATTAATACTATTTATTTTAACATATTTAAGCCCATCAATAAATAAATTAAGAGAAGGATGCGTTTTATAAAATGAAGAATTAAATCTAGCGTGAAAAGACTCGCAAGCATTGGTTGTACGTTGAATGCTGCTTGAAAAACTTGACCAACTATTTGGTGGAAACAACGCACCAATATAATTTGCTTCTAGATAATCAGCAAATTGAACTACTTTAGGATCATCTGGAAGAATACTCATAAGATCAAATACAAAGCACTCTGAAACTTCCGCAGGTTCCAAAAACTGTAAACCAAAGACATAATTCAGCCATTTTCCTATATCGGAGTCTGCCTTTTGCTGTATTTTCCTATACCAGCTTTGCCCAAGGTGGAACCGACATCCAACCAATTCTACTTCTGGCCAAACATCTGTTAGAGCTACATGGATACTTTTCTCAAAATCACCCACTACAATCTTAGGTTGGAATGTAAGTCCAATATCATTACATTTTCCTACAATAAGAAGTATCGCTTTCTTGTATGATGCAATTAGCTTATTGAGCAATACACAAAAAACTAAAAGAATATAATGTCCATCAGAAACGACATGCAGTGTAAAAAGTTGTGTAAAATAATTTAAACAATATCGGAATTTTATTTTCTTCGACTGCACAAACAAAATTTTCTCCTTTGATCGTTTGGCAGACCATTGATGATAACAAGGAAATTGTTTCTGAGTCACTTTTTTCTTCTTTCATAATATATGTTATTCCTCAAGCAATTATATAATTATAAAATTACTGGAAAATATATTGATATATTTTTCTTCATTACACACTTTAAACGCGTCTTTCATTTCATTCCTTGGAACTTATTAGTTTATTTAGATTTATCTGTTACAAAAACTTATTAAGCTCAGCCAACCACTCTACCGACTGACTATTTATTGGTTTCTGGGGCGCTATTGCAATTCCCTGTATATCTGTTTCGTACCAATAAACATGGCAATCGCTAAAAAAATCATTTGGTTCATAAATTAGAAGTTCATCTCATCTCGGGTCATTTCTGAAAGCTCGAGTGCTTTCGAGAGCGAGTTGACTCGACGTTGGATTTGTGTGTGTGTGCCGGCGCAATTATGTGGCATACTTTACGTTTAGTTTAAATCATCGGATGAATGCTCTTAATCGTCGATGCGCAATTATTGTAAATCACCTCGCGAGCGAGTAATGCGCCAACATAAATCTTTCAAAATGTAATCTTTCAAGAAATGAGTGAAAATCGTGGACGTCGTCGACATGGTTGTTGCTGTTGTTGTTGTCTAGAGTCTTCCTGGGTGACCACACGGTCCTGCGTTTCAATGACATTGTAGTATCAACGTCGCCTGTGCGTAAAGAAAAAACAAATTATTTTATTAGTTTCCTACAGAAACTGTTAATAAAAGGGTAGTTGCAACTATCCACTAGCGATTAGTAAACCAATTTAATACAATTAGTCCAGTAACTGAAGGGACCAACCTGTCATTAAGTCGGTCCAGATTTCCTATTTTAGGTCTCGGCGGTCGCTTCCAAGGTGGAAAACTTTTACCAACTCTGCTGCGTCGGAAAGGACTCAAAATGGACCCTAAAACTGGTTTTCCGCCAATATCTTCCACAATATGCAAATTAGAGAATTTTTGTTGTGATAAAAAAGAAAGATCTTATCATTATCTACAAAAATGGTCCCTATCATTTTTGTCGGGAATTCGACAAGTTTCGAGATAACAGCAATCAAAAGTCCCCTCGTTCAGCCCTTGCTTTATCTCTATAGCAATGCTGATTAGCTTGTAACCGAGTGGACAAATTGTTTCAGAACTCGGTCAAAAATTGATATTTTTCGATGATTCAAAGTTCATTACAATGGGAAAACCGAGGGAAAACCCATAGGTATCGATCCATGTGCCTTGAAGCCCGTTATTTCCTATTAAGAACATTGAAAAAGGGGTCAAAGTTGCGTTTTCCCACTATTTTGGACCACTTTATAGTAATTCATTCATCTTCCTATCCCATTTCATTATATTGTTATTCAATGCACACCATTTTTAAAGCTTAGAGTGTCTACTTTTCGAATGTATTTTTATTTTTTTTTTTAATAAAGTTGCTCCATTTTCCAGAAATTCAGTGAGAAATTAACATTTCTATTCAGTGCAGAAATTCGGGCTTTTTCGAAGGCCGTTTTTGCAAAAAATATTCGTCTTGCGAAAAAAATGGTAGGGGCCATTTTTGTAGATAATGATACAATCTTCATTTTTTTTTTAAACAAAAATTGTTTAATTTGTATATTTTGGCAGATATTAGCAGGAAACCATTTTTTCGGACTTTAGGGGCCATTTGAGCCCTTTCCGACCCGGCAGTGTTGGTAAAAGTTTTCGCCCTTGAAAGCAACCGTCATGACCTAAGAATTGAGCCACAAAGGAAATCTGGACCGACTTAATGACAGCTTTGCATATTTTCAGGTCTTCAGTTACTGGACTAAATATATTATTGAGGTTGTAAAACTAACTAAAATATTGTGATGTATTAAGTTTTCAATAATACCTCACTGCCTTTGTTTTTTGTTGTATGGTATTATTGAAAACTTAATAATCACAAACGACCTGAGGAAGGGTCTCCATGCCAACGTATGTTTTTCCCAGACGATGCTGTTTAGTAGTTTATTGAGGAATTGAAAATTTTCTGTAAACGAGTTTGGATTCGGAATCTTATATTCATATTAACAATTTGGAAATCATTGACTATGTCCGTGATAGCCCAGTTGGTAAGACCGGTGAGCGTAGAGCACGAATAGATGGGTTCGAATCCCCGTGGGCAGAATTTTTTTCATTTGTTTTCACCTTATTTCGTAGGGATAATTTCAGGATTAGTTTGAGGATTTCCAAGGAATTCATTTATCTTTAGTTTTCTAACAGACAAGTTTTCGGTACTTTACAACCGATTGATTGCCTCTCTAATTAAAATTGAGTATGCTGTGAAATAAGGATAATCAATATAATTATTTATTAGTTTATTAATGAAGCATATTTCTAAAAATTGACGTCTAATACTTTGTTTTTCTACATTGCAAAAAATTAAATTTTGTTCGTAAGTAAAATAATGGCATTGTTTATTAAACCTCATTTTTATCAGTGCTAAAGTATTTTTGCATTTCAGAATGTTTGGTTGTAAAAATCAGTGACATAGCTAGTTTAGATATAAAAAGTTGTAATTTGGATTGTGGTCGCGGATATTATGTTATTTTAAATTTGTAGACGGTAAATAATATTTATTAGAAATGGGATTTTAAAGACCCTGGGTCTTCTTCAGCGTGTATTTAAAAGTGTGCCCAGTCTTTGTTATCGTGCAGTATTAGAAAATATTACTTATAAAACGTCAATAAAATGGGACCTAAATCTTTTGTCGGGGCAAACTAAATCCTAAGTGCCTTTTCACTGCTAGAGAGTCTAGGGGGGGGGGCATTCAAAAAAAGTTTCTGTTTGTCAACAACTAAATTGTATATGTATCCAAAAACAATAATAGTGAAATAAAAATAATAAAAGCTAGTGGGGGATTGTACTCTCTTGCCCTCCCCCCGCCCTCCGGACGCCCATGAATTTTAACAACTTGCTATTTATCTATAAAATAATTAGTAAGTAGTTATTATTGCGATTAATCATAAACCATGCATGTATTTTCTAAAGGTGCGTCCTCACCGAATCAACACTGCCGATCGACTCTGTCTATCGACATTGTTGATAAACAAGTCTACAAAACTGCATCTGTCTACACCAGAGTTGACAGAAATTTTTGTCGATCAGTCGAAATTAACATGTCTGACAAAGATGACATTATAGTTGCTTGTGCCGCATATATTATTATTGCGACTAAAAAAAGAAAACTTGCACGCAAAAGAAGATCTTGGGTTCGACTAAGTCTTCAAAGTAGAACTAGATACATCGCTAGTAATTTGATAGATTTAAAAAAAGATGAATACCGGTGTAATGGTGGCATCGTGCCTCAAGTTTCTGCTCTTATAGTTTTTGTTTTTAGAATCCCATAGATTTGTTCTCAGTTTGTATGCCTCAATAAAGGCTATGACTTTATCTTGTTCCCATTCCATTTTTCTAACGAAAACACAACTACAATATCAACAAGGCAAGACGTTACTGAGTACTTAGTACTAACAGTTTGTCGATGTCGAAAACACGTCCACACACTAAAGTCGATCAAATGCTCTTTCATATTTACCGACAGGCGATGGAAAACAAATCGACATGTCGATCGATTTATTTTGTCGATCGTACACACAAAGTCGACAACGTCGATAGACAGAGTCAATCGACAGTGTTGATTCGGTGAGGACGCACCTTATAAGATCTGCAATATCTGACGTTTCTCGACAATGTCAAAGGCCTTCGCAGGATCCAGGAATACACATAGGACTAAGATGGAACAGTTACATCTAGTGTCATTGCATTTAGAGCTATGTAATTTAATTTCTATTATAGGTTGATCAACTGCAGTAGGAGAAAAAGTAATATATTTTGTCCTTGTATAATTTCTCGCGCTGCTTTTGAGATGAATGGTTTGTTGACAGACCTTCCCTGAAATCAAACCGTTTCTAGAAATTATATTTTATTTTTTTTTAATAAGGCAATTTAACCTAGTTATCATTTAATTTTAAAAATTTTGGATAAAGTTGTAATAACTAAAATTGGCAACTAACCTACTTGTATTTTTGATTTTTTTTTTTTTTTTAATTTAAGATAAAGTTGTAATAACTAAAATTGATTCATTGTTTGTTATCTTCGATTCATCTCCCTTTTATAAATTGTGTAACCACAGCTGGAGAAACATTATCCAATTTGAAAATGTTATTGATACAAAAAATGATATTTGGGATTTGATAGAATAGCTGACGTTTGTTAAAAATTTCTGTTGTAATGCCAAGAACATTTTTTTTATTTGTTTAGAAAATTTATTGTTGTTAATATTTCCGATTTATTTATAATTGTTTTAAAGATTTATTTACTCCTAAAAAAAATTGTTAAAATCTTATGCTATTTCATGTGTACCTCTACAAATGGTTTTTATTTCCCTTTTTCTTTCAGAAAAATTCTTGATAACGTTCCACAACTTTTTAGTGTATATTTTTTTATTTATTTGATTTTACATTAATTTTATTTTGCTTGGTTTTATAAAAAAAATTTTTTTCACATATGGCCTTTGTAACCTTACTAAAAATTAAAAATAGTAATATTTATAATTAAAATCAATGATTTGAACTCCCATTTAATAATTATTTGTGGTAGATATTAGGACAGTTAAAGTTATTTTTCTTTCAATTAATTTAATTCTCGTTATTTGATATCTTTCAGTATCCCATATTCAGGGGTGATTCAATAATACATAATAATTAAAAACCTATTTAAAAATATCTGATCCAGGAGTACAAAATACGTTAATTTTATTATGTTTCACTTATCTGATAACATATTTAGAGATGTAGACATTGAGAGTTTTTCAATTATTACCAAATATAACGATATAACCACCATATGCTTCTTTAATGAAACAGAGTATACAATGTTCTCTGACTCCGTTCATATTTGTTTCAAAAACATTCTCCCTCTGTATACAAAAAATTAGATAAGGTGTAGTTAGAGAACAAATGAAGCAAGGGAGCGGCAAATAAAGGGCCGAAATCGAAGTACATCCTGTGTAGTCAGTCGCTCGATCTAAATTGCTTCCATTCAATCAACCCTTGAATGTTTGTCAAGTGTCGGTTTACCCTCTAGGGTTTTTACAGTTGATTATAGTGTGGTAAGTGATTTATATTTATTTTCAAAAGCTCTCTCCGGCTCCCGGCCATATGTGCACATTGAATTTTATATACAGATCGTTTATCTGGAGAACCCCTTGTCGTTGTAAATATTGGATAGGAAATATTTGCTTCGAGTTGTTCATATAGAGCTTTTAAAAGCCGAGATTGCTTCCGTAATGTGCTTAAAAAGTGAGATTATGAAAGGAAAATAACCAGATATGTTTTTTCTTCTTAACACCTTGTATACGATATTGTAGATACTTTGTTTATCTTGAGTGCTATTTGACTAAGTTGATTTTATCATCATCATCCAGCCGTTCAATTTTTAGATTGTGGCTAACGTAAAAAAATTGTTTTGTCTAGGTTTACTGTCAATAACTTTTGATCAAATCAGTTCATTATAAGAAGGAAACTCAACTGAACTTTGAATCCAGGTTTCAGCCTCATAAAAAATTGCGGTATCATTGGCATATCCCAAAACAGTGCCTTGGGGTACACCACATTTTATATATTGACGATCAATGAAATCATTGTGTTATTTTTTAATGTACTTTTTAAGGATTTTTAAACGTTTTCCTCTTATTCCATTTTTTCTAAAGTCCTTAATAGTTGACAATAATCAACAGTGTCAAACGCTTAATTCAGTTTAATAAAAAAAAGGTTTATCTTTTTCTAATGCTGCATAAATTTTTTTTAGTGAAAGTATAGCATCTTCGTTTGCAATTTTTACCTTAAAACCGCATTGATTATTATTAAAGCTATTTAACCAAATTTTACTTTCCTGTCTGTATACAGATAACGAAAATAAAGGAATCATTATTCTTTTTGAATCTGTTTTGAATATTTTCGTGATGATGTTTATGGTATACTCGATAACTCATGAACTGATAAAGAGAAAAACGTTAAATTTTTAAACTTGAGCTCTAATCCATCTTGCGGTAAGCTGATTAGATTTTGGGCACAGTCGGAACATCTGGAGAGGTACTTTATAGGGGTTGTTTCTCTACTTTATGGAATATATCTGGTATTTTCGCCTAGAGAAGAAAATTCTTCAAATAAAAGTTTTTTGTAATGTTATTCTCTATAATTTTTGCCTGATACATAATTTTCCAAAAATGGCATGTATTCAAGAAATTTGACAAAAAGTGCCAAATTAGTTATTTGTGATGTTATTTTCTATATTTTTTTTTAAATTGACCGTATTCGCGATATTTGAGAAAAAGTGCAAATTGAATTTTGGAGATAACTCAAAAACGGATAACTTTATAGAGAGTTGTTTAAGAAATATCTGTTATTTACAAACGCAGAAGAAAATTCTTTAAATAAAAGTTGTTTGCGATATCATTCTCTATAATTTTTGTTCTATACATGATTTCTCTAAAATGGACCGTAATAGAAAAATTTGAGGAAAAGTGTCTAATTTAATTATTTTTGTTGGCCTTGAATATATACAAAATAATGTTTCGAGTAAGATATGTATGGAAAATGTATGTGTTTAGTTCATCCTCTAAACATTTACAGGGGTGAAACAATAGGTTGTACAAAATAACCAAAAAAAAGCCTATAATTACTAGACAGGAAAGTCATGTGTTGGACACATCAGATATTTTAATATACATATTTTCAAATATTTTGATAGGTGGGTAATTTTGTATAAATGTTTCCTTAAATACTAATGAACTCTAAAATCCATTGATATATATTGTGTTCTAGTAGATTTGTTCTAGGACATACATGTATTCCATTGTTAGTTGATCTACCTACCGGGCTTGAAGCCGTTTTGGTTGATTTAGCTAAGTTAAATAATAATAGGTAGAGCAGCGTCCAAATATATAGTCCTCTGACTCGACCAGGGGCGTATATACGAGAATTAATGGGGACATTTACCCCTCAATAATTTTTAGAGGTACTAAAAATTAACTATCTTAAATATGACCACAACCCCCTTCCCTACAGTTACTCTGGATGCGCCACTGGTCTCGACAAAACATCTCCGCTTGCAGAGCTTCAAGGATTTACTTGAAAGGGAATACAATATATAAGAAATGATAAAATTTGGTATTACCGCTTATTAATGCCATCAATATCCTAAAATGTAATATGCGTTAAATAAAGTTGATTAAAATCAGCTAAAGCTTTTATTTAATCTTATTCGCCATACTGCCAATGATCAAATATTATGCTTTTGTTATCTACTGATAAATAAATGATTGATTGACAGAACTAATTTGTGATTATTAAAATATTTTTATTTCTCACCTTTCTGATACCATTCATTAATCATAAAGTCACATAAATAATATAAATATAACTAAAAAAAAAAAAAAACCTTTTTATTCATCTTTTGTTCTATAAAAAGAAGACTCTGCTCAGCAGGACATCTTTTTTATCCCATCTAGACAACACACTCCTCCTAAATCTTATTTAAATCTTTTTTAAGAAATTATACAATGCATCTTGACAATAGATCTATTTAGAGTGGCGTTAATATCGTAGGATATCACAATAGGGGTCTGTTGACACACCGGCCATGATACCGCATAAAATATTTATCAAATAAATGTCATAGAAGGGATGGGGGCGAAACACCGAGAGGGGTGATGAATGGATTTTTTTAAATTGATTGTGTAATCGGTTAAGCCTCAACACACGAGAGGAAAATGCGGCGTAATCGTTTAGTGGGGGAGTCGTTTAACCGAAAAATCGTTGTATTTAACTGTAAATAGGGGTCTGGATCGGTTTGGGTGAGAAAAAATTAGCTAATATTTACTATAAAACAGTGGTATTAGCTAAAGGGCAATTTGATATTTATTTTTTTAAATGGAACACGTAAAAATTGATAACTGTGTGAGGTTAAACCCAAGTACTACATGACGGGTTTATAAAAGCCGTAAGAATATTCTTAAAGCAAATGTTTATAAGCGATTAAGATTTATAATTTTACTTGTAGATATTCTTTCAGGCTTTATACAACTCTTATGATCTTAAATTGGGCACCAAATTATAAATCAAAAAAGTTTTTTAGTTCCCTTATAAATGCTAATGTGCCACAAAATATAATAAAACTTATTTGTAGATACTTACAAGGGTTTAATAAAGCAATATCAAATAATATTTTAAAGACAAATTTATAGTTACTGTATTTGCAACCAATTTGGAACCGTAAACACTTTGACGCTATATTTATAAGAAACCTTTATTCGGAACCATTAAAAAGCAATAAGACTTATAAGTAAAGTTAAAAATATTTTTTTTTAAATGAAAAATATGAAATTTTTCTTTAAAAGAATACTATCTAGCTCTGACAAAACAACATAAGAACCTTATAAAAAGTACAAAAAGTCAATTTTACTTGAACAAAATGTGCTATGATACCTATAATATAAATAAAAGCGTTTGTCAAAAATAAATAAAATATTTACGGCATGATCGGTCAAATATAATTTTTTACTGAGGCCCTTCCTATGGGACTATTTTTATTCGAAATTAGTCGCCAAGCCTGCTAATTTATGAAAAATATATAAGCAGTTTCTTAAAAATGACTTTTTTACAGTGGTGCTAACTTAAGCGTACTACTATTTCGCCCCTAACCACAAAAACACCTTCATTAAATTTACTGGCTCTCTGTCGGAACCCTATAGAAAAATTAACCGGCTATTTTATTTGAAAAAAAGCAGAATAATGCTTGGATGTGCCTGTCAAGTATCAAGATGTCAACCGTGATGTGTGAATGGCTCTTAAATGTCAAATTATTTAAAAATGTATGCCTCTTTTGGTATTTATTGCAAATAATTTGTAGTTTATCTCAATTCAGGCTTTCCATAAATAAAGGTACAGCAAGACAAATAATATTATATAAAAGACAGTTAGGTTATAATGCTGGTTTTTTTTGTAAATAATTTTAATTATACAGTTTTGAATTACATATTCAACCAGCGAATTACAAATAATAATTAGTAAACTCCTAGTCATAAATTTCTTCAATTTATAAAATTTAAAAATGAATCTTCTTACCTTGGGATTTTAATGACGTAATGTGATCAACCCATTTCAAATTTTGATCAATTATGATACCGAGGTATTTTGTTGTTTTTCATTTTAAATATAAAGTTGTCATTTATTTGTATGTTGAAAGAAGGCCTTTGTAAATTACATTGCTCTCTATGGGTCTACTTTAACACAAAAATAGTTTTGTGGCTATAAGTTGCTATAACCTATCGTCGCAAAACTATTAATAATTTAAACATAGTAGTAAAATAATAAATTAAGAGAAATAATACTTAAAAAGGGCAGGTTTAAAGAGTATTATCACAAGAAAGTATATCCGTTCTGTTTATTCATCAAATATTGTTTTACTTTTGAATACATTTATTGTTGTTTTTTTTTTAATTTCTGTATGCAGTCTATTAAATTTTGTAAACCTTTAATAAAAATTGTATTTTGGGAACTTTTAGTAATGGCTTGCCGTACATGAAAGTCAGATTGGCTTCTTGTATTATAGTTGTGATATTGTGAATTATATTGAATTTTTTCTAATAGATCTGATGCGATGGATTTATGTCATTTTTATTTTATAAATAAATATCAGTCATGTACTGAACATAATTCTGAACTAAAAGCCAATTTATTTCTTTTAACATAGTTGCAATACTCATCCTTCTGTCCTTTATTAATATTATATAAATAGGCGAAGTAAGGAGTCCAAATATTTTACATGAGCAAGCCTAAGAGGTAAAGGGACCAATTATTATTTGATAAATTGCTCGAACAAGTTTTTAAACCCTAATCAAAAGGCGATATAGAATGGTTTTAAAAATCAAGGCTTGTGAAAATGATCACATGGTTTAACCTAAGTAATGCCAATGCTTCCCAAAACAAAAAATTCAACGTCCTAATACTACTATCAGCTTTCGGTCTTTTGTTTCTCGTTTTTGTTACGCTACGAGTTTACCTTTGTGGGCCTTAGTCTCGACAAGGTGGGAACCACCATTTTAGCGTCTCTCGAATTGTAATTAAATTTAAATAAAAACGATCAAATAAAACTTCTTTGGTATAGTTTTTATTTAAATTTAAATAGGAACTACCTATATCAAAGAAGTTTTATCTAATATGTATCGTGTGTCGACCTTATTTAACTATTTTCAACTTGCAGGAATTCTTTATCTTACCAATAATGATTTAAATCCACTATTGAATTTATAGTCAAACAACAACCTTGACACCTAGAATTTTCTGTATCTCCATCTGAAGCTGCCCGAATTAATCAAACTGTCTCCCGAGTATTTCCCAGTCACAAGTAAGAATCTTATAGGATTAAGCGAGATTAATTCTAAATATAAAGTAATTTTATTATAAAAGCATCAGGGGCGGATCATAAGAATCAACCCTCGTACAATAAAAAACCCTTTGACGTACTAATTTATTTTGGTCTCAGCCGGTTCGAAAGAAAAAAAACACAAAACGAATCTGAAAGACAAGAGACAAAATAACCGGCAAATCGTCCCCATAAAGTTCTGTGCAAGTGTTGAAGTACATAAAATACGACTAGTTAAAGGTGGATATCAGCGTCGCGGATCGCGTCACATTCCATTCGCATGCCGCAAGGATGTTTCGTTGCTGGTAAGACGACGTTAGCTGAAATGTTTTACAGAATCTAATATAATGTCTAACACGCACGAGTACAAGTTTTAAATCAACGTTGGAATAATTACGTGTGACATTTACGCGGGGCAATTTATGACAATAACCAATGGAAGGTGTACCTACCGACGACATGACATTGCTGCTTGATAGCGAACACGCTCAGCTAGACAAAGTGGGTGGATCGAAATTCGCTTCGACAAAACAGCGTTTTAAAAGTAATTTTTAGTTCAAAAAGGTAAATCAAACGAGGGTGGTCCTTAGGATCTCACAAGAGTATTTTATTACGACCGGTTTCGAGGATCAGAACCTCATCATCAGGTACGGTCTAAAAATAGAGAGGAAAAACGAATGAGCTCATAACTAATAAGTGGGTTTAAACATTTTAATATGAAAGTTGTCAAATATCAAGAACTCACCCGTAATTACTCATCTATTTAAGACTAAGGGGGGGGGGTAATTTACCCCCCCCTTTTACTTTAAAATTTCCCTATGAAATTCTATTAGTTATACTTATCTTATTCCTTATTTTTATTCTGTCTCCTTTTCCATTTTCATTTTTCAGCACATTACTTCAAAAAATAATTAACCAAATCAATAGTTTTTTCTCTCTTTTCATTTTAACACCATTTCCTTTTTCCGTTGATTATTACCAACTTCTTAATTTGAATATTAGTACATCTAAAATTATTTTCCAACGCTAATGCTAGACTCTACTTTTAACAATAATAATTTATTTATTTCATTTTGTTTATTACGTACAAATTCAAACAATTCATTTTATAAACCTATATTATTATTAAGAAACATTTATTTTTTTCGCCAACGCCATCTATTAGCCGATGGTCAAAATATTTAAATTTGACAACCTCTAAACTGTTATCTTAAATATTAGAATGGTTAATTCGTCTATTTATATCTTGAGGGCGTTAATCAGTATATTTAATCTAAATAAAATTTAATTCCTGTAGAATTATAAACACTTGTCCAAGAACCCATTTTAGTGCTTGTAGGGTTTAAAAAGTTTTTAAATTTGTTTGTCTTAATTGTTCGTCCGTTCGTGAAATATTTTAATAATTTTAGACCTACTTTTGTTTATGTGTTTTGACATCAACTTTTTGTTGCAACTATTGTTTTTTATATTTTTTTTATGTATTTAAAAAAATACTCGCATACTTGTTTTTACACCGACCCTGGGATAATTCTCTTAGCTTAGTCTTAAATAGATGAGTAATTACGGGTGAGTTCTTGATATTTGACAACTTTCATATTAAAATGTTTAAACCCATTTATTAGTTATGAGCTCATTCGTTTTTCCTCTCTATTTTTAGACCTTACCTGATGATGAGGATCTGATCCTCGAAACCGGTCGTAATAAAATACTCTTGTGAGATCCTAAGGACCACCCTCGTTTGATTTACCTTTTTGAACTTATAACTCACACATGGCTACCACCTTCAACTTTAATTTTTAGTTCATTATAAAACGATCTATAAAAGGTCCTTACTAAATATTTAATACTGGGTTTTTACATTTGACAATTGACAACTAGCAAAATAAATGCCTTACAAAAGTTCCTAGTTAACAAATTTATTTTGAGAGATCATTTCTGTAAGATTATTGCATAAATATTCTTTAAACTCCCATTAAAAAACTTTATATAAAACTGTTGCAAAAGAGTTGTGTAAAAATTCAATTCTGGTTTTATACATACTCTATAATTTACTAATTTTAGTAGTATAAAAGTTTTATACAATGTTACGTAGGGCGTTTGTAAATAAGTGCGAAATATTGTAGGGGGTAATTGCCGAAGTTAATTTGTTAAATATCAAATGGGAAAAAGTCAGTGACGCACTATTTTTTATTAAACTCGATGATGAGCTAAATAGAAAAAAAAATGTAACTGACAATTGTGAAACAAATGTTAAACGATCCGCAAGAATAAATAGTCTAAGCAAAACTCAAGGAAACCAGAAACCAAGAACAGTAAAATTACGTTGAAATCAGGTCTTAAAAGTGTAACCAAACAAAAATTAAAATTCAATTAAAAAAAATATAATTGTACCTACTTAATAATAAATTAAAGTTTATCGAACATTTTTGGTGCCAACCTGTATTTCAATACTCGTGTGTCTCTGTGAAAGAATATGGATGTTATTTGATTAAATTTAATATGTGTCTAAAATAATATTTTGCTAATTCTTTTATTGTAGTTAAATGCCCAACTCGAAACTTATTCTTAATCCTGATAGAGTTGAATTTATTTTAGTTTGTAAGTAGATGTAAGCTTTGAATTCGTCTAAAAATTACTTTATTATTTAGATACTAATGTAATAATGTAATTACATAGCTATTGAATTGATATATATTCTGAATGAAAATTAAATGAATCGATATATTAGAGATTTTGATGTACCAGTAATTGAAACATTCAGTCTTAAAAATAACTCTGAAGGTAAAACAATTTTAAAGGTCAATGATAATAATGTAAATTTTACTATTATTAATAATAACATTCGCAGTGTGGGAAAAAACTTGGACGAATTTAAGTTATTTTTACAATATTTAGATTGTAATGTAGAATGCATTATACTTAGTGAAACTTGGCAAATCTTAGATTCCAATATATTTAATATTCCGGGTTACACTCATGTCTATAGCGGAGGTAAATACAATCAAAATGATGGGGTTCTAGTATATATAAAAGAGAAATACGACTATACATATAAAATTATTACCATAAATAACTATAGTTTTATATTAATTAGAATTAAAGTGGGACATAAATATATTGCTATTACAGCATGCTACAGACCATCTGGATCTGATACCGGCGAATTCATATTGTCTCTTCAAGAATATTTTGATGCACTAAAGAGTAAAAATGAAATATACCACATATTCTGTGGAGACATTAATATTAATTTACTGGTTGATACCCAGATGGTACTTGATTATCTTAATGTACTTCATGAACACGGCTTTACTTCGACAATCAACTCTCCCACGAGAGTCCAAAATAATAGCAAGTCGTGTTTGGACCACATCTTTATTAAAACTTTGCATAAAACAGACAATATAATACCAATGGTATTAGAAAATGATATAACCGATCATTACACTACAATTTTACAAATAATTAATGTAAACTGTGAACATAGCCGCCACCAAAAAAGTATAAAACATATAAACTACAAACAATTGCAATATAAGGCAAAACTAGCACTTTGGGATGATGTTTATACTGAGGATCCAGAACTTGCAATAAATAAATTCATTACCATTCTCTCGAATGTTATAGAAGAAAGTACAGTAATCAGAAAATCAATTAGGAAAACCACCAAAATTGCACCATGGACTACAAATTCGATACTGAAATTAATAAATGAAAAAAATAAAATATTTAAACAACTACAGAGAACGCCAAATAATACTGAATTAAAAAACTTACATAAAACTTATAGAAATAAATTAACAAATACAATTCAAAATGCCAAGTATAATTTTTACAAACAACTAATTAATTCAAACCAAGGCAAATCTAGCGAATTGTGGCGTATAGTACAAAACCTGAGTGGTCAAAAAAAAAAAATACAAAAAAAATTGAAGCTATCAAAAATGAAAAAGGAGACACTTTATCTAACGATAAAGCTATCAGCAATGAGTTCAATCAGCAATTTGTTAAAGTGGGTGTTAATCTAGCCGAAAAGATTAAAAAAGATAGTTTGATTTCATTCCCTAAAATTACGCTTCAAAACTCGATGGTTTTTCTTGAAACAAATGTGTCTGAAGTTTCAACATTAATAAACGATTTAAAAGACAAAAAAGCACCTGGAATTGATGAAATATGTGCGGAAGTGTTAAAATCAACGGCATTATCAATTGCAAATCCATTAACATATATTCTAAATCAATGCATAAAAAAATCTATATTCCCCTCTGCGTTTAAACTTTCAATAGTGACACCGATTTTTAAAAAAGGTGATAAAAATATTTTCAGTAATTACCGACCAATCTCATTACTTACGCATCTATCAAAAATGTTTGAAAAATTAATAAAAAATAGACTTAACAATTTCCTAAACAAGTTTAATATAATATCTCCCAAACAGTATGGTTTTAAAGTAAAAACGTCTACCGAGGATGCTATACTAACATTAGTTTCCCAAATACACAATGCTCTAGAAAAAAACAGACCAAGTATATTTCTTGACCTTAGTAAAGCTTTCGATACAGTCGATCATTGTTTATTACTAGAGTGTTTGGAAAACATAGGTATTAGAGGAATCCCCCTGAACCTACTTAAAAGTTACCTAACTAATAGATATCAGAGTGTTAGAATAAATGGTGAGACTAGCGAACCTGAGCTTATTAAGTATGGAGTGCCTCAAGGGAGTGTCTTAGGTCCAGTCCTCTTTAATATATATATATATAAATAATCTGTTTTCAATTGATAGTCGAGGTAGAATTTTGGGATTTGCAGACGATACTGCAATTTTTTATGAGGCAAATAATTGGCATGAACTAAAATATATTGCAGAAAGCGACTTTCTGAAAGTGAAGGGATGGCTAGATAACATGTCACTCACTATAAACATGGATAAAACAAAATACATGTCATTTACTTGCAATGCTTGTTGTCTCCCTTTGTACAACCAACTAACCATAGAGACACGTGGACACCACTACGCACTGGAATCTGTTGCTGAAATAAAATACCTTGGTGTATATATAGATAATCATCTGAAATGGGAATACCATATAAATTATACTATTAAAAAATTACAGGGTATTTTATACAAATTTAAATACTTAAAAAAACATCTACCTGTACAAAATCTAATAACATTATATTACGCCTTGGTAGAAAGTCATTTAAGATATGGCATTGTTATTTGGGGAAGTGCACTTAGGTGTCACTTGAAAGCATTAGAAACAATACAAAAAAGGTTTTTAAAAATAATTTTTTCGCGAGATTTTCGTTATCCTAGTAACCTATTGTATTCGGAAGGCAAAATTCTGGACCTTAGGCAACTATACTTTTACTGTTCGGTTCAAAAATACAAGTTCACCACGAAAGAACCTAATCTACCATTCCATTATTATAATACTCGGAACAGAAATCTTCATCATCTTCCTCAGGTTGGTAAATCACTTACTCAACGATCCTTTGCTTACCTTGCACCTAAAATGTACAACCAATTGCCCGAATCCATTAAAAATCTTATTCACAAATCTACATTTAAAATACAAATTAAAAATCTATTGTTTAATACTTCTCGTCAAATAATAAATGATTTAATAGAATCAAAAATACTTACCGTAAAATTGTAAATTTATACTTATAGGATGTATAAAGATATATGAGTATAATTTTCATGTGATAAAAAATATAGGTAGATGATGTCCGGCTTTGTTAATTTTTCCAATGAAGTCAATAATTTAATTAAATTTTTCCTACACTGCACGTCTGTTATTATTATTGCTATTTAATTGGTTTTACTTTATTATATTCTATTTTAGTGTGTATATGTCTATGTATATGTTTATAATTATTGTACTTATAATCTCCTACTTTTAGAGTGTAAAATATAGTAAATTTTGCTTGATAGTTCTAGTAAAATAAGTTGTGACTATTTTAGTCACAAAATAATTATTTTAATAACTTTTATTTTCTTCTTGAAACAAGTGATTTATCACTTATCGAGTAGCTTATTCATACCAAACTTATTAGTTTTTATTGTATTTTAATTTTGTTTTAACTGTAATGTATATTTTGGATGAATAAATTATTATTATTATTATTATTATTATTATTATTATTATTATTATTATTATTATTATTATTATTATTATTATTATTATTATTATTATTATTATTATTATTATTATTATTATTATTATTATTATTATTATTATTATTATTATTATTATTATTATTAAAATAAGATGCGACATTCTCGCACGAACGCCACTAGTACTAGTAGAAAGATTACCGCCCCAAAAAATACACATTTATTCCTCCAAAGTGTTTTGCATATCTTTAAAACTCATTAAAATAATTATTAAACATAAATAAAAAAATAAAATTTAAACGCTCTGTATCCCAGAAACGAAACATATTTCGAGAAACTTTTTTTAAAAAAAATTACTTCAGAAACCAACCCTAAAAGAATTTTATTATTTTACACCTATTTAGCGTCATTACTTAAAACTTCTAATTCTACACAATTGTTTTCCGAGATTTTTCGAAATAGAAAAGATTTTTGGACTTTTTTTTATCTATCTTGCTTTTTTTTGTTATAGTGAATTTATATTATTTTACACCTATTTAGCGCCATTACTTCGTCAATACTTAAAATTTCTAATTCAAAACGATTGTTTTCCGTAATTTAACCAGGTTTCGATGTTTTTCGAAATAGAAAAAAAATTTGAACTATTTTTAGCCTATCTTGCTTTTGTAAGACTACATCACGCCCTAAATACGTACATAAATAACTATTAATTTTATTCAAAGATAGTTAAGATATAGATGCATTTCCTCTGAATATTACCAAACCAAACAATCCATAAATAAATAATATAAAGACACAAAACTCTCTGCTCACTCGTTCTTTGAATCTTGACAGCTAGATCCGTCTTAAAATTTCAACTCGGCGACATTCATATCATTATTTATATCATAAAGTTTATTTATAACCGTTCTACGAACTATTCATCCCAAACTAGCTGTGAATTTATAAGTGTAAGATTTGTGACGGCCCTTAAGAAAAAAAAAGCCGAATAACCGATAAATAATTTAGTCAATGTAACAGATACAAGTCCGCTGACAAATGGTAAATACTGGGATATACGGTTGGACCACCCATCGGGTGCATTGGGGTGTCCATTTTTTATCCTATTATTTCTTTGTAAGCTTATCGTGTGACACTCTAGATTTAACCGATACGAAAGTGAAAGGTGAAGTGTGTAAAGTAGGTAACGGAATTAGTAGATAGTAACTGTACTGAACAAATTTACTACCTAAGTATACAAAAAAAATAGTTTTTGTTTACACCCACATGAATATTTTCTGTGGAACTAGCTCTTTTGAACAGGTTATATTAACTAGCCAAAATTATATGAATTTTATCTATCAAAATTTTATAGTTATTTTTCTAGTCGTTTCAGACTATAATTTATTAATGTTCCACCTTTGAATGTTGATTACATTTTTTCCGAATAAGAATGAAATAAAAATTCCAGAAAAATTGAAGATTTATTTAAAATGGAAATACAATTGTGTTCTTTAGATCATGGGGAGGAAATTTCCCTTAAAAGGTACAGGAACGATTTCACTTTACAATACCATGGATCGCGATCGCATTCTTTTTGTTTTATTTTACATACTTTCTAAAAAAAAGGTCCCCATATTGTTATAACTTTCTAAAAAAAAAGATCATCAAGTTGTAGTTGTTTTAGTAAGCTTTGAAAAGTCGCAATTTGTTTCAAAAGAGGACTATAGATCAACCATTTCAATTCCTAATAAATAGTGTTTGAGACTGTGCACAAAAAAGCTTGGAGGGCCGCACAAAACAGCTTGGATGGCCCTATGCGACCTGCGGGACGCAGGTTGAGTATGGCTGATCTAGAGTCTTCAAACAGCGAAGAGCAAAAATGGTTAAATAAATATTGGAATATATGGAATGGATAAATAGGTGTAGAAAGTAAATCTCATCATGATTAATTGTAAAAATAATAAAAGTTATGAAATATATAAAATATTAATATTATCAACCAAAGTGTTTATAAAAAATGCAATTAAAAAATATTTATATATAATGTAATGAAAACTATTTAACCTCACAATTTATAATTTACAATAACCTGATCTTACCTCGGCTAGCTTCATATTTTATAACTTATTTTAAATAGAACAGATTCTTTTCTTCTCAGTGGTGTCGGTTCATGAATTATAATGTATATTTTTTAATTTATTGAAATTTAGTTTATTTAATTTTATCTTATTTTAATTTTATTTGTCAATAACAAAAAAAAAATAAAAAAAAATATGACTTGACCTGTTTTATCCAAATAAATAAACAAATTTTCAACACCAATTCACAAAATTTAATTTTAGACACATTATTAGTTCTCAAGCTCAAAATTACAAATTATTTAAAATACCCCGCTATTTACATTGATGGGGATGATACTACACTATTAAATCTAAAACTAATTTCATTCACTCTCCATTCACACTAACTATGCTATATATTAAAGGTAAAGACTACACAAAAAAAAAACTACCAATGTCTTTTCTCACACAATTATTTCTTGTTGCAAACGAAATCAGTTTATAAAAAAAAAGGTTACTCACAGTTCTATCTTCAAATTGTCTATTTTTATCAGTATTTTAACTGTCTTCGTTTTATTTCTCTTCCGTTGGTTTCTCTTTATGTCTCGCCGGAATACAATTCCCAATTTTTTTTCCCAACAATTTCATACCATGTACCTTACACATATATTTAGGTATTTGGTGATTTAAAATTTGTTTATTTTAGTATATCGATCCATTCCTCTTTTATGTTTAGAAAATTTAATCTTTCTTTAATAATTCCCTGACATTTTTTTTTTAAATTTCCAAAATTGACAATCCATCAATCTCCACTACCTAGAAAACCCATGCTTTTTACCTACTTTCCCCAAAGTCTTCACTAATGACTTTCTTATATGAATTTTTACTATACAGGGTTGTAACCTTTTCTTATTATTGAAGAGGTTGAGTGGTGTGTACACACTGGGTAATTAAATAAGTCACATTCATTTCTTTTTCTTATTATTATTATTATTATTATTATTATTTTATTGTTATTAATATTAGTATGGTAATTATTATTAGTTTTGTTATTATATTGATATAGGGTGTAATTTTATTATAACTTATAACAATTTTTTACATTATTATTATTTTTACCACTATTATTATTTTTGTTATTATAAGTTAAGACCTATATCCTTTTCATTACAATAAAAATTAATATTATATGTTCAAATGTCAAAATTATACATAACAAACACCTGAACTATATAAATACTTGTTTTTAAATTTTTTTCTTCCTGTAAATTTCTTCTGACAAACACCGATAAACATATATATTTTTTTGAAATTTTATAGTTTTTTATGTATCAAGGGCGTAAAACAGCCATTTATGGGCCGCTACCTGTAAGAGCCCGTAAATACGTAAGGTCCATAAAATGCTGTTTACGCCCGAAATATATACATTTTATGCACGACCTTTTAAATGATAATTTATTAACAAATATACAGGGTGTCCCATTAGTGCGTAATTATTCAGTATTTCAATTTAGGTTATATACATGTAAAAAACTAAAAGTTATATGGATTTGAAAGATTCATATTTTTGCATGGACAATAAAAATTTGTTTTTTAAAAAGATCACCGTATATTTTATTTTATTTTTAGAATGATTTGGTAATACTGCATTCAACCCTAGAAGGTTTTTAAATAATATTACAGTGTTTGACAAGCAATTAATTTTTTTTAAATAGAGAATGATCCCAAATAACCCAAATTAAATTATCATAATTTAGGTAGGTTAACATTGATTTCAAAATTGTTTAATACACATACTAACAAGATACGGAGCTAACGAATAGTGGTGATACAACTGGTTTATTGTATACAGAATGTTTTGAAACATGTCTTAAATACAGATAATTTTAAGTCCAATTTACTCAATTTTTCAAATGCAACACCCTGTATATTATTTTAGCCTAAAATTCCTTATGAATTTTCCTATACAATGATACCAATATGTTAGCCAATATCACTTATACAGGGTGTCCCATCAGTACGTAATTGATCGATAGCTGTTTTATTATTGGAAATACGAAAAAAAAATTAATATGAAAGTTGTATGACAATGTTTAATAAATACTCTTAAATATACAGGGTCCATAAACGAGGTGCTGACCAAATTTACACTTTTTTAAAGCAAAACACCTTGCAAGGACTTATACATATTTGTTTTCACATTGTCAAAGAATTTTAATTAACTTCACTCATTTGCTATGTTATATATAGGGTGTGTCAAAACGTGAGGGTACGATTTTCTCAATTTTCCCATTTTTAATGGGAAGGGTTTTTGAGAACTATGTGGGGGGTTCCATCAAGAAAGTGAATAAAAACAGTCAATAGCGATCAGCGCCAATACTATAACGGAAATGGTGACGCGGGGACCCTCCATGGAGGTGGGGGGGGGGGGGGGTTCTGACCCCCAAAACCTCCCCGCCACTGTTCGGGGGCAAATTAAAAAAAGGGGAACTTATTCTAAAACTTAAAATACACTATATTACTAAGAGAGTCCAGTTTATTTTTATCAAATTTTCTAAATTATAAAATATCGTTAGAAACCAAAAAAATTGACAGTAAACCCAATTTATCGTTATTATTTAAATAACCCAATGCATTAAATTCTATTTATATATATTTAAATGACGAGTCCATTTTTTTCCTTATACTCAAAATCATTATTCATATTTTTTTTCTAATTACCTATTTAGCATATTGACATTGGCAATGCCCACGATACATCGTTATAATAGTATATATAAACAAAGAGAATTTTATACGCTATTTTTTTTTCGACTAGTAGTAAGTAGCGAGTCCATATCACTACATATAAATATGGCCATTTGGAATTATAATAGAAACAAGCCTACGAAAAGACGCAATAAGGAAAGATCAAATCGCTCTGTAATGACAGGTTTGCCACAAAAGAAAACGATTTATTGTTGCTAGGCGATAATGTTATTATTTCCTATTCGAATATTATATAAGAACATTGTTTAGAAAAAAAAAATCAAATTTGGTAACTTGTTCGACAAAAATTGTACGTAGGATTTTATTTTTGCCAAAATTGGATATAATTATTTTGTTCCGCAAAATAAGGATGTAATTATGATTCTTCCAAGTATCCTTCAGCCTTACTAAGCCAGAGAATTCATTTATTTGTAATAAAGATGTTATTAAAATATCACAAAGTTGGGTATATTTATTTATATTTAAAGAGTACCACAGGCACTAAGTAGCAAATTCACAAATAAAAGATAATCAAGAAAACAATTTTATTAAGTATATTTTTTACCTTTTACTCGCCACATATGCTTAGGAATTATATGACACATAGAACTTTTGTGACGATATTGATGATGGTATTACAACCTTTTTTAGCACATACCCAAAAAATTAAGACTTTGGCACATAGTGCCTTTGCTACTTCTACTCTTCATTTATACCCAATATTTCATAAAATTTGTGCGTAAAAGCGCGAAAACTTATATCATCATCACCTTCATGTAAGTCACCTTGGGTTTATAATGATTTCAGCGTTTATCTCTACTTTTGGAAGCACTCATTAAAGTATACCGACTAGAACGAATTCATCATCTGTTCATCCTATTTGGGTCTCGTTATTGGAGTCAAAAGACCGAACTTTTAGTTTAAGGAAGTAATAATAATCACAAGGCGTTAAGTCAGGTGGATGGGTAGGATGACCGGCAGTGGCCATGTTAGGAAACCCTTTAAAACTTTTCTTTAGGAAATAACTAGTTTACATTTTTATTGCGACGCACTTATTTTTTAAATGGCTGCTTAACCTCTAATTTGACATATTTCGAAGTGTTAAATATGGCTGAATAAAATAAAGTAAAAATGGCTTTTTATAGTATACCAGCTTTGTCCCATTAGTTCTATAGTGTTGATTGTAGTAGCCCTATAAAATATTTTTAAAGTAAGGTTATAAAGGTCTTTACAAAAACATACCACAATACAAAACAGACCAAAATAAGTCGATTTAAGTAAAATTACCTTAGTACAAAGTTGTTTCGTTTGGGCTCCAGAGGGCCTTGAAGTTACAATTTTTAAATCGTTTTTCCTATATAAATTTAAAACGGCATATACGATTTTGCTAAAATTTGGTATATTGGTAGAGTTTCACGTGGCAAAAAAATGGTATTAAAATTTTGTCCGATAATAATACATAGGCGTATAACTTGATGTTTTAAATAATTGCACCTTTAAAAATTCTACGCCAATGGAAGAAAAGGAGTTTGAGTATGAAATTTAGATTGCGCAACTCATTTACTTTAAAAAAGGTACTCTTGATAAGACTCGATTACTCTCATGGTTTTCGCTAAATTTCTATTTTAATAATTTAGAGTGTATAGGTTTCACAAAAATATTTATTTACAACATAATCAAAATAGAGATTTTACAAAAATTGTTCAAAATGTTCACCATTTTCACGCATACAAAGATTTATACGTCGAAGAAAATTAAAACGTATCCTTTCCATAACTTCTTCATCACCTCTAAGATTGTTTATTGCATCTTGAATACGTTGCCAGAATTGTTCCTCATTTTCTACAGGTTCCCTGTAAACTGTGGAATTCCATAAAAAGTAATCCATCGGTGTTAGGTCTGGGGAACGTGGTGGCCAGTTTACAGGTGCGTCATTACCTCTGCCTATCCATTTGTGTGGATATTGTTCATTCTAGTGGTTTCTAATGTTTAAAGAAAAATGTGGTGGAGCTCCATCTTGCATAAACCACATATCTCTCCGAAGTTGGAGAGGTAAATCTTCTAACAATTCTGGCAACGTATTTTGTAGAAAATCCAAATAATTTTCTCCAGTTAATCTTCGTGGAAGTATGACAGGACCAACCATTAATTTTGAATTCGTGCGGAAAATGGTTTACCTTTATTGCATGCGGATTTTCAACGGCATTAACATGTTCATTATGGGTATTAGTTATACCTCTTCTTGTAAAACCCGCTTCATCGGTAAAGAGAACCTTCTTGACAAAGTTTGGATCTCTTTCTCTTTGCATATTAACAAATCGACAAAAACCCAAACGAATTTGAAGATCATGGACTAATAATTCTTGTACTGGCTTCTTATGGTATGGATATAGCAATTGTTCTCTAAGCACTTTATGAACGATATCTTTACTTACTCCTAGTTCCCTTCCAATTCGTCTAGTGCTTAATTCTGGATCTTCTTTAACACGTTTTAAAATGTCTTCTTCAACACGTTCTAAAATGTCTTCTTCAACTTCAGGAATCCTTACAAAACGTTCTCTTCCATTATCAACAGTGTTGGGAGCAAAGGAACCAGTCTCCCGAAGACGTCTCTCAACAGCAGCAGAAGTTGGGTGGCTAGGTACACGACGATTTGGAAACCTTTCAGAGTACACCCTGACACTCTCTCGAGCATTTCCTTCACAAAATCCTAATGTCAGTAACATATCGGTATATTCTGCATTGGTATATTGTACAACCATATTAATAAACCACGCATTTGTTTTTTTAATTATTGAGTCAGATAGAACACTTTCAATCGTTAACAAGAGATTAGGTGTTAAAACTTGACAATATTTTTATTTAGATGAAACTATGGAAACCAACAATAAATGTTTTTGTATACGTATTGCAGACAAATAATTAATATTCCTCAAAAAATCGTACATGGCAAGAATCGAGTATTTTTGTTAAAAGTCTCGATTAGAGGTGTTGAAGAAGATATGAAAAAAGTACATTTTTATGTTTTTCATCGTATAAAATTTTGTCCGATAATAATACATAGGCGTAGAAATTGATTTTTTAAATAATTGCACCTTTAAAAATTCTACGCCAATAGCAGAAAAGGGGTTTGAGTATGAAATTTGGATTGGGTACTCATTTACTACAAAAAATTACCCTTGATAACACTCGATTTACTCTCATGGTTTTGACAAAGTTTGTATTTTAATAATTATTGTTTATGTTCTAAAATTACTAAAATGCAAATTGTACTTCTTTTGGTCTAAGGAATATGTGGTATGTTTTTGTAAAGACCTTTTACCTTTTATAATAAACTTCGACAAATGTTTTTTAGGAAACAAATTTAGAAATTTTAATAATGGTAGATATTAAATCTCTTAATAATTATTATTTGGTAAATATCAATATTTTATGCAGAAAAATGCATTAAACTTAAAATAATATCGTTAAATTTCTACTGATTAAATTTAAGTACAACGCTAATCGGATCTGAAATGTTAATTAGAAATCAATTAGTTTGTTAGATCTGTTCAATATTTACTTATACAGGTTATGTCAAAGCAACTACGCCAAATTTTCAGATGTACTAGCGCTATTTAAATTAATTTTCCCGTGCTCTGTAAGTAGGATGAAAATACTACAGCGTTTTCATACCAATGAATTTTTTCGTAATAAAATTTTGATCCAAAAGGTAAAGTTCAACTTAAAGGTATTAATCATAGTACAGAGGTTACCGATGTTACCGCGGTTACTTTTGTCACTAAATTAGTGACATTCACAGTATATTTTTGAGTGTCACTTTAATTAAAAAGTATTAGATTTGTTACAATTTTAATAACGGCAACACTTATCCTACTTACACATGTTTTAAAATATACCCCCAGAGGGCGTTTCCCTTAGCTTGAATCGCGAATAGGTTTAAATATTTTTGCATAATAAAGTGCAGTCTGAAATTTAGAATGGATAGTACTATTTATCTTTTTTCTGACAAAAACAGAAAAAATCTATTTTAATATAATTGTTTTTCAAATTTAATAGTATTTTTTTGTCCAAAGTTGCAACCCTGTATGTACCAGATTTTTTTGTAAATCGCGTCTAAAAAATGCGTTAAAGAAGAATTGTCCTAAATAATTATTATTTTGCGTTGTGGGGTTATCAACAGAACAAAGCACAGAAAAATAAAACTTAGGTTATGTTCGTGTAATTTTAAAATATTGTTTGTTTTGAAATATCTTTAAAATAGTTGAAATTATTAATAGAAAAGAATTGATTCAATGGGAAAAAGTTATGGATTTGGATACATTTTGAAACAAATTAAAGTAAGATTAATGATTTCTAGACACAAAACAATAACGTAGTTTCAATTATTCTAATCAAATTGTCAAAAGGTACTTCACTCTTGCACAAAATTCATATTTTTTGGCAAACAGCGTATACATACGGGTGAAACAAATTTGATATCTAATCGTTGCATTTTAGGTTTTAGACCATGCAAAACGATTTTTCTTAAAATTAATAAGATTTGTAACGGTTAAATCCGTTTTTGTTATTTGACCCAGACCCGTTCTCGTTATTTTGAAACCAACATCTCTACATAAACGTCAACTGTCGTTTATGTCTTGGATTGTCATTTTCATTTTATCTGTCGACAAGCTACGCTGATTATTTAATTTTAATTTGAACTTTATCTGAGACATCCGATGTACTAGTTACCTTAAATTATTTTAATGGCCGTCTGATTATAAAAAGGTAAGTTTTCTAACGATATTTTGTTGAAAATATATATTTAGTACAAGAAATGTCAAATTTTCAGTAGATTTAGATGGTTCGATAGAAACTAAATCGAGAATTCAATAGTAGCTGTCTCTACATGAATTTTGGAAGAACGTAGAATACATCAAGAAGTTTAGTTCACAAGAAGTTTAGTTAACAAGATTTACACTACCTTGTAAATTCTCACAAGAAGGCCTCTATAGTTACCTGTTTCCTGTATACCTCCAGATAAGTCAATAAATCATTTAAATTTGAATAATTGTCTCTGTGAATTAGAATTTGACGCTACCTTATTTAATTATAATATCATAAAGATCAGTGGTTTTCTATATTTTCATCACTGATCGATTGTCAAGTTTAGAAAGTTTTAAATATAGTGGCGTCCAATATTCTCTTTCAAAGTCATATGAGTTGTTTAATAACCTGACCCACTTCCCAAAATCGTAGAGCTTGAAACACTATAAACATTTATAAAATAATAACATCACATTACAGATTGCAGTTGAATTAAATAGTTTGATTGAAATATTCTAGTTGGAGCATAACATCAAGGCATTCTCGATTAAATTGAAAATACAAAGTTTAAATTAGAAATAATTCACGATCTATTTCCAACATGATTATCCGTGAAACAATTCCTTTTACACCATTAACCAAATTTAGTGTTAAGTTTCTAAACTCAGTACAAAATGAGATTTAAACAAAAGACAATTCCATTTCGATATACCCGTTATTTACAACTAATATAAATGTATAACGGATCATTAATTTTTGAATTATACCTACGTTTAAACAAACCGAGCTCAGGTGAAAGAATTTTGATTAAATTGTATCCATTGTATAGATACAACCTGCCAGTAAATCTGACCCAACCTATTGCATACTGGTGACACAATCTTACTTCTATGCAACACACTTAATGTCATTTGTATTTTTTTCATTTTTATTTATGGTTTACTTCTACTAACCGATAGCTCTAGGCGAAATCAATAAACATAACATAATAACGGTATTAGACGAACTATTAGATTCCAAATACAAAACCGGTATAAAAAATGCATTTATTTACCGATAAAGAATCTTTTATGTAATCATTCGTTCTAAAAGGACATAGAAAATGAGAAGAAATAAAAAAAGCAGTACAATAATTAACACCTCTTACACAAGTTTTGATAAAAAGTTTTAGCACTCACTGTAGAATAAATAATAAAGCCTACTAAATCAACAATACGACAGAAAAGAAAAAAACATTTAAAATTATCTTTCAATGCCTGAACAATTTTTTGCCAGTTCCTTAGTAATTCCTCGGCAATTGTTCAACGATTCCAAAGCAATTTCTAGGAAATTCCTAAGCAATTACTTCGCAAAATTTCCGAAATTTTCCGGCAATTCCCTCTCAATTCCTTAAATTCCCTTAAATATGGGAATTCTCTACCCTTATACACCTAATTTTCTCTTTACGAGTACCTAACAACGTCTTATTAAATCAAAAAGAATAAAAGACAGAAGCAAAAGGGGAAAACAAAATAGCAACAAAAATGATAAAATATGAAGGTGAAGCAGTTTATAAGAATCCCCTAAAAATTGAAATTGTACTAAAAAATACCAATGGAAAAATTAAATTCCATACGAATTAATAACAACAAAGGTGCAAAAGGGAAGACTATGTCCCAACACATAAAAAACTACAAAGTTGAAACTGTATCAACTTTTAACTATTTGGACCATTGATAGGTTAATTTAGAAAGCCCAAAGGAAACAATAACTATTGGTGAAATGATATTGAAAAGAAACACGGAAATACGCGTCATTCAGCATTCAGCCAATCACAATTCGTCTATAAGAGAAGACCCTACCTATAGTCTATTTTTATGTATGAGAGAGTAATAAAACAGCATTTCTAATGCAAAACTTAGTACGGTCATTTTAAATATTTTTACAGAATAATCTAAATATTTCCCAAAATTGTAATAAATGTACCTGAGCTATTACAAGTTTTGGGTCTTTTATTGGTCCTTTATAAACATAGGCTGTACAGAACAATAGAAAAAGGTTTGGACAGGCCAAAAGCCCTGTGTATTAAAGATTACATAGCCGTATCTTAAGATTATTTTCAATAAGTACCTATTTGCAAATTTTGTTTTATTTTAATTCCAAGAATTTCTTACAGTAATCGAATTATAAGTAAATAAATACCTTCCCAACAAATTTCACCGAAAATGCGATTAAAGGTTTTCCATTTAGTAAGGAGGTCCAAGGTGTGTATTCTTGACAGTTTACTAAATGTCGTTTAGTTGCAATGTGCAGTGTGAATTCTAGTGTGATCATGGAAAATTTGGAAGGACCGCGTAAACGACAAAAAATCGGTCCTTTAACAGTTAATGAAAAAACATTAATATTTAATTGTTTTAAATCATTTACAGACGAACATTTATGTAAAAGTGTTGATGTCACAGTGGTAGTAGTACGCTTGGTGTTAGGAAATCTACGATTTACAGAGTTGTTAAAGAAGAGAAATGTGGCGAGTTTCAAACATCACGTAAAGCTCCAGGAAAACCAAAATTTCAATTAGAAAATCTTTTGAAAGAAAGACTTCGAAGGAAAGTGCATGCGTTCTTCTTTAGAAAAGAATTTCCGACAGTAGACAAAGTTCTTGCCACGGTTCGAGATGATAAGGATTACCCTGAAATGAGTCGAAGCACACTATGGAAACTTTTAAAAGAAATGGGTTTTCTATGGAAAAAGCATTCCAGAAAGTCTATTTTAATAGAAAGAAGCGATATTGTAGTATGGAGAAGAAATTACCTAAGGACTATAAAAGAAATCAGAAACCAAAGAAGAAATATATTTTATTTAGATGAAACATGGATCAACGAGGGACATAGACCAAATAAATTTTGGCAAGATGAAACTGTTACAAGTCGAAGACAGGCTTTTTTAAATAATTTATCTACTGGTTTAAATCCACCATCAGGAAAGGGGCGCAGACTAATAATAGTACACATCGGTAGTTCAAACGGTTTTGTTAAAGGTGGTTTATTGACTTTTGAATCTACTCGTACCGGTGACTACCATGAGGACATAAATGCTGATGTCTTTAAAGAGTGGTTCCAACAAATTATAGATCTTCTTCCTCAGAACTGTATAATAGTAATGGATAATGCAAGTTATCACTCGAGACTTATAGAAAAAATGCCCACAACCAAGTGGTTAAAAAAAGATTTACAGAATTGGCTAAATTTAAAGAATATTAAGTTCCATTCCGGTTCTGTGAGAAAAGAACTGTATCATTTGTGTTCCCTTCATAAAGAGAAATTCAAAAAATATGAAATTGATGAAATTGCAAAAAATCGTGGGATGACGGTGGTTAGATCACCACCATATCATTGCGAAGTAAACCCGATTGAACTCATATGGGCACAGATAAAGGGAGACGTTTCAAGAAAAAATAATTCTTTTAAAATGAGTGATGTTAAACAGTTGTTTTTGGAGGCTGTAAATAATGTGAAGCCTGAAAACTGGGAAAAGGCAGTAAATCATACGATTAAAGAAGAAGAGAAAATGTGGAAGTTGGACAATATTACTGATGAAATGATCGAGCCACTCATTGTAAATATTGGTTGCGACAGTTCGATTCTGATTTGGATTTGTAGGTAAGAAGTAGTTTTTATATTAAAATTATTATTTATGAACGTAACGTTGCTTAAAAGTCAAAGTTTAAACCCTTATACCTACATAACCCGTTTGACACAATGTTCTTAACATACCTTGTGGAAAAATAAAACATTTTAGAAAAAAATGCACTTTTTTACTTTCAGCTGTTTAGAAGTTATAGGCAGGTTAATTAAGTGAAAATATAAGTGTATACTCGAGGAATAACTTCAAAAAATATTTTAACTGTCTACTAAAAGAAGTGATACGCCTATGGATTACGAACGCTTTATTATTTTAATACTCTTTCATACATAAAAATAGACTATAATTAAGGAAAGGATAATAAAAAAGAAATACAAGAATCTTAAAGATATTCTAATTTCATCCAGAGTCCCGTCAGGTCATTTAAAAGTTTTATGAATCAGGGATTGGAAAACAAAAGGATAAGACAGAAAAAATACTATAAAAACTATCTACCTCTAGGCAAAAGCAATAATTATTGTGGATTAATTGACGAAGATGATGATACTGTATATTCGTTAAATGTCTATGGTAGTTATTTTTGACTCACCCTGTACCGGTATTCAGCAATAATGTCTAAATTCTAAGCAATAAAACAATCATCCATCCCGTAATCCCGTACATCCAATCATTACAAAGCAACTGAAAAAAAAACCACCGAACCGCAAAACCATTATCGTCATTTGCACTATAAAATCTCGCGGTGTGCCTCAAGGACGCGTAACGAACCCGCTCCGATACGCAATAACAATAAATAGAAGCGTTGATGCCTTCCAGCGAATAATCTTCGATGAAAAATCCCAGCAAAGCGGAGAGATAGAAAGAAAAGACGAATTTATATACCGAGTATCGAGTTAAGACCGCCCAAGCGCAAAATTAACGTCAATTTACTCGAATTTACGGGCATTTCTCGATATAAGAAAAAAAAAATAAACGTTTTGTATGTCGTTTAGAAGTACACATTTTATACGGAGCTGAAAGTGTCTGACGGAATTCTTTGGGAAATAAAATGTGTATTGGTTCGCGACTTAGAGCGAGTGCGTTTCTTGGAATGGTTTTTATCAGATTTATAGTGTGAATTCGTAGAGATTTTCAAAGAAGAATTTGACAACGATTTTCTTAATTTTTAAAAGCCCTGTTTTATAGGAGTTATTTTGGATTTACTGAGATAGACTTAATAGTAAATAAATAAGTTGTGCATAAAGTAATCTATTCCACACGATGCGTGAAAATTATGGAACGAGCGAATTCTAATGCCACAAGCATACGAGTGGTCGTCGAAAAATTAATATTTATAATTGGAATCATATTTTGTTTCGAAGTTTATGAGCCAAATGTTATTTTAAAAAAAGTGTTTTTTCTGTGTTAATGCTGCATACTTTCACTGAAAATATTACTAAATTAAATGTTGGGGGGACTAAATTATTAATTTTGCTACACTAGAGAATAATTAAAAACCGGTTTGTTAATTTAAAGTTAGTTTAAAGACGGGAGCAGATTATAACTGTTCTAACAAGTTAAGAAATGTGACAACTGAGATTAAATATTTTTTAATTTTCTCATTGAGTTTTGAGAATATTTATATTTATTTTAGCGTTTCTCATAGGACCCAATCATATGTTTCGAGTTACTATGCCTGTAATAAATGCGTTGTCTTTAGTACAAACTTCACGAGCTGGACAGAATTCAATTGTTTAGCAATTCAATCACTAATTGAATTGCTTCTTGAGAAATGTAATTTTCAATTCATTACATTACTAATTAATACAAATAAATACTTAGAAATTGATTCCTGAGTAGTAGGTAATTGGCACATTTAATTACCAATTGAATTTCTTTATAATAAATAAACTATTTTACATTAATAGAATTATGTGCTTCAAAATAATTTTTCCTGCGATCACTTAGAAAAGTGACACATATCACACTATATAGTCCTATGGAAAGTGCCCTATATCACAAGCGTATGAATAAGAATTTACTTTCCACCCGTGTGCGAATATGCTACTTTCCGCATCAGCTGTCACAAAATGTCAAAAGCATCATTTCTATTTTGATCTATGTAATGTCCATATTAATACTAAAATCGATATGATTGTTAAATTATTGAAATTGTTGTAAATTAGATCCTAGATATTTATCTTTAACAATTATTATTAAAATAATTTTAAAATAACTAAGTTATGTTTGCTTTTTATTTTGGTTAAACACATAACCGATTAGATCATTCAATTGACGCAAGGCCTATTAGCTCAGGTGGTAAAGTATCAAACTTTATCAACTTTGTCATTTGAGACCTGGTGAGCGATCGCGTTCAAATCCTTGCGGGGGCAGAATTTTTTTTTTGTTAATTTTTTTTTTGTTTTTTAGTTTTTTTTTTTGAAAATATGAAAATTGAATATATATGATTATTGTTGATTATTTTTTAAATACATTTTAATTATTATTATAATAATAACCTGGTTTTACATTTTTTAATGAAATCATTTTGTAGTCGTAAGAAAAATATTGTACATCACTTGTGTGAAAAGTGATTTTCCACAATCGTGTGATAGTCGCACTCAGCTTGTGCCTCGTGCGACAATACTTCCCACTCGTGTGAAAAATGTCACTTTCCACACTCCTAATGTAATATACTATACGACGAATATAATTAAAAAACTTTCTGACATAATTCAAATTACCAAATATTTTAAAAAATAGATATATAGATTTATTTTCCGGAAAATTTCAAAATGAGTTTCATCTCGATATTGCTGTATATCATTAGAGAGAGCTGTACCTCAAATTTAAAATTGTACCTTAATATAGAAGAGGTAAAATGTGTACATTTCATAGTTGCATCTCAATATACACATGTAACCTCTTAGGAGGAGTAGATGTTCCCCTTACCTAAATGGGAAGGGGGTCGAATGACACATCATTTTGAAGGTGAATTTATAGAAAATTCAGCACACTCTAGTGTGAAAAAAACGTACGTATTGTAAAACATGATAATTCATTTGAAAGCTGACTTACTAGTAATTTAATTCACAATATGATAAAACGTAATTTAAGGATAAATGAATTTAATTAATTGAAAAATCGTGCAAATCTCTAATGAAGAATACAAATTTTAAGTGGAATCAATTAAAATAACAAATTTATGTTACGAATTAAATTACTAATAAAACTCGTAAAATTAGCTGTCAAATGAAGTGTCACACTTTACAATATGTAACTGTTAAGGGTGCTAAAATCAAAAGTAACGTAAAGAATAGTTTTATATTGCTGAATTTTTGAAAATATTCATTGACAGTGTACTCCTTGACATGTCTTCCACATATTATTTACTGAAAGGAAATATTATGGGAAGGAAGTTTTTAAATGCACACCTTTCATATAAAGGAGCTGTATCTCAGTCTATATCCTATAGCTGTATCTCAATGTAAAGCTTTAGTCTGAAATAGAGCTTTATTTCAATATAGAGGAGTTTCATCTCAATATAGAGAAATTGTATCTCAATATAGAAGACTTGTATCTCAATAACAATATTACCACCTTTTCTTTTTCCACATTTAAATTTTTATAAAATAAGTGATTTTCAATTTAAATTAACTTCTAATTTCGTAGATATAATTTGTCCGTAATTTAATTGATTTATACTTGTTCTTATTGTGACGTTTGTTTAATTTATTTATAGTTTATTTATTTAAAACAAACTATTTACAACTTATTTATGACATACTAATTAATTTATATAATATAATAATTCTAATTTATTTATTACAATTTATCTTTTCTGTCCAACACTTAAATTCAATCTGCCCGTCCGTCGACAACTAGCGCTATTTATACAAAGCCAACTCTGTACTAGAACTCATTAGACGATATCGAATGTCTGAAAATTGCATTTCTATCACTCAACAGCCACATATCGCTTTTTCTGGAAGTTTAGAGAAGCGGTGTGTTTGTCTCTATATCGCCAGCGGAAGACTTCATATCGCGGACAAGGAGTAAACAAAGCACAGGTTAGGCTTTACGTTTTTGAAGAATCCCGAACAGTTTAGCTTAATTACATTTAATTTAATTCAATTCAATGTTCCTATCAAAAGATTAAAATATTTTTCTCAATATTGTATCAAATTTTTTAAAACAAATAAATTTTAAGGGCTTGTTAATTTGACAGTTTTTTCATAATTTAATAAAATTATTCAATTAAAGAGAAACTGACTTAATTATAATTATATTAGATAAACAAATTTCTTAAAAAATATTAAAATCAAATTGTTTTTTCTTTTTTATTAATTCCCAATCCAAGACCTAATCAAATTAGACGTTTTAACGACCTGCCTCAATTGGCTGCCTAAGATCTTTGACAAGGTCAATGATATAGAGTTATATAGATTGCACAAAGTGAATTGCATTGTGAGCGGCCATATTGGTGTTTTTTTCTAATTTTGACATATAAATTGGCATTTGTTGTAATCGCCGCAAGTGTCAAAATGATCAACTTTACGTAATCAGTTGCATAATGTTGAACATTATGAAACTGGTTTTAAAATCAATAATATATTGAAAGTTTATATCAAAGAAGGGCAGGTTCACTTATAAAAAATAGAATTTGGTTAAACTTACAACCTAGTAATACTGTTGTTTTGCTCCTTATTCTCCATTCTAAATCAGCACAAAATAATTAAAACACAATTAACAATAAAATAACCCACTTTCTTGAAATCTAAATAACGTTAACAAGCAATATAAACAAACTACAATAAGTCGTTGATAATAAATGAATATTATTTTCTATTTGTCAATAAAATAAAGCAGTTAATCATAAATTACCAAGCCAAAACTTCAAAGGAAAAAAAGTTATCATACGCAACTAACAATACAATAAAGTGGTAATAATGGTTACCTAGATGTCAGTAATTTTTTACAAAACAATTTTATAAATAATCTAGTCAAAATTAGAAAAAAATATTGCATGTTACAAAATATCGCTTTATGTAACTGGTTTCATAAATAGCTATTAAAATCAAATTTCAGCCTTTAAATACAGTAAAAAAACAATTAACTACACTTTTACTCTAAGGCATGAGCTTATGTTTATTTTGAAAAAAATGGATGATCAATCTATATAACTATATATAAATTATTGATATTATCAAATCCATCATGGCATTTAGCAACAATTTTGTTTGGAATGACTAATAAAAGCAAATGTTTTAATTTGTTTTTTCCTCTAAATAATTAGTGAATTATTGATTGAATTTAGACAAAAATAAAATAATTAACACATTTTCATATAAAAATAATTAAAATATTCTATTATTACAACTATATACTATACAATGTTGCAAACACTTACTGAATTTGTTACAAAGTGTTGTGATAGGCTACGCTTCTTAGTTTTATGTTCTTACCTGGAAATATAAAAAAAAGTATTAAATCACCATTTAAATAAATACACACGGAAACAATAGTTAAAAATAGTGTAAAATAGTATTTGTAATATTTGTTCATCATGCAAGTCTGGAATTAATGAATAATTATCTTACTAATACCTCATAATAATAAAATTTATCGGAAATTTATCGTTCGAGTTGTTTGTAAAAATAATTCGTCTATTAAATGGATCAATTTACTAAAGCATAATACGATAATAATTTAAAATCTAAGTAGTGTCCGGATGATTTCAAAGTTTAGAGTTTTGTTTTGATTCCAATTTAATCTGACATGCGCAGTGATTTAAAAAATTTTTGGTTATTTCGAATCAGTTCAGAACAGAACAGAACGGTTTAAACAGTTCTTGTGAAATTATTTTAGAATTTTTAGTTCGAGCATGCATATAGTGAAGAAAGGTATGAAACGACAATTGACAACCAATTATTGATTTATGTCATTTCGTTTATATGTGTTGAGCTAGTGATCTCGTAGTTTGAGATTTGAGATTGTATTTTATTGGTGCCTCTTTTACGTTTGTGTTTTTATTAGAACTTACTAACTTAAAAAAAAAATAAGTTTTTATTACAATAGAAACGTATGCATTCATATAACCATTATCAATGATGGGACGACTAATTTGAAATTAAATAATTTTTATATTATTTATATATACTATTTTAAAAAGTATGGGAAACAAAAAACAAAGTAAAAGTATCAGTAATCGAACAAAAGATATAAGAAAAAATAAGAATGGAACAAAAGATGTAAGTAAGAGCGTTATATAAAAAGAATGCATATGAAATTAAATATGACAACCCTTTGTTATTCTTAAAACAATGGCAAATTATTGTTTTGTAAACAATATTTTTGTGTAGAATTGACAATAATTGTTGGCTTCTTGCCCTCAATAATAAAAGGGTAAATAGAAAGGACAAAAGCGAAGAAGAAAAAGAAGAACAAAAGTGTTTTGGTTTATACTTTCTTGAATCGATTCTGAATCAGTTTTATTATTTTTGTCACTGCGCAACTTGTTCTGCGTAGTTCTAATAAAATTCTTGAACCATTGGGTTTGTTTTGGTTTAAATAGAACCGTCAATTCCAGTTCTCAAATACAGTTGATGAATTAATTTTTCAAGATTACGTCGCGATAAAAATCAACGAGTGTGATTCACTGATTCTGAATTAGTTCGTGAAAGAACCAAAACAAGCATATTTTAACCTTTTAATAAAAATTAATCCGAGACTGGCTAACTTTGCAAAAAAATGTTGATAGAATTTTCAGTTAGGGTCAATCAGGGCTATTGTGATACACTTAAATATTCGGGGCTATTGTGATACACCAAACAAACACGTGTTTTGTGTATAATATACTGCATGAACAAAATCCAGTAGATTACAAGAAGCATTATAAATAACACTGACCTCATATTTGTTTTTGCTAAAATTTTGAAAAAAAAAATCTTAAAAAATATGGAAAAAATTTTTGGAACCTGGGTGAACTTTACTTGGCGTTGATTTATATGGTTATATTATACATCCGTTTTGTTACAGAAACTAAAAATATAAGTCTTAACCTTTATTTTGCTCTAAAATTGGTTAGCCTAACCATAAGCTATATTAGCTAATTAAGTTAAGGGGCTATTATGATACACAGCTTGGGGCTATTGTGATACAAACATATTAAAGACACGATGTAAACAATCTTTTTTAGATTTGACTGAATTTTTTTTCGGGAATGAATTTCTAGTACGATACCGATTTCTCGTTGTTTCAGGTGCATCTAAGTGATTATTACAACATCCATTTTCAAGTCCACGTTTTTAAGATGGTTCGAAGTTATAAACCTAAAGGTGTGCGAAAACAATACCCTGAAGAAACTTTAGCAACAGCAGAAATAATTAAAGCCGGAGAGACGCAACGAAGTGTGGCTCGAGATTTGAAGATATAGAAAATGTATTTATACAGATATAAAACTAAGAAAGAAAAAACAGATCAAAGAAGAGAAGCAGTTGGTGAAGAATCAACAGATGAAGATATGTGGCAAACCCCTGTAACCGAAAGAAAACCTGGTCACCCCACTGTATTTTCTGCAGAAGAAGAAACTCAACTTACACATTAAAACATTTGCTCATTGGGGATTTGCAATCGGTAGAGTAGAATTAATGCAAGTAGTTAAAAATTACGTAGAAGAAAACGATATTAAAGTGCCTTTTAAAGACAACATGCCTGGACCTGATTGGTTTAAACTCTTCTGTGTCAGAAATCTCAAACCACTTGAAAAATTAAGAAGAATTGCCACTGGGGACCCATTCGTTATTTACAATTTTTACGATTTGGTTGAACAACAACTAAATTCCCTTAATTTGCATGACCGACCTGCCTGTATTTACAATTTAGATGAAACCAGTTTTTGTGCGGATCCGTCCCGCATCAAGGGTCTTTCTAAAATAGGACAGAAAGCTCATCGGCACATAGAAGGTAGTGGACGTGAAAACACTACTGTTCTCGCGTGTGTATCAGTGAACGGAACTGCCTTACCCCTGCTGATAATATTTCAATCAGCAATCTCTGGACTACGTGGAAAGGAGATAAATACCTTCCTGGTACATTTTATTCGTGTTCCGAGAACGGGTGGATGACGTCAGTGATCTTCCAGAACTGGTTCAAGCAGTTTTGTAAGAAAGCTAAGGAGAGACCGGTACTTTTACTGTTTGATGGTCACACGATCTCGACCAGACCACAATTCAGCATGCACGTGAAGAAAATATAACTATCATTAAACTTCCGGCGCACACAACAGATCTACTCCAACCTCTAGACAAATGTTGTTTTAGATCTCTAAAATACAAATGGGATCTTGCTTTAATAGAGTGGTATCGAAAGAACCATAGAAAGATGCAGAAACAAGAATTCGTTAATTTGCTCTGTGAAGTCTGGCCCGATGGCTTGATGCCTGAAAACATAATTTCAGGTTTTCGGTCCACCGGAATATATCCGCTAGATAGGACAAAATACACGACATCTACATTTAATCCTGAAAAATACGAAAGGTATAAACAGAACAAGGATGCTCCTATCGCCAATCTCCATGATACCTCTGAGGACGGTATCATCAAAGAAGTCTGGTTAAATGAACCGTCTACATCAGAAGCATCGGTAGACCCTGCAATACAATTTCCTAAACTACCAGTTGAGCTACAGGTTCCCCAACCACATCTGGTACTTCGACACCTACAAGATCCTTTCAAAGCGTAATTATAGACATTTTTAAAGGTAAAACAGACCCTAATAAAGCGAGAAGAAGAAAGATTGATCCTTTAGCCAAAGTTATTACATCTAAAGAGTATGCAGAGGAACTAAAGGAAAAATCTGAAGCGAATAAAAAGAAATCAGGTGCAACCGGGAAGGGCAAATCCTTAATAAGTGGAAAAAAATAGTTAAAAAGGCGAGGGCTACACCCGAGGCTACACCTAACAAAGCAAGTGTTTCACAGCCTGAAGAAGAAAACATAGAAAATAAAGATAATACAGCTAAGCAGAATTCAAAATTAGTAACACCTGACCAGACTATTGACAGCGACTCAAGTTCTGATAAAGAGGAGATTTACGAGAAAATTATAGATAGCGACAGTGATATGGATGTAGATATCTTTGAGCCTCAATCCGAGGATTATGTAGAGTTGCTAAGACCTGACGACATACAAGTGGGGGACTTTTTAATTGCAAAGTTTAAAGGAGGGCTGAGAAATTCAGTCAATCATAGAGAACGATATCGAATTGATGGGACTAGGGTCGGATATGGACAAAAAGACTTTTAAAAAGAAGGAAAGTGACATATGCTTCATCGATTCCGAAGATATTATTGCAAAATTACTTCCTCCCAACTGCATTTTATTTAGGAACAGAGAAAAATGTATGTTTGATAAGTTATTCACAATATATGAGGCAATTTAGTGTAATATTTTCATTTTTTATTTTATCTAGAATATAAAAGACAATTTAATGATGTATTTTTAGTTTTTCATACTATTTAATGTTTATGCTTTATAAAAATATGTTCTAATGATGTTTGTATTTTTCTATGTTTTCACCAATATCTTACCTTACCTTTCATACAATATTTTATTGCTGTAAGATTCATATATTTCTGCCTTTTTTATAAACGCTTTACTTAAACTCCCGTATCTTTAAAACCGCTAGTCATATCAAAACCAAATTTATATGGGAATTTGATAAAGGACTGCAGTGTATCACAATAACCCCGTTGAATTAAAGACACTTACTAGAATGAAGTTGAAGCACTGTATCTGATTAGCCCCGCTCTGTATCAATAATAGCCCCAAAGGAGGGGCAATTATGATACACAGGTTTTTTTTTAAGTTTGTCCATTAGCTTTAAAAAAGTTTTAGTAGTAGAAAACTAAAGGGAATGCAATTCTGTACAGCATACGATTTTTTATTTTACCTAAATTTAAAAAAAAAGTTTTTCTTGCAAATTTATTGATTTTTGTATCATATTAGCCCCGGTTGACCCTATAGTTTGCAAAACACGTTGTGTTTCAACATAAATAAATGTAATGCAATTGAATCTTAGTCGATTAAAAGACCTAGTAATTTTTGCGTATAGGATGGCTTTTCGTTTTCTAGTCGTATAAAAAATAAGTTACCTAACCGCTTGCTGGTATTATTAATTAGGCAAATATTAAATTTAGTAATCCAACAATAACTAAAATTTCTATATTATAGCTTGGTTCGATCCAAACTATAATACAAAATAAATGACTTAGGTATTTATATATCTTAAAAATAATACCATAAATGGCATGATTACAGAACAGTGAGAACAACTCGTCCCTACCTTTTACTTAATGCAAAAAAATCATATCTTTCAACAATTTTTAGATAAGCAAATCAAATTAATGATTTGTCATTTTAGATTAGACAACTGATAAATTAAAATTTTGTACTAATATTCCCAACGATTTACTGCAGACTTCAATATAAGAGTTTAATTTAACAAAATAAAAATGTCGCCCTACAATTTTGGTATTTAAATATATTTTACGAATATTTATAGAATTTAAATATATAAGAGATAACAAAGTGTTTAGACACCTTTGGATTAATAAAATAAAATAACGTAAGCAAATATGAGGTTGACAAACGAAAAAAACGAAGAATAATGAGTTTTTTTTATATAAATCTGGATGATTTGGTAAAAGCGACATTCTGAAATACAATAAGTTTATTACCAGCTTTTTTCACTCGACTCTTCGGTAAGTCGAGTACTTCCTACATCAAAACCAGTAAAAATAGATTTCGAAAAAGTAAATGATTATATTCTCGCAGTTACTCGACTATTAATAAAAAAAAAATCCAAACAGCCTTTCTCCTTACTGTTTTCGGTATGGACCACCTAGCTCCTAGATCCGGCAACGCAGCATCAGGTGTTCACACACCGTAATGGCGACCGACTGGGTTCACGGCAAGGCCTTCTCTGACTCACACGCAAGGACGCTCGTTGCTCTCTTGTTTTGTTCCGGTTCGACTTCGATTCGATTACGCGGTGCTCGGTCGATCGTAGTAGGTATTCCCCCCGGTACTCTTTCTACTCGCAGCTCACTCGATCAAAACGAAATTGTTGCCGTTTTTCTAAGTAAGGATCAATGGTAGACAAAGTTTTAATCACAATTGGCCTTTCTAACCAATATACAAAAGATGGGAAATTAAGAAAATGTATTTAATTAATCCACTGGAATTATTCAGTTCCTGCAGTTTTTCAGTACTAATTCCTATGAAATGTTTCACCTCTTACCTATTTGTCACCTAGGGAAATTGACATGACGTTATTAAATCCGGTATATATGTAAATTTAATCTTTCCGCTATTTGTAGGGTTGCCATATTCAAAAATACAATTTTTTAACATGCATAATGAAAATTTCGGACATTTCTTTAAAAAACAGGACTAAATAATAAAATTCCCATTTTCGAAATAATTACTATACGTTTTATAAAAAAAAAGAATTTATACGGGATTTTAAGTATACCTTAATACGTTTGATGATTTTCCTGAAAATTCTGGACAATTTATGATTCCCGGCGTTTTCTGGACAAAATGCCAAAGATCCGGACATGTCCGGACTTTTCCTTACGTCTAGTAACCTTCGCCACTCCATTCTGCTTTGGAGTATATTCTATAGTTATGTCTTATACCATTGTATTTTAGTTGTTTGTTGGTATATAGCAAACTCGTTTCAATCAGTCCTTAAAGATTCTGCAAGAAATATGTGTTTCAGAATAGATTTTAAATTGGACTATAATGAAGTACAAAAAATTAGAAACAAGTATGTCCACACACGCCATTAACTCAGCAAAAACAAAAGAGAATATAAATTGTACCATTTCTATACTACAATTTGTAAAATACCTTCCTAATTTGAATTCCAAAGAAAACGAAGTAATATATTTATAAGTAGGTTTTTTACCCTTTCAGGCATTCCTCTGCTCTCCCGGAGGATTCCGGCACACTCCTCCCAATGAGGCTTGGGTCCAGCCGTCCACTTTCCTTTCTCTTGGGGTTCAGCATCGCGGCAACTGAGAAGCAGGTGGCCTATTATACCATTTGGACGCCCTATTCCTTCCCGTCATACATTAATTCCTCGTCATCGATGGTTAACATTCTAGTCGGCTAGGTCCAGCGGTCACTCATCCAAGACGTGACCAGAGACATCACTGCTTAACTGCCGCGAGAACATAAATGCACACTAGTCTAGCGGGTAGCCTATACGGCGTTATAAGTAGTTACAGTCTAGAGAAGAAAAGAGTGCAGTAATTTAATTTGCAGAACATAGTACAGGTTCAAGAGGTAGGCATTTTATTTATACTTCAATGCTTAGTTGTAGTTAAAATGAAAATTTTAAAACATCTGATCAGCCTAATAAAAGTTTTCTTTTAGATCATGTTTCCATAGTGTTTACTGTAATAAAGCTTTTCTTTTGACAGATTATTCATAGCCGTATCGTATGTATTTTAATTGATTCGGAATTTTGTTATTAGTATATATTATTATCTTACAGTTATATAAGAATGGCGAGTGCATTAGAACATATTGCAAGCACAAGTACGCATAAACGACCTATTCGCTCCGTGCGTGACAGCAGCGCCAATTAATTTATGTACTAATGGACTATTTTTGCGCATAGTTCCAATACAATTTTTAATAGAATTCGTAATTAAAAAGTATATATGTTAGTTTTAATAAAAGTATATGGATTTGTAAAACAAGTAAAACATTATTTTTTTTTATATATTTTTATGGCTTCGGTCAATAGAGTGTTTTTTGTCAGAAATTGTGTACTGCAGATCTGGAAAAAGAATAGCTGACGGCAATCTAATATTTTAGAGTCTCTATATAGTTGGTCACTTGGAGAGAGCCGGTTTTTATTTAACATAATTTTTAAGAATCTTCTTTGAAGAACTTCTAATGAATTCAGGTAAGGTCGAGCTACTCCTCCCCAACCTATAATTCCATACCTGATATGTGATTCTATTAAACTTTAAAGTATCCCGTTACTATATGTAGCTTGTTCTTGCTCAGACATATATAAATTTCCGATCATTTTTGATTCAGAAGTATTTTATGCTGTTTTATCCCAAGAAATCGGTTCTTCTACAGCCTAATTCTATTCAATATCTCCTAATATTATCCTACAACTGATACCACAATGCGTTCGAGTCCCACCTGCAATTTTGTGCTGTGTCCATCTTTTTTAGGCACCACCAGACCATTTTTGAGCTTGGACGGCTGCATAGATGTGATTAGATTTCATTGGATGATTAAACTCGTCGTAATTTAGAGTGGAATTATTGTGTTTTCACTTTGAAATTTATGGAGAAAATGCAATTTTAACAATTATTTACTTACTTACTAAATTATCTCTTTTAAACTTTTTCGAATTGCCTATGAGCCTTAAGAAATTGCTTTTTATAATCTAGGTATTTAATCGTTAATTCTTTTTATTTTTTGGTCGTCTATTTTTCATTTCTTGTGTTTTCTGTTGTGCGTCGAGATGGAAACAAGAAAAGAGAAGATTGAGATCTGATGTGATAGGAGAATGTCACCGGGGAGCTTTTCTGATTAGTTTTGACATCTCCACGGTATGTTGGTACAGAGAATTCCATCCGAGATGGATCGAGAAAGATAATTGTTGTGATAAATGAGTTGATAAATATTTTTTCTTCGTTTTTCGATACTTGCGAGCAAAAATTAATGCTTTAAAATTTAGGAGATTCTAATTTCTCGTATATTTTGGGTTGGATCTGAAAGTTTTAGCATTTCAATGTTTAGTTTTGTTGTCAGACGCATCTTTTGATATTTAAACTATTTAAGAAAGTAAATTAGTTTACAGTTGGTAAAATAGTATGTCTTGAAATTAGCAATAAGTATCAAACATTTGTTGTGATTATGTTAGGTACTTAATCTGTGTAATCAATCTTATAAAGTACCTAACAAAACAATAATATACTATCTACAATTTAACAATAATTTTAAATTACAGCTGAAACAAAGATACCTATTTAGACAAATTATAAAATTTTGTATTTTTCATTGTATCCTACTACGAGGGTCATTCAATAAGTAAAGAGACAAATTCTATAATTACAAAACTATTCAATGAATGTGTACAATCTTTTCAACCTTGGCAACTTTGGGATATGCTCTGATCAGCTGTTTCATCATTTTATGTCAACATAACCTCAAAATTTTCAATTCACCATGGCAAGTCCACTAGAAGATTGCACCTTAGAAGAGCAGCGCTCAGTCATTAGATTTTTAGTCGCTGAAGGTGTAAAACCAAGTGAAATTTTTTCTAGAATGTTGATCCAGTACGGTAAAATTTGTATGAACCGTGCGAATTTTTACAAGTGGGTTGATCGGTTTAAAAGTGGCCGTACAAGTGTAGGTGATGAACCCCCTTTTGGGACTCACAGGGTCCAGTCTATTGCGATTTCCTTCAAGATCAGCGAACTATCAATAGCCAATAATATTCTGAGATGCTAGAACACAAAGTTAGACCAGCTATCAGGAGAAAACGCCGTGGACTCTTGTCAAAAGGAGTCATTCTTCAGCACGATAACGTCCGCCCTCATACAGCCCAGCTGACCCGTGATAATCCGTCTATTTTTCCGTCTATTTAACACTTTTTTTTTTATTTATTAACATTTTTTTTTTAATATACATTTATATACAATTACTTTACAATTAGTTAGCGTCTCATAAAATGGCTACCACTCTAGGCATGGTTGCCTGTCCTGTGTGAAGCAATTTTATGAGGCGCTCTGTTTACAGTATTTAAGGGTGTTATGTAGTGTTTTATATCTATTTTTCATGTATAAAGACATTTTGAATTCTGATTTTTTCAGAGAGGTAATGATGGCAGCTTCGGTGGGGGGGGGGGGGGGTGAGAATCAGTTATTAATTTATGGTTAAATTATCTTAAATACATTTTAACAGCTGTTATTATCATGAGAACATCAGAAATATATAAGAATGATTGAGTATATACTTTTTTACTTCTATTTTGTATGTTTTATATATTTTTATTTCTTTTATGTTTAGGTAGTACATTAAATAATTTCGGCCCAAAGAAAAGAAAGGAGTTCTGAGTAACAGTTTTTTTAAATAAATCTGTTGTTACATTTAGATTCAGTTTAGAACGTGTTTCTTTTATGTTTTGTTGAGGGCATTTAATTTGTTGGTCAAACATTCTTAGGAGACATTGGTAAATATAACTTGACCTAATATTTAAAAGATTGGTTTCTTGATATAAGTTTTGTGTGGAATAAAGCCTCTCTTTTTTAAAAATTATTTTTAGTATTATAAGCTTCAAGAATTGAGTTGGGAGGTCTTACCTCATCCTGTCTACAGTCCCGTTCTTGCCCCATGTGATTTTTACCTGTTTGGACCACTCAAAGGCGCCCTACGTGGAAAAAGATTTGCTAACAATGAAGAAGTTAAGGAAGCGGTGCAAAAGTGGCTTCGGGTTAAATCGAAAGAATTCTTCGCCAAGGGAATTAGGAAGCTGCAAGAAAGATGGGACAAGTGCATAACTGTGAGGGGTGATTATGTTGAAAAATAGCCTTAATTTTAAAAGATTGAAATAAACCGGTTTTGAGCTATAGCCATTTATCTCTATTGAATGACCCTCGTATATTAAAGTGCCAATGTCTGTTTGTCCGTGCCCCGATCTTGGAATAGAGAAAGCCAAAACCTTATCGGACTCAGATATAAGCTAGTGATACTTAGAGAAGCAAAATGACACCAAAATCATGGTACCTACTTTTGTGGTTCCCGAGATATAGAATTCGGTCGAAAATTTAAATGAATGAAATCGCCTAGACGTCAAAGATTACAAATTTCGCCCTAAACTCATGGATTCATCAATAAAGAACAGCAGATTATGGCATCACTTCAATGTTCATAAGCTTACAAAGAATATGCGAGTAGAAGAAGATGAAGTTGAATGAGCCAAAGAGGTGTTAGCGATGGGAGATGGACGATTGCCTACCAATGACTTAGATGAAATCCAATTGAGCGATGACTTTAAATTAACAGGAGACCTGGTAGAAGATGTGTATGGAACATGCTTTGCAAATTATGACAACTGGAAACAAGAAGTCCTTTATCGAGCCATCTTGACACCTTTGAATGCGACATCAGCATTTTACAATGATACGGTCCATCAGCGAATCCCTGAAAATGAAGTCGTCTATACCAGTATTGATACCGTGAAAAACCAACTTGGAGGGGTGGACTTCTTAAATGAATACTTATGGAGCAGAAATAGTACTGAAACAGATGCTAGATCCACAGCCCTAAATAGATGAACCCAGTCGAGGAGAATTTGTAAAACACTATTTAAATGAAAATTATGATAGATTTAATGACATTATATAATTATATACATTTTTTCAAACTTATTGAACTTTTAAATTGCAACGCGCCTTGTGTAACTTTTGAAATCTTCTCAAAATTTGAAGTGTCGAAGACATTATTTTTTACTTTTTTTAAATAACGGTGACCAAGCTGGCCTGATCGGACATTAAGCCATCAGACACCGCTGTCCGCTCCGGCGCTGAACGTGTTGTAACGAAAACAGTTATTTTTTCGACCTATTATCTGCAGTAATAAAAATAATTAAACATCTAATTTTAAAAATCTTTTTAATTCAACCACAAAATCTCTATATTTATCATTCACTAAAAGCTTCCAAATAGTCTGTTTTTAAAATATTTTTTAACAACTTACCTCGATAATTCTTATATTATTAACTTAATTAACAACGAATTTCAGGGTCTAGTTAATAAAAAGATATCAACACCATAAACTATCTACCTTTGTTTAGAAAAAGCACCCATTTTAAAACCGATAACGATAAATTTAGAGCTAATAGCTATATTTTCGATGAGAAAAAATCCTATCTAAATTTCACACTATTTATAGCCTGTCGTGCTATAATTCCAACAAATCCCTATTATCCAACTCAAAATAGATATAATTTAGGTTCTTTTTTTATAAAAAACGACCGGTGAAAAGTGGCAATAACCCACCTTGGGACCCGTCCTTTCTATCGACGATATTTCTGTTTGTGTCGGTGTATCCGCCTTGAAATATCTGGCGCCAAAATAACTGGCACCCAATCATACATTTTTTTGTGTTCTTTTTACTACTTTTGTCGACGCCCTTGATGCGAACGTCCCGTGGCTCGCGACGGCTCAATAAAAATTTTTAAAAGCGTGGGGTTTGATAAATAGGCGAACATTAATTTCGAGATTGTTGAACATTAATCTGTAAATTTGTAAGTAGCTAATAAGGAAATGTATACACATGGAAGGTTGTTTTTTTTATATAAAAAGATGTTAAAAAGCACATTTTGTTGGTTGTTTTGTCGGGAGGTTAAGAGTTATTGTGCCGATAACGAGGTGAATGCGTACAATCAAGTCGCAATCTAATAATAAAATTTTGTCCATGGGAAAAGAATGAGAGGTAATAAACGAATAAAAAGTTTCTGACATTAACTTCTAACTTATCACCTTTATTATTAAAAATCATCAGATTTGCAAAATTTACATACAGCACAGGACCTCATAGCATAAAAGTTGGTCAAATTTATAGGAAACCTTCAACACTGATACCAAAGTCTGGCAAACCAATTTAACCGCGATTTGTTTGCATCATAACAAAATACAACCTTTATATTTACATCATTTTTTTATTATTTAATATCCAGTTATGGTAAAATGACACTTCATTAGTCGAGTCTTTTTTATTAATAGGATATATAGGGTGGCCCACCAGTAACGCCTCGACAAGAAGTACGAGGATTATCTTAAAAGTTTTCGATCTCAACATGAAGATATCAGCATTTTTCAACAAATGTTGGAGAATATGTTTGTGTATACGCTTTGAAAGGTACTCACCAAAATGTCAACCATTTTGGACGTGCAGCTGTTGTTTGACAATCGTTTGAGTGAGGCAGTGTAAGTGTTTTTAAGAAAATGGAAAAATCGAGTATCGAGCGGTCATTATTAGTTTTTTTTTTGAGAGGCAATATGTTTCGCAAATTAATGACAAGTTGGACGCTGTGTACGGGGACTCTTCACCATCATTTTCCATAGTGAAACTTTGGTCAGCTGAATTTAAAAGTGGTCGTGCCAGCTTGAATGACGATGAACATTTTGGACGACCACTAACGACACCATCATCCTGGTACACCAAATGGTTCTAGACAAGTGTCGACTTGAAGTTAGAGAGACAGCAGAGGTTATGGATATGTTCAATAAATGCGCTTAAATCCAGTTTTAGACACAAGAAAGCTATAGGCGAGTTAGGTGCTGCTTTTGCTCACTTCGAACTAAAAATGTTTTCGAATGATCATTTTCAACGATCTGTCAAATCAGAGTTTTGGCACTGATAAAACTATATAAAACTTGGTTACATCATTATATTCTAGAAACAGAAATACAGTCAAAACAGTGGATTGTGAAGGGATAATCGCTCCAATTAAGCTAAAGACTGTTCCTTTGGCCGAGAAAGTGATGGCGTCTATTTTCAGGGATACACAGGAAGTCACCATTACAGGAGCACTCATTCAAACATGGCCTTTATCAAAAGGTGTGGCTTGTACAGTTAGATATAAGCCACAATAGATCTATTCTGGACCCCAATGGAAGGGGATGAAATCGTCCCACCCATTTCTTACCCATCCTATCGCTTCACTACTTGAAAAGCTAAAGACATAAATTGCGGTAAACGCCCACATTTGCAGAAAAATAATTTTGAATTCCCCTTCCACACCTCGGCACTTGCCATCGCAAAAATCAAGGAATTTCGATTTGAACTGCTTCATCATCCTTCTTACTCACCAGATCCAGCCCCAAGGGACTCTTTTGTTCCCTACGGTAAAAGTTACCATATTAAAATATAAATTTTCGTCGAGTGACGAGGTTATCAACTATTTTGCAGAGTAAGACGCCAAGTACTATTTGGACGGGTTGGAGCATCAATGGATGGAGTCTATAGACTTAACAAGTAATCTATATTGAAAAATAAAAATTAATTTAAAAAAACTTTTTAGGAAACCCTCGTATATCAGAAATGACAAAAATTTTAAAATAATTTCAATTAAACAGGGTTGTACCAAAGTTTTTTAAATGGGTATTTTTTAAACCTACAAAAAATATAACTTTGTTAAGGGTTTGTTATACCTAGAGCCGATTGATATACAAGGTGATACATTACTGTGAAAAAGTCCAATATCTCCGCCAAAAATATATTCACAGAACAGTAGACAGCGTTAAACTACATATTTTAAAACTAGCCCAAAAAGGAGCGTGTATCTAGGAGTTATAATATATCAAAAACAGTTTCTTAATCGATTCCAGATATTTAATTTTCATTATTTTTGAATGTTAGTTGTAAATTAAATTGTTCCCTTTTAAAAATTTTTAATGTAAGTATTAAATGTGAAATATGTACAGAGTGTACTATAAAAGTATAAATTGATTTCTAATATGAATAAATTGTTAGTTCAATTTTTAAATCTTCTCTATTTTTTGTTTTAGGTATTGTCACTACACTAATCACTATTAGTTTGCTATAAGTGTTTGGCAAATTTAATCAATTAAATTACTATTTTTTATTACATTAAATTCACGATTACGAACTTTTATAATTTTTTATGCTTTTTTATTATTTTTATTAATTTTTATTAATTTTTTTTTATTTTTTTAAATTTATATTAATTTATATTACTTTTTATTAATTTATAGATTTTTATACATGTTTATACATGTTTATACATGTTTATACATGTTTATACATGCTTATACATTTTTATACGTTTTTATACGTTTTTATACATTTTTCTACATTTTTCTATATTTTTCTATATTTTTTTATATTTTTCTATATTTTTTTATATTTTTCTATATTTTTCTATATTTTTCTATATTTTTCTATATTTTTCTATATTTTTCTATATTTTTCTATATTTTTCTATATTTTTCTATATTTTTCTATATTTTTCTATATTTTTCTATATTTTTCTATATTTTTCTATATTTTTCTATATTTTTCTATATTTTTCTATATTTTTCTATATTTTTCTATATTTTTCTATATTTCTCTATATTTTTCTATATTTTTCTATATTTTTCTATATTTTTCTATATTTTTCTATATTTTTCTATATTTTTCTATATTTTTCTATATTTTTCTATATTTTTCTATATTTTCCTATATTTTTCTGTATTTTTCTATATTTTTCTATATTTTTCTATATTTTTCTATATTTTTCTATATTGTTCTATATTTTTCTATATTTTTCTATATTTTTCTATATTTTTCTATATTTTTCTATATTTTTCTATATTTTTCTATATTTTTCTATATTTTTTCTATATTTTTCTATATTTTTCTATATTTTTCTATATTTTTCTATATTTTTCTATATTTTTCTATATTTTTCTATATTTTTCTATATTTTTCTATATTTTTCTATATTTTTCTATATTTTTCTATATTTTTCTATATTTTTCTGTATTTTTCTATATTTTTCTATATTTTTCTATATTTTTCTATATTTTTCTATATTTTTCTATATTTTTTCTATATTTTTCTGTTTTTCTATATTTTTCTATATTTTTATATACTTTTATAAACATTTATATACATTTAGATATTTTTATATAAATTTAATATATTTTTATATATTTTTATGTATTCTTATATATTTTTATTTATTTGTTGCGGATTAAAAAAAGTAGTATTGTGGCATAAAATGTGACCATCATCAAGAAATTGTGGCAGGAAAAAAATTGTTTCTTCTGCATGATATACGTTATTGAATTCAACACGATTTTCATATAAAACTGGTTATATCCTGCGAAATATCCTGTATAAACACGTACTAATTTATACTGTTACAATGAGAAAAGCGAGGGTAATCAAATATAAAATAAAAAACATGGTGATCCATTAAATAAAAACATGTTCCAGAGGGAAGTTATTAAACACCTTGTATATTCAAAAATATTGTAATTTAACACTGCCCACCGTTCTGCTGGTATAATTTCTCTAATAAATGGCGGATATATTAGATTTTGTTAAACTAATGGATCTATTAATCTATTGTTTTTACTTTTTACACGTGGTGTGCAAAAAATGCAAATATGTTCCAAATTTCTTAATATTTTAAAATTATTTTTTTTAAGCAAATTTAAAATCTTCAAAACTTAAGTTAAAGTGTTTAGTGATATATAAAATATTGATTACGAAATAGATGTTTATTTTCCCTAGCTTTAAACAATAAAATATCAGTTATTTTAAATAAAACACCCAATATATTTTAATATAATTTAAAGTATCTTTCAAAACCATTTCAAATAAGGTAGATATTCCCTATACTTATCTCTGATAGTTTTACCAACATTGTTATATTCCTTTTTGCAGAAAGCATTTAATTAATTCCCATTTTAATTAAGATGAAGTGTATTATGAATACTAGTTATTAATTAAGTGACATATGCTAACTAGCGACCACATTAATAATAAATTAAACTAAATCCAGGTTTATGACATAAGAAAGTAAAATGAAATTTTAAAATACAAATTACAGGACAGATAACAAATTAATTAATTTAATAAATGAAACAAAACAGTATGAAAACAGTTTAAATTATAATGAGGTAAACTGACACCTTGATTAACGAAATATAATGAATTATTTTAATTATAAGAACTACCAGATAGGTAGGAAATAACTAACTTGTTTGAAAGAGTTTAAAATAATGTTAAAATATACTGGGTGTTCTATTTAAAATAACGTAGTTTTTACTACACACAATAAATATCTATTTCGTGATCACCCTGTAAAATATTTTTAATTATTATTTGAAAGGATCTAAATTTGCCATAAAAAAATTAAAATATTAAGAAATTAGGGACATATTTGCATTTTTTTTAAACACTTGAATACATCAAAAATGAATAGAATATAAAAAAAACTTAAAAAATTTACACTATTTTACTATTTTTTTATTGTAGATTTCAAGCATACAATAAAATATAAGGTGTCCCATTTAAAAAACCTAACTTTAACGTTTTCGGGAAACCTGCATGTGATCTCTTTTTGTAGTGGCTCTAATTCATTAGAGTTTTATAATTTGCTCTTACAATTTTTAGATTATTTCCATCCTTTATTCCAACTTTCACTCCCTCACACTCATTATTAACTTGTAATAACAATGCAACATTTCGAATTTGGAAAAGCTTTTTTGAACGTATTGACAGTTGAGAAGTCAATTTTGAAAAAACCTCTCACATCAAAGGTCAAGGTTTTCTTACTTCTCTTTCGACAGTGACTTTGAATTTTTAGAAAATTTAAAAAAATGTCAAATTTTTAGAAACTAAAGTTAAGGCCAACGTTTCTGGAAAGGTCAGCATTTTGAGAAATAAATGTTTTGGGAAAATTGTCTGTCAAAATTAAATAAAAATAATAAAACTAAGTATCACATTTGAAAATAACCAAGTTTTTTGTTTCTCTTTGACCGTAAGACGTTCTACGTCCCGACTCCCCCTCTCTTATACGACGCTCTGCGTCTCGACGCCCTCTCTACGTCCCGCCGCTCTATGTTCCGACGCTCTACGTCCAGATCCTCTACGTCCAGATGCTCTACGTCCCGATGCTTTTATATCCTGATGCCCCTGTTCATTATTTCCAAATCAGCAACACTTCCACGTATCAACAACAATATAAAAACGTCAGAAACAGATGGAATATTGGATGAACTTATTAGAATATTACCTGTCAAAAATGTATCACATTTAAAAATCCTTTTAAACAGTTACAAGTTCTAAAAACGATTTAATTTGGAAACATTGTAGAAAAGAGCAGCTGCTTTAGACAGACATTCTGTTAAGTTACTAGGCACACACCGAACGAGCATTTTTTTCTTTTATTTAACATTACAGCAACATGCTGTAGTGGCTGTCAGCAAGGTCGTTGGCAAAGCACGATAATTCTCTCTGTAAACAAGGTGTGGCGAAATAATTAGTTCTTGTTACAATAGAAGAGGTAAAAAAATCGCTAGCCTAGGAGGTGGTCTTTGGAATTTTTTCCGCAAACAGGAAGGTGCAAACACTGGACTGTGAACGTGTAAGATTGAGATTAATGATGGGAACGCTTTAAGACAGAAATGTAAAATACTAATTTGTACAAACTAAAATTAATTATGATATGTTGAATAAAAGTTAGTTATAGACAAGATATTAAGTTTTCTTAAAGTATATCAACTAACTATATTAAGATATTTAAAAAACCTGTTAAAAGATTTCGAAATAAAATTTGCTATATAAAACGTTCGTTATTTTAAATAATAGTAGTTTGTGCAACAAGAATGGATATGATGGCCATATCGCACCAAGACGAAATTTGAGCACGATCCACTAACGAAAATTTTCAAATAAAAAAAATATTTTAGGATATTAAGACAAAATAACTAATTTTAAAATAATTTATACATTTTTAATATTTATAAAACAAAATAAACGAAAAAAAAAAAAGAAAAAAGTTCAATTCATTTTTCCCTATCCAGGAATCTAACTCGAGTCTTCTGTGTGGAAGGGAAGAGCGCTGACCACAGGACCACCTATTCTTTTATTTTTATTGCTTTAATACTAGTAATTAAATTGACTTCATATAGCTTTATTAATTAACAAATTATTTATAATTATAGACGAAATAAAAGCAGAAATGCTATTATTTATCGATTCTACAGAAGAATAACCCATTTTAATGTACGTTTAATCTCAATAACCAAAAAATATATTGACAATTAGTTTGACAGAATTGTTACTTATTTAAAATTTTAAAAATAATAGCAGTCGGTTGATCAAAATATGAACGGTGATTGGTGGATTTCATTTTTTTGCAGTGTTGTCACTATACAGGCTGTTTATTAATTGAGTGCCGATACTTAAGGGTGTGAATCCTTCGGTGATTTTAAGAAGAAAAGTTAATATCAATATATGTCGTAAATCTCTTAATTTTTGAGCTACAGGGTGTTACAGTTTTAAGAAAAAAATATATTTTTTTTCATAATTTTCTTATCACTGCAGATATTTCTATGAAATTTTGTAAACACCTTTTAATCATTAAGGAGCATTTTTTGACGTATAAGACTTTTAAAATTTTTACCAGTGACTTCCGTACGGGGTTTGAACTGAATATTTTTGAAGAAAAAAATGGTACGCCACTGCTTTTTCTAAAATCCAAAATTATTTTTGAAATATTCATTTATTTTTGAGCAAATTTGGCCCATAGACTTGCTTTCGTACGATGCACTGTGTTAGCGTAAAAAAATAAAAACCAATTTTTTTTTTCTTAAGCTGCTTTTGATTTTTTGTTGAAATTTGGTAGGCACCCACCATGCGTGAAAATACTTATTTTGGGGCAAAAATTAATTTTCTACTTCCACCAGTGACGGCCACGTAGGCATCATATTGAATGTTTGGATAGAAAAAAAATTCTATGTATTTTAAAAATCGGGATTTATTTATAGTAAAATGAAAATTCAAAATCTTGAATCTAAAACGAAATTACAAGAGAATACAAACAAAATAAAGAACCCAAATTATTTACAGTAATTGTTGGAAGTGTCCTCCACCCACACGTATGCAAGCATCTACTCTTCTTCGCATAGACTGACGCACATTTTCAAAGATTCCTGGGGAGTTTCTTATGGTTTGGCAGCAGACTGTTATACGATTTCGTAACTCTTCTTCGGTTTGAATCGGCACTGCGTACACTAAGCTTTTCAGATGCCCCCATAAAAAGAAGTCTAAACTATTAAGGTCGGGAGATCTAGGCGGCCATGACTGCGTTCCTCCGCGACCTATCCACCGATTGCGATAGGTGTGATTTAAAAATTCGCGCACTCGTAAGCTAAAATGTGGAGGCGCACCATCGTGCATTAGCCACATCTGGTTTCTTAATAAAAGAGGAAGGTCTTCAAGCATTGGCGGCAGATCATCTTCAAGGAAGTGTAAATATGATTGTCCATCAAGTCTTCTTGGGAGAAAAAATGGGCCTATCAAATACTCATCAATAATGCCAGCCCAAACATTTAATGAGAACTGTTCTTGATGATTTGACTCAACAATTGCATAAGGGTTTTCATCCGCCCATAAATGGTTATTATGGAAATTTATTATTGAGTTTCGAGAAAAATTAGCTTCATCGGTAAAAAGAATGTGCCTGTCAAATAATGGATTTTCCAGCAGTTTTTGAAGAAACCACTCATAGAAATTAATGCGCAACGGGAAATCTCTAGGGAGTAATGCCTGGACTCTTTGAATGTGATATGGGTATAACAAATTTTCGATGAGAATTTTCCAAACAAGTACATGTGAAACATTAAATGTTGACGCGATTCTCCACGTACTAGTTTCGGGGTTCTCCTCAATTTCATGTAAAATTCCTTCTTCAAGTTCCGATGTTCTTACTGTTTGATGGACTCCTTTAGCCCTGTGGTCTACTTTTAAAGTTCCGGTCTCGTGAAGACGTCTATGAATCCTAGAAAATGTTCTCGGATCGGGTAGTACGCGATTTGGATACCGCTCTTGGTATATCCGTCTGGCTTCGTATGCATTTCCGTCTGCAAGCCCATAACTAAAATGCATGTCAGCTAATTCACTGTTCGTAAAATTTACCATTTTTTTTTTCAGATTTTAACTCTTACTCTAATAATAATTATTTAATAATCAATGTCAACTTTATTGTCTTTATGAAAAGAAACGTCAAAAATGATGACGCTTTACCCAGCCTACTAATGTTTATTTCATTTGCTTTAAGAGGGCAATAATGCGCTTACCATTTTTTTCTATTCAAAACGTAGAAAATTAATTTTTGTCCCAAAAAAATGTTTCCACGCATGGTGGGTGCCTACCAGATTTCAACAAAATATCAAAAGCAGTAGGTATCAATGAATTTAAGGAAAAAATTTGACCAACCACTACAATGGATTTTATTTTTTTACGCGAAAACGGTGCATCGTACGAAAGTAAGTCTATGAGCCAAGTTTGCTCCAAAATAAATGATGATTTCAAAAATAATTTTGGTTTTCAGAAAAAGTAGTGGCGTACGATTTTTTTCTTCAAAAATATTCAGTTCAAACCCCGTTTGGACGTCACTGGTAAAAATTTAAAAAAATCTTATACGTCAAAAAATGCTCCTTAATTATTAAAACGTGTGTACAAAATTTCATAGAAATATCTGGAGTGATAAAAAAATTATGATAAAAAAGTAATTTTTTTCTTAAAACTGTAACACCCTGTAGCTCAAAAATTAAGTTAGTTACGACATATGTTGATATTAACTTTTCTTCTTAAAATCACCTAAGGATTCACACCCTTAAGTATCGGCACTCAATTATTAAACACCCTGTATATTCGTTCAGTTGAAGACAATAGCATACTTTTTCGTTTTGTAATCTGTGCGTAGATAAGCTAATATCCATGTGGGTGTAGAAAAAATTGTATATTTTTTGTCATGCATATTTTCTTCTTCCTAATGCCTGTACAGTGCCTTTTAAGATGGTGATCAACTAAATTAGAACGGCTCTACTATGAAAATGACCCGATTATAAGATCGGCTCTACTTTCCTAGATCTTTGACATTACCCTTGAACGATTATGCGTATGAGGTTCAGTGTAAATATTATGCCAATATGGAAAATCGTCAGGTAATGAAATTTTAGGAAATTCTAAAATTTAGTTAACAAAACAGAGATTTCATTTAGAAAATGAATAAGAAGATAATGTCAAGTTTGTAGAGAGATGTCACGGGATTATGAGTTGTTGATTTTGGAATATTAAATATTAAGTTAGTATTGAATGTAACGTTTGAGGATTATTGTTAGAAGAGTTATGATGTGAAATATGAAATAATGTATCAACATTAATAAATAAAATAAAAAAAGGTAAAGAAAAATGTATTTAAATTGAAGCTGAAAGGTTCACTCGAGTAGCAGGATGAAGAGATGAACAGAACTGAGGAAGCAGAGGCTGATTAGCTAAGGTAGAAATAAGAGCAGAAGAATGAAGGAAGAGAATTTCAAGTAATAGCAGGAGATCAGTCAGAGCAGAAGAGATGAGAAACCAAGTCAAATTTGTATCAAATTTTGTTAAATTATTTTTTTTTTTAATTTCAATTGATTTGGTATATTTGAACTCGCCCCATTTGGAGATTTTGTTTGTTTGGAATATCATTTAAGGGGGGTTTCTATATCAATGATATATTTGTAGCGATCTTTTGCCCGTAACAAGTCGCATATGTGAACTATAAATAAATAAATAAACATTAGTTGCCAGGTAGTCATAAAGTGGGGCGAAATCAATCATTAGCTTTTACAATTGCCCAGAATAGTTTGTTGCATAAAATTTAATATGTACAAGTAGAAAATAACAAAAAATAGCAACAATGCCCCCTTGGGCCCGATCTATAAATACACTTCGTTGGTTGATGATAAAAAAGAAAACTCAACCGTCTAGCGTAGTTTTTTCAAATCGGGGAAACCGACATGATAGTATCGTAGTTGGCGCCGATTTGTTGCGAACAATGGCAGGCATTCGAGCTCGTGCTCGAGGGCATTTCTCTTAGTTCTTTCTATGCATCCAATGAGCATCTTCTGTCAGTGTCAGCACATAGGGGCACATGAATTAACTTAAAAAAAAAATAGAGAATTCTTTAGGAGAATAGAGTGCAATGAATGGCTAAGTTTAAGAGTAGGAATGGCTTGCAACCCCCTTAAAATATTTAGACTGATAAAAATTGATATGTTAATATTATCTATTATAGTCCGAGAGCTCGTGACAAAAAAGTGAAAGTATTGTCAAGACTCAAAATTCAATAATAGTTTATATTTAGTGGGTATGTAAATATTTTAGAACCAGCAGTCTGATTTGCGGGACACCTTAGGCTGACTTAATTATTACGACTGTTGCGGCAGGTCCTGTTATTGCGCGGTCTAACTATTTTTTTATGTTTGGTAATGTATTAACTATGTTAAAACAGTTTTACTATGCTTTAATTTTTGACAAATTTAAAGTGTGCTGCTGCCAGATACCCCAAAAATCAAACTGCTGACTCTAGCATATTTACTCACACACCAAAAACAATATATTGAATTTTGAACCTGGACAGAACTCTTAACTTTTTTATGATGGGTTCTATTAATTATTTAAAAAAAAAAACGGTTTTTTATGAATTTATTTAAAATTAAGATTTTGATTTCAAATAAACGTCCAAAATGTATAAAAGAAGAAAATATCCAATTTTATTGAAATCATAAGAAACACTCCACAGACTTAAAAAACTAATATTAGAGAGTTATTGAAATATATTTGTCTTCAAAAGTCAAAAAATGTTACTACCAATTTGATGACGATAGGGGCGTCCTTTAATTTCGTGAGGTATTTTTGACACCCCCTCCCCCTGGTGAGATTTCGTAAGATTTTCCTCAACTCCCTCCTCCCTCCCCTAATATCACGTGAAATTTTTCAAAATTTGTGTTTTGGGTGTAATGCGTTGGATTATTAAAAAAAAACGCAATATCTTTTATTACTTTTATTTAAGACCAGCAAAGACTAGTATTTGAGAATATTGCCGTAATATAACAGAAACATTCTTTACTTAATTTAACTTTACTTTCACGTAATTTTACACCGTTTTCTACTAGAAAAAAAATTACGTCAGATTTACAAAGACCTCCCTCTTCCCTAAGTGAGATTTGGAAAGATTTACTTTGATCCTCTTCCCCCTTGAGCAGCTCACGTAATTAATGGACGCCCCCCTTAAAGTTAACAAGGCGTTGTTGGTATTGGCAGCGGCGTAAAATTACTTTTGCCCCCGATGAATCATACTTAAAATATATACAAGGTAGTAATAAAGAAGAATACCAATTTTTCTTGAAAATAATATTTAAAAATGTGCAAAATCGTATGTTTCTGAAGTTTAAGTTAAAACCCTCGGTAGCCGCCACTGCCATCTTTTACCAAGAGAAGTATCAACAACATAAAAATGGCATTGAGAATGGGGTACCTAGAGAAAAGAAAAAAACTTAAAAAACAATAAATCGGAATGCCGTAGGATGTATGGGTCACGAAATGGCCTTACTGGAAAAGGAATGCATTTTGAGCTAGTATATAGCTACGGTTAAAGGATGAAAGTAAGTCGTTCATGTAGGTCAGGATGCTTACAGGATGTTTAAAATTTTGTAAACCAAGTTCCTTTTCAATGTTTTCATATATGAACCATGAAATGGGGTTGTCTAAAATATTTATAATGAGATTCTTCCACACAAGTAATTTTAATGTAAAAAACATTAACATTGTTCCTATATCATAATTATTAGAAAATACGACGGATATAGCTGAAGAGTCCAATATCTTATGCGCAGTGAATAAGAAAAACGAAACTCATTTTGTTTCGGTTTTTAAAAGTGAACACTTGGATTTTAATACATCAGACTCGAAAGTTATGCATTTTGAGACGATGGAAGTTTGTCCAGCACCTGTTTTTGATGTCAAAAATATTATTAATGCCTTAAACCGATAACTAAACTCACTAGCATCAATCCTTCGTAGTTTAAAGCAATTTTAATATTTCAAATGGTCAAAAATAATATACTTTGCAAAAATAAGGGCCAAAAATTGACCTCCTGGCAACTCAACATTTCGTCCTTGTAACATAAACTACTATTTTTACAAAAAAAAGCGTCATCAAATTTATTTTTTGTAATTAATTATCCAACATCAGTGTTAAATTCATTACCTACTTATTCCAACACCAAAATACCTTCGACTGTCAACGTGGGCGACGTATCGCCGATCTATGAAGGGTAGCGTATCAGCTTCTCAAGTTACATTAACATTTTTTCGATGATACTTACGCGACCTTGACAGAGTATCCGATATTTCTTCATGTGTTCATTTTTTTTTAATAGAAACCACGTGTGCGTTCTTTCTGGTCATATTTTTGACTTACTTTCAGGTCTAGGCCTCGGATTCGTACTTATACCGTTAATATTTTTGGGTCAAGTGACGGATCAAGTAATGATACGCAATTTTTGATTTTTGTTATGATTGTGCAATCGATTTTGGGTGGGCGTTGATGAGGACCATCAGGTTTGACCTTGGCCAAGTGCAGTGTTCCCGTTTTTCCAAATAATTTACGTTGTGACTTACGTCTCACAAGAAGGCGTTTCTTATATAATACAATTATTATTGTTTTCTCAATATATTAAGTATAGTCATTTTAGCCAATTATAGTATAAGATTCAAAGTCAGATCAACCTCCACCCATCTGTTTAAAGGATAAAAGTTTTTTTTTATTAAATAAAATGTTTAAAATTATATCGTAAATGGGTTGCCTATAATTCAAAAAAATGACACCCTATAAAGTATTCCCTATATGCTTCGACTACGCCCATAATTTTATCGGCTCCCCGCAGGATGGATTAAAACTTATGTTTAAAAGTTGGTGTTTTTCTCTTTATCCGTTTTTCGAAATTTGCACTTTTCCTCAAATATCTCGAATACGGTCCATTTTAGGGAAATCATTTATAAAACCAAAATTATAGAAAATGGCAACTTTTTCATGATTCCTATACTTTCCTTATCTGTATACAAAAAGGAAAGTAAATAATAGCAATGACAGTATTGTCTTAGGCAACCCATTTGCGGTATATTTATAAACATAATTTATTAAATAAAAAAAACTTTTTTCCGTTAAACAGATGGGTGAAGGTCAACCTTACTTCGGATCCTGTATTATTAGCTAATGGACATCCTGAAATACTGTAAAAATAAAAAAATTTCATGTTTGCTTATCCTAATTCACTAACAACAAATTTTTTTTTGAAAACTCTCAAATTCGTCAGGTCAAGAGTCATGTCTTTGCGTTGTAAAAAAAAAATAAAAAAAATTTGAAAAAAGTTAAAACAGGTTGAAAAAATGTTGAAAAATGTTGAAAAATGTTGAAAAATGTTGAAAAATGTTGAAAAATGCTGAAAAAATGTTGAAAAAATGTTGAAAAAAGTTAAAAAAAGTTAAAAAATGTTGATTATGTCATGTCATGCGTCGAATCGTGCGTCACGTCATAGGTCACGTCTTGCGTAGCAAAAAATCAATGAACATAAAATTTTGAACAAAAAAATTTATGAAAAAATGTTGACCATGTGTTGTGATTTTTTTAAAGATTTATCGGCATTACCCAATTAAAAGCTATTGCCATCTTTTGGCCAATAACAATTATGCAGAGAATATATATTATATATTGCCGATGACATTCAGAGAATAGCAGTGTTGCGTAAAAAAAACAATAACAATAAAATAAATTGTTGAAGTGTGGGCACCGATATGGAGAGTCACAATATTTATTCAACTTTTTGCGGCGCTATCCATCAACGAATACAAACATTTAAAATGCATTATACAATGGAAAAAGCGGAGGTGTCAAAAGGGTCAAATTTATATATTTTTTCATTTGGTCAAACGGTAAAAGTTACGAAATTCGAAACAACAGGATCGGACTGAGTTTCTATGTTGACGTATGCACAATAGCAAATAGAAAGCTTTATTGTAAAGAGCAATCAACTTCTACGATATGTTAACTAATCCAGCTACATAACAAAATAATATGCCAGTAGTACAAGACATATAATAACAAATGTTTGCTAATTAAAAAAAGTTTTATTGGTTTTGTTGTCAGAGTAAGCAATTCCTTTACAGTCATTAAATTCGTACCATCTATTTCTAAAATTGTTGCTCTATCAAATAAGTGACAAACTCATAAAAGTCTTAAGCCAAGCTTGTTAATAATAATACGAAGACTATTGCCATTAATCCTTTTTTAACATCTTCACTAACCCATAAGAATGGGAAGGTTGTTGCAATCGTTACAAAAGCCTAATTTGACGCTAGATCCATACGTTTTGGAGTCCTAGGAATTCAAAAAACATAATTTTATAAAGTGTCCGGACTACGTATGTGTGTGACAGTTTTTTTAGCACGATACAGTCTAAACTATGGGGCCGATTTCGATGGAATTTGGAACATAGAGATTCCAGTTGCCCCTGAAGAACTTATTAGATTTTGGGCATAGTCTCGGTAGAGTAGTTGGTCAC